>BLBF01000002.1:58043140-58146814 GCA_015471245.1 Laticauda colubrina
CCCCCCCCCCTCGTCTTTTCCTTCTACTTTTCCCATTGTTTATCATCAGCCCACCAAAAACCTCCACCATCTATTTTCTTCCATTTTTCTTTGGGCTGGCTGGAAAAAGAACTGTGACCTCTAGGTCTGAGCAATGCTCTCCATGTAAACCAGAATACAATTTGGCAAAGAAAAGAGAAAAGCTATGCCTGCTAAGATTGAAGATCTGAAATTTTAAAACAAAGGTTGTTAAACGCTAGAGAAAGGGAAAGAGGGGAATAGGGGAATAGGAGGAAGAGGACATTGCTGATCTAATTTATGCTGAGAAATCTTAAATCTTATATTAACCTTTTATGCATTTTTCTCTTGTCAGGCCTTTCTTTGTCTGAAAGAGTACTTTGTCAGAGTTTTCCTGATAGTTCAGACCATGAAACAAAATTTATGGATGCTAATACTACTTTTATTGTAAGGTTACAAAAAAACCTTGCAAGTCTGAATGAGTCTCTCTGCCTTTACATTGAAGAAAACTAAGGAGATGATTTCTCAATTTACATTCCTGCTTTGGACTCAGGTTTCTCTTATCTGACCCATTGTCTTGGCTGCAAACTCTTCTTCCTGATCCTCAAAGTTATTTTCACAATTACAACAATTCGGACATCGTTCATATTTTAAAATTCAGCAACTAACCCTCCTGCAACATTTAATGCAACATTTCTCTGTGATCCTTTTTAATAACTGTACTTTAAACTAGTTATTGAATATAAAGGAGTCAATAATATTAAATGTATATACTGCTTGATTCATCACACATACAATTTACACATAAGCACATACACATACACACAATAAATTGCAAATCTTTGAGATCACCTCTATTCAAATTATCTTCTTTAATTCTATGTATTTATGTTTAAAGATATCAACATTCAATTACATGAAACTGAAACATTTTTTTAATACAGCTTTTGCCATAACCATATCCATGTTTATTGTGTTATCAAATAGTGTTTACTTACTGACACAGAATCTTTAAATGATAGTTTTCAGAGAACAGAAAGCAGATCAAAGAAAAATAGCTTTAACAACCTACTGCAAAGAAAAAATTTAACAAAAAAGAAATAAAATAGTTTACTTACTGTATTCTTGGAGGGCTCCCAAGCTGTATCTACCTTGCCCACATCTTGCATGTCTTGAAGCTGGCGAAGCTGCGACAAAGTATGATGTCGCAGGGCTTCATGCAGGGGAGTATCCCCATCTTTATCCTGAATATCCAATTTAGCACCAGCACGAACTAGAAGCTGAAAGCAAATAAAAATGTCAAGATTTTGAATACTTTTTGCAATAAATATAATTACATTTATTAAAAACATCTTGAAAATTAAAAACAGCTCATAAGCTTAGCTATTCAAGGCTATTAAAACAGTTTCTTTTCAATTATACTTTAAACTTTTCTTTTACTCTTTTTTCATGAATTGATATGCTCACCAAAAATAAATTAGTAAATCATGGTTAAACAGGAAGTAGATAACAATGGATATCCAAAAGGAAATTGCTCCAATACTCTATAATTGTAAATACATGAAAAAGTACCAACATGACCAATGCAATTTTCCAAATATGTATTATATGCAAAAACATTCAGAAACATAAACTCAAAGATTATGGCAAGCGGATTTTAATAATAATATTGAACCAATCTCTATTTTATAATCAGTATCTTGCAATTAAAAGTTGCAATGTATATTTAATCAATATTCCAACCACTGCATTATGCCTCACCCTCTTGATTTTCCAGATCCTTGTAATAATTTGGTTCTTTCTCTATGTTCATTTTCCATCCTCTTCTTTTTTACCATGATTATCACTTTTCCCCACTCAATCTCTGTATCATGGTTACTGGGTAATAGAATTTACGCATATATCTCATACACGGAGGATTAAATCAGAAATAGCATAAGTAGCGTGTTTGATTTTTGATAAATATTTAATAATTAATGTATTTTAAAATAATTTAAGAATGATATATAAGTGGAAAAGCAACCAGACTGTCATTTAAAGAGACCACATTTCCAATTAATCTCTCTGGAAGGAAAATAAGAGCATAAAATGGAAAGAAATTCTCTTATTGCATAATCCTTTTAGAAATCCATTTAGAAATAAATTACACTGCATTACAAGTAGTATAGTTGAGAAGAAGTCAATTCTTCTGGTACATTCTAAATGCCTTACCCGCACTATTTGAGTGTGCTGTCTTTCAACAGCAAGGTGCAATGCAGTTTGTTGGTTTACATTCTGAATATCCAAGTTAGCTGTGCCCTGAAAAAGAAATCCCAAATGTTACTCATATTAATTGAATTGAGCTATCAGGGTACTTGCAAAAGAAAATATATGATAGCGTAATTAAAAATACTAGACCATTATTTCTCCACTGTTAAAACCAACTAAAAAAAATCTGTACATGTATTTTATGAAACTGAATTAATTTTCATACACTTTCTATTTTGCATTTATCAGTATTTTCCAGGAATCCATATTTGATATGGTAAGTTTATGAAATGTTTCATTAGCTGTTTTCAAAATTTAAAAAGAATTTGATCTACTGAAATAACTTAATATTTTTTCACATGACAGTCACTCCTTGTTTAGGGCTACCTCATTTAGTGACCACTCAGAAATATGATGCTAAATTATTTTCTGACCAACCAGAGCCTGCACTTACCACCAAATTTTAGAGCCTGACAACAAAAGCTTTCAGCGTGAAACTGATTAAGGTCTGGTCAATTGGGAGCAGCAGTATCAGCTTGTGGGAGAGTTCTAATAAACAAATTAAGTTTATAGAGCTAAGCTTGTTCACTTGAGGTTAGTACTTTTTAGGGAAGCACTACTCTGCGGAAAGCAGCATGCTGCAAAAGCAGCATGGGAAGAAATACATTGATTAATGAAAATAGGAAAATGGGTCAGGCACAGGACACTATATAACTTTATCTAAAAAAGAAAGAAGCAACCAGTGATCTTTGCAGCATCTCTCTCTCTCTCTCTGTCAAATATTTGTCTAGTGACCAATTAATAGCTGGTTGATCATTTAGCTACCATATCAACTTAAGGAATGGATTTTGGTTATTAAACAAGGAGATGGTGTATACAGTACTGAGACAATTTATGAATAGGAATTCATAATCTCCATATATTGAGTGGATAAAATGAACTTCCCTCTTTGGTCAACACAAAGCATAGCTCAAACATTTGAACTGGCTTAGAACAAAATATAGCATCTGGATGAAAAACTAATTAATAGTAATGCATTAAACTAATATGCCACCTGACTCTGAACGACTCAGCAGTGGAAGTTACAATAAAATCAATAAAACATAAAGAAAGATAAAAGATAACAAGCACTAAGGAACAAGGGCTTTGGCTTTCCCTAACCAAAGATCTGGGTAAAGAGGGATCTTTTAAACAACAGTAAAATGGGGGAGTGGAAGTGGGGAATCCAAATCACAAGGGGAGACTTGTTCTAGAGAGCAGGCACCCCTACCGAGAAGGTGTACTTTTAAAAATATTTTATTAAGAATTTTAATTAGGATTATAAAAACTTATACAAACTAAACTTAGAGAAGAGAATGGAAAAATAAATAGTGCAGGAAAAAGAAATGTACAGAAAGGATTACCAGCCTTCAACACAAGTATAAACAAATTTAAATCTTCACTCCTATAAGGTTAAATAGGTAATTCTTCATTCCATGTTCCATCCTTTATCTACCATAAGCAAATCCATAAAATACGAATGTTTCTATGCTGATTATTAGCAGAAAGTTCATTTGCAAAAAAATGACTTACTTTAACCTTGATCAAATAAATCAATTTTATATTCCTTCCTTTTTCTTCTAATAAACTTAATTTTTACATCAAACATATATTGTCAAAGGAGTTTTCTCTTTCTTTATTCTATCGCACAGATCTCTTCAAATTTTTAACAAGCCTCTTTTGTAGATCCAATAAGAAAATATTTTCCAGGTCATTCTCTTGGTTTATCATTTGTAATTCCCTTTCAATTTTTAAAACTTCAGTCAGTTTCTTTTGTATATCTAGGCCTACTTTCATAATCAGATTGTCATAGGATACTGTCACACACTCTCCTTAAATTAAGATATATTATGCTTGTAGCTTTCTCAAAATCTGAACTGGCTGACCAAAAATGTGATTTATTAAGTTAGCAAGGACTTGGACATGACTGAATAGAATGAAATCAACCCAATACAGTTCATTTGGTAAACTAGGATGCAATTTATATGACTTAAAATAAAAGGGCATTCTATAGCTTTTTTTAAGTATTAGTAACAAGTTTCAATTCTATTTGTTCATCTGGCTTTTTATGTTGTTTTGTTAGAGAAGAGTGATCGGTGAATATAGTGACTGAATGGCTCAATTTTATTGTTTTATCTTGGTTACTGGCTGCTCTTTTGTCATTATCTCAAGGTTACAGTAGCTGATATATTGTTCTTTTTTCCTTTATTTTATTTTGAACATAGTAGAACTTTATTTATTCATATGTTTTTTTTCCCTTAGCTAAGCCAACATAAACAATTTCACTGTTTCAAATTCAATTGAAATTTCAATTTGAATTTCAAATTCATTCAATGCTTTACTAGGTTTTCATATTTCATTTATTTCTAAGCAAATATGGACAAGGTTCAGTGCTTTCTTCTTTGAATAAACTGTATTCTTTAATTGCTTAAGGGATTTGTTTCACAAAAGTGGCTATACAAATTAGAAAAAAAGGAATATATGCATCTTCAAAATTTCAATAAAATATCCAAGTACAAGATAAAACAGCTGATTATATTAAAGTTTCTGAAAATCAGTACTACCCCCATTTGGTATCACTAAGAGAATCAGTAGTGACACAATGTCTTAATAATTAGTAAAAAAAAAATATTTATTTGGATGTAGAAAATGGTTTGTTAAGCAAATGTATGGATCTCTTTGTAACAAATAATATATTCTTTCTTTCTGGCATGAAATCAATTAATAGGAAATTTTACCTGATGTACCAAAAGTTCTGCTACTTCTACATGATTATTAAGTGCTGCCAAATGTAAAGCAGTGTATCCATCATCTTTTTTTTCATCTACAATCCATGGTCTTGGAAGTTTAGACAGTAATACTCGCATTGCACTGAAATAGACAAAAATGTAAAGGATTATATCAGTATTAACTTTTGGAAGGAATACAATTTTCCACTGAAGTGTAACATCCCAAACTCAGTGATTAGATTCCCAGTTTTTATTATTACTGAAAAACAGATTTTATATGAAATACTATCCATTCTATTAAACCTTAACATTCTTTCTCAATTAGGTAATGGAATCCATATTAGCTATTCTAGTAATCTCATGTCCAGTTCTGAAGTTTATTCATATTGTCTTATACATCACCATAAAAGTATATTAGTTTAATATACTTTTAATAGTAATAGCTATTTTACAATAATACGGCAATGATTTAATTCCCCTGAACTCAATGGGGCTTACTTCTGAGAAATTGTATATATAATTTCATAACAAAATATATTTTTCAAATTTCCTACTCAGTTTGCCACATGCAATATATACAGATATTTATGACTATTTAGTTACCATGAGTGGGCGGCCTATCAGATATCAGAGAAATGAATAAATGAAATCTAGTCATAATATGCTTTGAAAATGGGAAGGAAGTCAACACTATCCTGTATCTCACATTTATTTACTCTTCCCCCTAGCCTCAAATATCATTACTTCATGTTTGAGAATTATGTTCCTGCAGTTTATAAACCACCTGTTGTGTTTCAATCTACCATGCTGACATTACATACTTTCTTTTCCCAATTATATATGAATGGAATTTCGTATGGGAATTCATACTGGCAATATGAGGTGTTGTACTTCTGTGTAGCTTGGGGGGGGGGGGTGTTATATAACAAGCATGCATGTGTATTTTTGTGCAGCTTGGGGAATGTGTATCTTTCAGACTTTCCTATCTCAAAAACATTTTTCAATGTAGTTTACAGATAATTAAAACACACATAATAAATTCATTAAAAAGATTTTTGAATAATACACACACTGGGGAGGGGAGAATCATATACCTACCACCCAATGTATCCATTCCATATATAGAGTGCCATAAAAGAAATCCTTTCACTAGTAACCATTTAAATAATGAAAATATGGGCATTGCTACATAGATTTATCAAGGTAAGGTAGGTTTATGAAAAAAATACAAATCTAGAGATACATCTAGATATAAATTATTCTGGATGGTTATTTAAAAATATTTAACAGAGGGGTCCAATACTTACACTCTCTCATGAGCAATGGACAACTAACCTCTGTATCTTACCAACCTTCAATTCTCCACAAAAAGAGCAATCAGAGAAAAGTTATATTTTTGTAGAATGTTTTACAGATTATGCCTGTTATTGTTATTGACATTTTGTCAAGACAGAACACAAATCACATTTAATGTACAAATAAAATTAGAAAAACTCAAAAATGTTTTAAAGACAAGCAAACTAAAGTTAATATATATACACATATTCCTAAGATACGCTGTAGTTTTCTTAAATAAAATGCAAGTTATAAGTCAAAACTTCAATTTAAAATTAAAACTAAGAACATAGTTTCTTCCATCCTGATTATCACAAAGGTTTGATTATTTATTCCATAGTGTATTTGATTATTTTTTTCACTAAACAAAGATTTCTAAAGTTTTTGAAATGTTACTTCATTCTGACTTTCCTCTTATTATCTTGCTTTCATTTTTAGAAGAATAAACACAGTGACTGAGATATCAGAATCTGAACATCAATAAAAAATTTTTTAGAAAAACTTAAGTTGAAACATGCCACCGAATTTGATACCACACATATAGGAACTGAGTATTAAAATTGCAAGAAGAGCCATCAATAGGCAGAGTAAAAGACAGAGGCACCGTCTGTTCCTGGAACAGCAACCAACAGTTGAGATACTATTTTTTGCAATGGTTGACTAAATATGGTCAGGGAAGAGAGAGGGAAAAGACAGCCTGGGAGTGGATGTTTCAAATGCCTGGCTGCCTATAAAGCTGAAATAGTTTTGCTAGTGCCGAGTAGCAAATGGATTCATGCTAAACAGCATGCATGTGGAAGTCCTGACCTCAAAAGCAGTGATTGACCTCTAAAAATGAAAAATAACTACAAGCAACCTGTCTGAGAACTAAAATTCGCATGAAGAAATCAAGTCCTCTATCTATGGAGAAAGAAACAATACTTGCTTGAGAAGGGGGGATGGATGAAGGTGCATGCTGATTTTTTTTTTTACAATCTCATGAACATTTTTGAATCATTTTCAATTATCTAAACAAGATGAGATTATCCTTCTTTGGGTTTTTCTAGCATCTACTTTGGATATTTCTGTTTTTTGTCCAGCAGGTTCAAGAAACTTAGTTCTATGCACAACACCTTAATGGTTAGGAAAATACAAGATACCTTGTAAGATATGTGCTCCTATTTTAATTATACTTGTTTATAGTGAAATATGTATTCATTTTCACCTCTCCATTGCTTCCCCCCTCCCACATAATGAAGAGCTGAATCAGCGATAGAGTGAACATTCAAGATGAGATGGCTGCTGCTGATGTCTCTCTCTAGGTCATCCAACTGCAAATGCTGCATGATAAGCTTACAGGTAATAGAGCATTAGAAGATCTGAATTATTCCACATATTTGAAGGATTCATGTCTGAATGTATCTTTTAATAATTTCTGTACTTTTTATATTAATCTCAATTGCAACTTAACATACTAGTAGTGTGCTTAAATATCAAGTATTTCTAGTGTAAAGTGTTAATATGGAAAACAATCAACTTTAATTGAGTAATACCATAGCTTAATACTATTAGACAAGAAATCTTGTTAATCGTATTTTAAGTATTATATCTACTAATATTTTAGCATTTCAAAATAAATTAATTTTACAGAAATGCATTACTCCATTGTTACTTTTACATTTCATTGTGGATTCATTTCTATTATATATAAAAGGGTAGGATAAGGCATGATTTAATAATAAAGTACTTTTACTAGGAGATCAAAAATATTATTTTAGAGCATGAGCAATATAATTTAAATTTGAAACAAGCAAGTTGTAATTGTTCTGCTGCATTGCTGTTTCTTCTTGTAGAATTGTGCTAGCTACTGCTAGTCTCTGATTTGCTCTCTATCAGCTGCACTAGCTTTTTCTCTTGAGCTGCAGAAACTGAACAACTGGTTTTCTTTAACATGATCAACTGGAGTTTTTTTTCTCTAATTTTTGAAAATATGTAAGTACTGGATGAATGTTCTTCCGATTATAAATATACTTTACAAAAAGGATTTATGTATCATTTAAAATGAATTATCTATATATTTCTTTTTTAAAAAAATTCAATTTTTTTACAACCTGATATTGGGGTTTTTTCTGTCTTATGATTAATATGAACACAAAGATGAACTACAGTATCAGCTAACTAAGCCTGTGAAGGTATATGAGCTACTAAAATTACAATTTTGACATCAAAAAATACATTTTAACATGAACTTTTGTAATTTGAAAATGTCCTGCAAAAACCAGTTCACTTTGATTTGAATTAAAAGTAAAGGCCAAATCTTCACATTTGCAACTTATTTTCTTTCTTGGAATATAATCAGCTATTTATTTGGCTATATTCTCATTATTTATAAAATACAACAACTGAGATTCTTCCCAGAGGCATACATCGTTACAAAATAGATCATTTTTTCCATTTCACCAGATACTAAAATAAATAAATACGATGAATATTATAAAATATGAATGAAGACCAACGATAATGCAAGCTCAGAGTGGAACACATGAATATATATTACCATTTCATGAAGGTATTTTGCATAATCAAACTCTGGTGAAATTGTGTTGTTCACCAGGCCTAATAGCCAATAAAAAGCAACAAAAACCTAACAAGTACCTGAATCTTCATGAAAGAACAATTGTTTTAATGCGTTTTAAATTATTGTACATGTAAAGTACAGGAAAGCTTTAATTCTCAGTAATAAGGCCAGATACTAAGAAACAAGAGCAAAAAATGTGTTTTTAAAATTCACCAGGAACTACTATTTTTATACTTTAGGTTAAAAAGGGGACGAAATGTTCAGTTTTATCCAGCAGACAGCAACTACGAAAACCTGCCCAGAACACATACTTCTTTATGTACCCATATGAACATACAATATTATGGAATGTAAAGAAGTATGTACTTTTGGCAGGAGTGAACAACCAGTTAAAGAAAAATAAATTATGTTTCACATGGAAGTCATGGCTTTTTAAAGTGAAGATAATATGTAAAAGGATCAAATGAACATTAGCATAAAACATACTGGAGGGAGGGAGGAAATAATGGGGCTATTGTTTCAAGCCCTCTTGTCCAATCATTTATTTTTGTTTTATTAATTCAAAACCTAAATAAAAACACCCGTGACATAGCATACAATGCAACAGCACACAAATTTTAAAAAATACAGAATGATTTCTGGATCATAATTTTGAAGACCACAATAAGTATTGCTTCTGAAACTTAAAAAAAAAAAAACCCTCAAGGTGATCTCTTGTGTAACTATCCAAATTAATACTAAAAGTCAAGAATATTCCTTATAATATGAACTTGGGGACATAAAATATGGTTCAACATAAAATATGATTCAAAAATGTTTTTATGTATGCTAAAATGAATGTATTACGACAAAGACTTGCCCCTTTTTTTCTACCTAACTTTTCCATTAAAAATCTACCAAATATTTATTGCAAATTGGCACCCTTTGTTGCATTTGGCTAAAATTTGTGCTAAAATTGTCTTGTTTCCACTGAAGATTCAGTGGAAGAGTTATTAATATGTTTATATCCCATTTAAACAGCTTAAAAGTTACCCCTCTTGACTGTATCTCATTGGATAGGGTGGGGGGAAGCTTCATGTACTCTTGCATGTTTTATTTATTTTTACCTTATCTTTATTATTTTTTATAAGTAACTCAAGACAGCAACCACATATAATACACCTTGCTCTTCCTATTTTTCCCACAAAAACCAGGTAGATTAATTTAGACTCATAGTTACTTGGCTAGCCTGGTGTCTTAACCACTAGAGTAAATTGGCTCTCATATAAAGGAAGTCTTAAGACAGATAAAAAATTATACACACACGCACACACACATACACATTGAGGTAGCATAGGCAAAATGGGACCCTTTAATCACTCCATGCCTTTAATTTTCCAATTGGCAAGCATGTCAATAGAATTTAATTGGCTTGATGTAGAAGAAGATGCGTTGTACCACTGAGCTAAAGCAGTGCCATGATTTTGCTCTTTTAGCATCTTTTCGGGGAAATAATTAGTCTACTGGCTGCTTAATGCCCTTATTTTATTTCATTTTATGAAAAAAATCTGTGGGAAATTGTGCTGCTATTTGGCAGTGCTAACCTGCAAGATATTAAAAGCCTCAAAAATAAGAGATTGCTTGCAGCACATGGCTTTCCCACCTATTGAAACCACTGCTGCAGCTGGAAATAAAAAAGGATAAAATAAATAAAGTTCCAATTGATATTAAATGTACATTAATCAAAATTAAATCTGAATATTATATTACATTTATTTAACAATTATAGTATTATGTTTGATAGGGGAAATATTACTGTGTTCTGTAACTGCCAAGGCAATCTTCACCCGCCTTTAAATGTTCAAAGTGTAAGAAGAATTTTTGCCAAATGCTAATAGCACATATGCTAGAAAAGGCCATTTTGTATTTTCCTTTTTCTAACAAAGTTCCTTTTTTGTTTTACTTTGCTTTGGTCTATGACTAAAAAAAATGTAGCAAGCAAATGAAATATCAGTAACCTGTACGTCCAAGTAAATCTATATTTTGAAACAGTTTATTTCATCAGATGAAAGTAAATCAGTTTAAGTTTGGCAGATTCAGTATCATTCCTATCTGCAAAATTAATTAAGATGTTCTTTAAGGTAAAACATTTTTATTTCATTCTGTTCACTGAATAATTGAACAGCTAAAAGGTCAGCATTCCCATTATTTAATATTAACCGAATTATTCTTTAGGAGAAAATCAATACTGTTAAAGTAAATCTTATTTTTAAAATATCTCATTTTAATCCTTCATGTTTAGTTATACAGAAGTATAACAAAAGATGTTAGTATGTAAAATATATTAGTTTTCTGACTGAAAATTCAAAGTAGGCTAAGTGGGATTAAACTTTATAGTATATGACACTTAGACTCTTGGGCTTCATATTTTAAATTTATTGTCTAACTGCCATCTCTTAAGATCTTGTCAATTCATATATATATGAATATATATATTCATATACAGATTTTTCTGCCAGAAAAAAATATACCATTAGTTCTTAAGAATTTAACAATACATTTGTTATTTAAATAGAAACTAAAGATTTTCCTGCAAATAAATTGTTCTATACCTTTACTAAACGATTAATTATAATTCATTGAGTAAATGTGCAAAGCAGAAATAAATATTGGTATTGTCAATAACACATTTTATTCTATAATCAACAGATTGATGATCAGAGAACAGCCTTCATTAGCAACAAAATTGGCAAACCAGTCTGAATTCTATGAAGCACTGCCTATTTCTAATAATAAGTCATCTGAGCAATACATTAAATATTAACTTCTGTAGGGTCACATTTTAAAAAGGATGATGATTTATAAAGTGAACAAAATACTTTGTACTTTTTCCCAAAACATAATTTTACACCAACACTAAAACAAGCCTTACATAAAATTATGTATGCACCTTTATAAAAACAAATCTTAATACTTCTTTGAACATTGTCAGTCATGCTAAAATGTCACTCCCTTACTTATGTCAGCTGCTGAATTCTAACTAAGTACAAACTGAACTCTGGACATCTGCTGACACAGTTGTAATTCAGACATCTCAACCATTTGACTGACAAGGATAACAGATGCTGACATTATCAAATGCTGCTATACTTCTTTCCATGGTCACTTTTTGCCATGATATAGCCAGTACATGAAAACTGTTGCCATCTAAAAGAATACTTGAACAGCTGGACCAGTGTAGTCCCATATTACTGACAAAAATAGATACAGTTTTAAATGTTCAAGTTTTATATATGATAAATTTCTATTAAACCCTAAGCATAAACATACTGAATATTTAGAGAAATATGTCTTTGCAATAAAAGATTTCATATAAATTATGTATTATTACTGCCCAAATTAATCTTATCCCAATTTAGAATGGCTTAAAGTTCACATGTCTTCAAATAAGATGCTGTTCTACACTTAAAAATGAATCCCATTTTATTAATAAAACATATGCATATTAAATTATATGCTGAAGTATATGAACTATATGCCAAAACTTGTAAAGTCATTTTTCAAAAACAGGTGTAGATAGAATAAGTATAGAACTAACCAGTTAACAGAAAAAGTCTTTCAAAATAAAACTCATTCTGGAAATATTAACCAGAGTTATATTGGAGAACAATTATAAAAAATAAAACCTTGTGACTTTGTTCTCTAATTAATTCTTTTCAGTAAACATCTGTAAAAATATATTCATATTCTCACCCAAGAAATGAAAATAACTAAGGAGGAGCATTATTACAAGCCATAATTGTTTTCTTCGATTACTTAGGTTTAATTTTTTTCCAATTTTAATAATATAAAAATGAAGCATTCGAAACAAAAATTAAATGTAAGGGAGTGTACGATTCCCCATATCTGATATTTATTTAATGGAGAAACAGCTGTATGCTTCAATTTATTTATTTAATAAATTTATATGGGCACCCATCTCACATAAATGGTTCCAGGCATTTAACAGTTAAAATAGAAATAAAACCAGAGTAAAAATAATTGAAATTAGAAACAACATAACTAACATAAAATAGCAGCAGAGAACACTCCTGACATCACACCTTCATTATAACCATGGCCAAGAAACTGGCTCAGGGTCTCAGGCTTGATGGCAAAACTAGGTTTTCAATGCTTTGCTTAAGCTGGTAAAATGGAATCAAATCACATGTTTAATGGATTTGGTCCCCTTCAACCAGCTGTAGCTATGTATTGATTACTACAGGACAAGTAGTTTTATCAAGTGATTTTTAATAATAGGAATATTAAAAAGAGAAAACCGATACAAAACTGATCACCTATTCTGGGAAGGTTAGCATAACTTTGTTCCTTTTCTTTATTTCAAAATCCAGTTTGATTCCTGAGGATTTTATAGAATACTGAAGCGGGTTGGTATTACTTTCTTCCTGTTTTGACTTTTCACAATAGCCTATAACACAGCTATTTCTTAGCCATTAGCTATCCAAATAATAAATTGGTTTGATCTTGCTTGGCTTAATTGCTAGATACTATGTTTCCAAAAGAAAAGACATGAATTAGAAATCGAACATGAACTGTAGGAATTTTACTCTGTGAAGACTCCTCTTCTGTATTTTGAACTGACTGGACCAGAAGCTAATGTAATTTCAGCACTGGTGATGGATCATCATCCTCTACCTGAATTTTGGAACTAATTAGACAAGCTGGTATGGCATGAACAGCTTTGCTATTGACAGAGGAAATAATCTGGAACACAGAAGGAAGACTTAGATTGGGCCTGCTGTTGGTGGTCCACGTTCACTCCAGAATTTACCACCTAAAGTGACTCTCTGTAATGGCTGAAGCTGTCAAGGGCAGAATTATAGTTAAAAAAAAAAAGATTGTATCAAAAAACTGTACAAGTACTCTTAGAATGGGCAGGAAAAAGTATTTTATCACATAAGGGGGGGGGGAGACAAAAATATTAAACCCTGAACCTGACATATTAACATAATTGGATTAATAAAAACTGTAGTAGTTGATCTTTGTTATTAGGGCAGTATCTTTTTCAATAAAAACAAATTATGTATTTGAATCTTTTTTTTTTTGTATCTTCCGGTGCTAGGCTCATGATTGCATGTTTGCTTTCCTAGAAATTCATTTCCATGACCAGGGTGAAGCAGTAAGAACTGGCAATTCTCAGATTTGATATAAAAACAATGAATATTTCACAATCTCAAGTACAGGAAGAAAATGTTCAAATTTCTCTAGATGCAAAAATGCAGAAGTGAAAACTCTAAAATTTAAATGGAGGAAGAGGGGGAGAAGAGAAAAAGATCTTAAGTTTTGTAATATGTAGATTTTCTCCACACATATGGCTTTTATCTTTCTTCAATAAAGTGTATTTTTCAATGTTGTATTTGTGAGTTTATGAGGTTGTTTGTAGAGTCAATATATATTGCTTTGTCTGTCATAATGTCTAGTGCCATCTTACTCTGTTGAAACAGCTAGCATATTTTAGTAACTTAAGAAAGCAAAACGCTGTTTCCCAAAAATAAGACCCAACCAGAAAATAAGCCCTAGCATTTTTCAGGATGCTTGTAATATAAGCCCTACCCCAAAAATAAGCCTCAGTTAAAATTGTCATCTAGTCAGACGCATTTAGTACCATATTTCTGAAAAAATAAGATCTAGCCAAAAATAAGTCCTAATTAATTTTTGGAGCAAAAATTAATAGAAGGCCCAGTCTTATTATCGGGGAAACAAAGGTATGAGGTAGTGATCACTAATTGAAAGAGTTTTTAAAAGGGGGAACATTATTATTTCCTGTTAGCTATAGTAGCTTCGAGGCAACCTTCAGATTTAAATGCAATTTGTCTAAAAATAACAGATACAGATTGAAATTAGATAATATGATTATATTTATGTTTTACTGTTCATTTTTGGAATTTTGGGTTAGACTTTGGATCTTATCCCTTATGGCACACAGATGGGATCTTGGAGACAATCATCCAAATATAGTTAAAACTGATTTTTCACTTTCTGCATATGCAACAAAATAAAGAATTAAATTAGTAGCAACTCCAAGTAGGGTGACAAAAGTGGATTCAACATCTTTTCTTTTTCCATTAAATTAACATTGCCTGTCCTAAAGCAAAAATTAAGCTAGTGTCTGAATAAAAATAACATTAAATTACAAGATTTCAGTAAATTGCTATTAGATAATGCATTTTCCTAAGTATTACTTTAGTTTTCAATCCAAGTTCTGAAGGCCAGTCTTGAATTAATGTGCTAACACCAATCAAAAAAATTTCCTGGCCTCGAAGCATGCTAAAAATATGCTACTGACAAGTACAACAAACACGTCTATGCTAAATCCAATATAGCTTTCTCACTTTGGATTTGAATGCCATTAATCGCTATTGTCTTAATTCAGGTGCTGTACCAATGTTTGATATATATTAGTCCAGGGTTGTCAAACTCATGTCATCACAGCAGCGCCACATGACGTATTGGGACTTTTTTCCCCTTCACTAAAGCGGGTGTGGGTGTGACCAGCATCCAGCCCACAGGCCAGGAGTTTGACAGCTCTACATTAGTCAATTAAGAGAGAAATATGAATAGAATTCCTAAATGATCAGATAGTTAATTATTACAGAATATTATCTAAAACATTCAGTCAATAGCCCTCTTTATATATTCATTTCCATTCCCTTTTGGGCAAGAGCAATTTTAGTTATGCTGACACACCAGCTAGCCATGACATAAATTATAGCTTGTAAACTTAATTATAAGTTTTGGATTATCATAGACTGGTTGAAAATTCAGCTTTTTAAAAAGTAGTCAGATCTAAAGAGAGTTCATAGCTGAAACCAGAAAATGTATCATGTTATAATGTGGTTCACAGGCACAAGAAGAGTGCTAGAGAATTAGGCCAGTGCCCTGTCCAGTCCAGCACTTTTGATTGTGTAGAGTGACCAACCAGATGCACGAGACCAAACATGGATAGGATAGGGCAGTGATAGTCCTATACTGTTGTTGCTTCTCAGATGACATTTAATATATCAGCCTATTTCAGCAAGTAATCGTATCAAAGCTCAAAAGACAGAATCAAAGACCGAAAAAAAAATACCAGGGCTGTAAGTTGGTCTAGCAAGTCAAAAAAACACCCCAGAAGAAGAGGCTCACAATTCAATTTTGCTTTGTTGTTTTAGTTGCCAACTATATGAATTCATCAGGAGTCAAGCTCAATTCAAGGGCATCTTTTTTTTATCTGCAATCCCAAAAGAAGCAAACAGCCAAAAAGAATAGTAGCCACCAATGGAATTAACTTCAATGAATTTATCTTACCATTTTTAAAACTAAGTCAGCCATCAAGTCTGATGGCAGCAAATTCCACAGCTTAACAATAAAGCTTGGGCAAAGCCTTTAAAAGAGAGGCTTCGTAATAAGCATAAGCCCGTATGAAGTATTTATTCACAAATCATTAAAGAAGCCATAAGGTTTGCAAGGCTCATGCAGCTGCTTCGAATGAGGCAAAAGAAAAGCCAAGTGGTTTGTGTATGACCACACATATGGAAATAGTCAAGAGCAGCTGCACAAGCTTTGCAAGCATGTTTTTGCAATTTGAAAAGAAAGGCTTTGTATACATGTGCACATGTTACGAATCACTTCTCTAAAGGCTTTTCACAGTTCTGTTAATTATTCATTCAGTAAAGTAGTCAGTAGTGTGGGGGGGGGGCGCTGGGGGGGAATGACAAGGGAGAGAAGATCAGATAAAAGCCCCACTTCTTTTCTTCGTATGTTGCCATTCTTGTCACGTATCCAAAGAGGCATAGCACAACTACAATATTTAAACAGAAAGGCAAAGATCCTGTGTAGGTGCTAAAGATGCTTTATTTTATTGGACTTAAACATCCTCCATAATTAGTTTCAATGGGTGATTCTGAGTTTTAACATCACAACAGAAAAAGCAAAATGTTATACTGATTTGATTCGCTATGACTTTGTGCAATTGCTTTGTAACCTGTGTATATTAATTATAATATCAGCACTGTTATTCCACAAGCTTTTATCCCATACTTCTGCACAATTTAAATAGCATGTCTCAAATTCACTTCTTAGTCTGTTAGTAAGAAAGCTGATGTGGTAGTACTTGGGCATGTATTTGTTGTCACAATGCTGCTCACATTAAGTTAATATATGCATGTTCACATTCGTTATATCGTCTTAATCTTTGCAAAATAAAGTGAATGTAATTCTAAATTGCCTCATGATGCTTTTAGAGATTGTAGTTGCATGAGAACAAACATCTGATTGCACACAAAACAATTAATCATATGGATAATTTAATTTAGTATAACCTGCATTTGTTCAAATACTCACTACATCAATTCTATAGTGTTCAATTATATACTTTACTGAGCTATAGAAAAATTAATGTTAAAACTCTTCTGAACTAATGTTAACATTTTTATTATAACACTATGTTTATCAAACATTAGAAAGCAATACCTTGGATTTCCTCTTAATGCAGCATGATGAAGAGCATTAAATCCATTGTTATTTGTAATAGTAACATCTGCTCCAGCTTCCAGGAGGACTGCTAAAATATCATCACGCTTTTTACTTATTGCATCATGAAGAGGTGTATCACCCTCAGAATCCTAAAAAATAAATATTAGTAAATTTACATCAATTTATTTATCTCCCTCCCTAACTACCTATCAAACTTCAAGAAAAAAATAGCTAAATATGAAAAAAATGTGTTGATGTTTAGACAGAATACATCTGTATAATTTTGAATTGACTTGATCTTAAATTAGCACAACATAACAACATCCTCTGTGTAAATGTTAAGATGCCTTATATCATGAAAGGCATCAATACAATGCTGTTTCCCCTAAAGCACAGAGATATTATATTAGAGATGCAGGAAAAGAATTGCCCTAAAATATTTCAAGCTTACTCAGTAATAATACCTTAAAATACAAGTGATTTAATACACCTTCTATCACTAACTATGTAAGCTAAGCTTGATATGGGATGCTGTTGAAGCATATTTATGGCAAATGATCCCAATAAAAGTGGGAAGGCTATTGTTTCAGGCCATAAGCTGTAGAGCTAGCCTCAAGCGCAGAAACTATCAGACAGATAGCGGGGCTCAGCTCGGAGGACGCGGCGCAGGCCAAGTGAGCGCCAATGCCCATGCCACTGGAGCGTTTGGAGCTGCTGGCGCGTTTGGAGATGCGTGGGGATGGGGACAGGATGGGCGAGGGGTGGAAAGGACGGGCGGGCTCTCTCTGCCAGAGAGAGAGCTCGGGCTCTCTCTGCTAGACCCGCTGGCCAGGAAAGCGGCGTTGCTGTCGCCACGCCTCCCTGTCTGCAGATGGGTGGGCACTATCATTGCCTTGGGCAGCCTCTCAGGTTCAGGCTTTGAGGGTCTTGGGAAGGAAGCCAAGCTCAGGTCAGCCCGGCTCTTCAGTTGTCAGGCAAGTACGCAACTGCAGCTCGCTTTCCCAGCTCTGCCCAGCCCGCACGGCTCTGATGGGATGAGCAGAGGGTCCGGCGGGGAGGTGCTCGCTGCCTTGGTGAGAGCTCCACCGCCGGGCAGGAGGGCCTGCCTGTCAGCTGCACTGGGTGCCCCAGGTGAAGTTCTTCGCGCTCTGCCCGGCACCAGGCAGGGATGCTGGCTGGGCGCTTCTCCCAGGGTGGGTCGATCCTGCGCTGCGGCCCCAGGAGATTTGCCTCCCCACGTGGGGTTGGGCTGCCCTCTCGGGCAGGGGAGGTGTCATTTTTAAAAGAACTGGCTTTGCCTTCGAAGACAAATGGAAGGCAGCAACAGGAGCGCCTGAAGCCGAGTGTCTCCGCTGGGCTCTGGTTGCAGGGAGGAGCCCTGCCTGTCCGTGCATTGCTGCGCCAAACACCGCGGCATTGCTCTAAACGCCACGGCAGCACAGGGAGAAGGTAAAGCAATGGCGGAAGGTTTCCCGATAAGAAATGCCCCACCAATGCCGAGGTCAACACAGGCAGCACCATATCTGGGTATGTAACAAAAGTACTTCCTAACGGCCAGTCCCCCCCCCCATTCTCCCCCATTTCGCATGTGTAATATAGGCCTTAATTTGGGGGGAGGGGCTTAATTTGATTTTATGCCTATAAAGCATGCTGGGACTTCCTATTGGGGGAGGCCGTATTGTTGGAGAAACACGGTAAATAAATCTTCCCCATCCATACAAAAGAAAACTCAGCAAAGTTCATTTAAAAATAAATATCCTGATATAAGAATCTAATAAGACCTTTGCTGCATTTAGCCAACAGCATATTTAGTCGTGCATTCTGTATCACATATATGACCTATCATTTGAATTTGGGAAATTCACAGACATGGACAATACCTGTTACTCTCTGGCAATTTTATATTTGAGTTATGCTGTCTATATTTCTGGAGTTATTGAACAACCAAGTCACTATTGACACTGTTCTTTTAGTAATTTCTCCAGTTCCCCTTGACAAACTTCTGTATCAATAGTCAACTCCATGTTTATATAGTAGTAAAGACAGGTAAAACAGAAACACTCCAACAGTGTCACAAAATTAAAAGAATTCCTATTTACAGTGGTGTACCTTTCTATCTGCAAATAATTGTTCCTCAGATTTGAAAGAAACCAAAAGCACGACTCTTAGTTTATTCATCTGCATCACATCCAATCTACTATTACCTTCAATATATTCAGTATGCAATATACCTTCAATATATTCAATATATTCATACATCCTGACATGAGGGATGGAAAGTTGAACATTATCCTGTTCTGACATTACACGCCAAATTATAACTTGGAGGCTAACCCTATAATATTTCAAAGTTATATACGTATGAAAAAATGCTCAAATTGAGTTCATAGTTACAAAAAAAAAAGTAAACAATAAATCAAATTACCTGGAGGCTAGGATGGCAACCAAAGTCCAGTAATGTCTTCACAACTTGGAGATGACCTTTATTCACAGCAATATGAAGTGGTGTCTGTCTACGCTTATTGCGAGCATTGAGATCTGCACTGCCTCTATGTAAAACTTCTATCACAGCTCCTTCATCACCAAAGGCTGCATGATGAACAGCCCTGTCTCCATCTTTGTCCTAAATAGTTAAAATTCAGCTGCATAATATTTTTGTTCTACAATTTAGTGGGAGACTTTTAAATTGTTATACATAGTTAATAAAAGGATGCAATGATATCAAACGTCAGAAGTAAATGTGTGTGTATAGTTCTACTTCACATTGAGACAGAATTAACATATAAAATAGCAATAGCACTTAAACTTGTATACCGCTTCATAGTGCTTTACTCTGAAAGGGGTTTACAGAGTCGGCATATTGCCCTCAATAATCTGGATCCTCATTTTACCGATCTCAGAAGGATGGAAGGCTGAATCAATCTCGAGATGGTGAGGATCAAACTCCCAGCAGTGAGCTGAATTAGACTGCAATACTGCATTCTAACCATTGTATCATCATGGTTCCTAGCAACTTATTTTGCTGTTAAATATTAGTTACAAGTCATAGCCAATTGTTTATAAGAGAGGAACTTTACTTATGAACTGCTGTATTAATAACTTCTGATATTTCCTGGTTGCAACCTTCAGCCTAGTCAATAACTCAATTTCTAGTGCAAAGAATCATCCACGGTGCAGCAGTAGCATAATATGTAAATGTCAAGTTTCTTCCCTTTTATAGGAAAATATCTATTAATCTCAATTCAGCAAAATTGGTTCAATTCACCATAGTTAATTGGTTATCCAGTTGAGTAAGTATGCCTGCATTTCACTGTCCTGACTTTATTTTACATGAGGGAATGATTTTCTTTTTTAAAGTATGAAATCCTTAAATAACCCTAAAATAAGACCATTGGCCATTACCAAAATTAAATCAAGTGAAAGGGACCCATTCAATAAGCTAGTTAAATAATTACATAAATAGCAATAAAATAAATATTATCTTACAAACAATAATCCATGACATTAGGCAATTTTGTTTTAAAATATTTAACTAAGATTTTAAAATATAATACAGATATTTAACTAATATATAATAAATATATTTTACTAAGTATTGTTAAACATTTAAGTTTTCAGATACCTCTGCTTCTACATCCACATTCTGTTTCAGAAGCAATTTCAAAATGTCAACATGTCCATTTTGACTTGCAGCTTGCATAGCAGTGTGTCCAGCGCATTGCCCATTCACCTAAAATATATTGTTAATAAAATCAAAGAAGTTTAAAATGAGACATTAAGAATATAACTATGCTCATTAATAGCAATATAATGTCAAGAAGAAATTTCTTTTAGGAACCTGATCAATTGTCTTTCCAAATTATCTTTAACTTACTAAGTATAATAACAGAGAAAAGTAGGTTTATATATACTGCCATAAATTATGAAAGAAAGGCAGGATAGGAACACATGAAGTATTAAAATATTAGTTTTAAAAAACTGAATTGGAATAAATTATCTGGTTTGCAAGTTGTGAGCAACTTGAAAAGATTAGATTCATTACTTGTTTTTTCCAAACTTTATGTCACTCCAAAGCAAAATAATTATTTGGAGAACATTATAATGTGAACATCTTAGAAGGCAAATTTTTGAACCACTTGAAGCAAAACCGTACATTCAAAAAGCAATGAACCAAATGTTGAAGTGGGTAGGTCTTCCTATTTTTAAGCATAATTAACTTCCTATTTGCAACAGTAAAAATTGTGAAATAAAAGTCTATCTTTATTTTGATTACAAAATGTTTCATTTTTCCAAGAACCTCTAATTATTGATCAGAAACTCTTAATTCCTCTTATCAGGAATGATATAATTAAATACTCACATCCACATCAGGTCTTTTAAGCAAATCTTCCACTTTTGCTACATCTCCATTAGCAGCTGCTTTAACCAGTTCCTCATTAAGATCTCCAGATTCTTGAGTTTCAAATAATTTCTTCAGCAACTGGGACAATCTCTCTGTGAATATTAAGAAAAATAATTAATATTACCAGGTATATAGTATCTGAACATAATGTTGCATTTAAACAAAATACTTTTATTTAATACACATGTAACAATCAACATTCTAATATTATTTAAAATTGCTTTAACATCTGCTATTTGCCTACATCATGTCTGCATACCAGCATTTCCTACAATGGAAACATTATGGTGGAGCAGATATTTATGAGTCCACCAAGAGCAAGCTTAAATATTATTTACCATCTGCTAGGTAATGAAGATTAGAAGGCTATTCCTGCTACAGGAAACAATAACAAAATGCAACACTCTGCAATAGGGGCAACAGAAAGTGAAGACAGTACCAATAGTAATAGACGCCTTGAATGCTATCCCAAAACAATTGGAGCACCACTGGAATACCATCAGCATTGACATTTTGACCATCAATCAATTGCAAAAGCAGCTTTACTTGGAACAGTTTACATCTTGCAGCAAAAATGCCAAATCCAGTATGAAGATCTGGCTGAATTATGCAATGAACCATTATAAATAGAATAGTGCTCAACATTGTTCATAAATACATCCAAGATATTGAAAAGGTTGTTTGGGCTTGCCAAAAGTGCTATGCTCACCATTAAAATGGCAAAAGGTAATGAAAACTTGAAGGAACCAAAATGCAGTATGGAAATAACATCAAGAATCTGGATGAAGACTTGGGCATCCTTCAAGATGATACCATCAAACATACGAAGTCCAGAAAAAGGTTTGAAGAGAATACATCAAGAGAGTGAAGAAGATCTTAAAGTCCAAACTCAGTGAAGGAAATACTATCAAGGCAATTAAGACCTGGGCAATTCCAGTCATTAGATACCAAACTGGAATAGCAGACTGGACTCAAGCAGAACTAAAGGCCCTGGATAGGAAGACCCAAAAATAATGACAATAAATTATGCCCTTCATCCTTGTACTGATATTGACAAACTCTATTTACCAAACAAAATATGTGAATGTGGAATGTTGCAAATACATCAGGTTGTTAAAAAAGAAAAAAGAGCATTGGAAGAATATCTCAAGGACAGTGAAGAAGATGCATGAAGTTATAATAGGAAGGCTTATGAGTACTAGAGAGACCAAACTACAAGAAAGACTAACTGAAGAACAGAAAAAAGACATGGGAAGACAAAGTATTTACATGGCGCATTCATTAAAAAAATACCAGGCAAAGCAGATAATAATAACACCTGGCAATGGCTAAGAGCAGAAAAATTGAAGAAGACGACAGAGGAGCTAATTCTGCTCTACAAGACCAAGTCTTAAGAACAAATGTGGACAAAACCAGAATTGAGAAGACAGCAAGTGCCAACTGCAAAGAAGCTGAAGAAACAATGGATCATGTGGTTACCTGCTATAAGATGACTTTACAGACTGACTACAAACAGCAGCATGATAAAGTAGCAACAATGATGCACTGAAAAATTTGTAAGACATACCATTTATGGACAAGGAAGAACTGGTGAGATCATAAAACAGAGAAAGTCATAGAAAATGAAGAAGCTAAACTGATCTAGAACTTTAGAATTCATACAGGCCTGCCACATAACACCCAAGACTTAATAACTATTGATAAGACAAAGGCCGGATATTGCACTTGGACGTGGCAGTGTCTGGAGACAGCAGAAGAGAAGAGAAACAACTGGAGAAGATTAACAAAATACAAAGACCTGCAATTAGAAATAGAACAACTATGGCAAAAGAAAGCAAAGGTAGTACCAATAGTAATAGGCACCTTGGATGCAATCCTAAAACAACTGGAGCACCACTTGAATGTCATCAGCATTGACAAATTCACCATCAGTCAATTGCAAAAGGCAGCTTTACTCAGAACATCCTGTCACAATATCTCTCATGCTATCAAACATTGACATTTGCTTATCCCAGTCCTTTGGAAGGACGCGATAGGTGGATAAAAATGCTAAACCCAGTCTGAACATCTAGCTGACCATATGACAAACCATAAAATAATATTGCTAGGGGAGTGGGGGAAGTATAGTTACAGAAATCTGTGAAGAATAAAAATGAAAGTAGCAAACAAAAGGTAGAAATAAAAAAACTTAAAACACTTCATCATTTGAACAACTACTGTACAGTAGGAATAAAGTTGTTGAATAAAAATTGATGGCGCCAAAAGGACAGAAGGCAGAATGTGTCACACCTTCTGTAATAATAGCCAGGTTTTTTCACTCCAAATCAGGAGACAAGCCCATTCAGGTAACTGGTTTTGGAATGAGAGCGTACTGCAATTGGCTTCCGATTACTGTGCTGTGGTTTTGTGGTTTTGGTATTCATTGGTTCCTTTTGTTCCATATTTAATTATCTGTTAGCTGACCAAGGCTGCAATTTATGAGTCAGGAGGTCATGTAAATTGGTTAAATAGATAATTCATGTATTAAATAAATCATAATTCATGTATCTAACAAAATATTCAAGAGTAAGCTGCACACTGTGTATTTTAGAACTATTCTAAATGAAAGTGCTCTTAAAAGACAGCAACAAAAATTAAAAACTAAGCAACATAGCAGATTTCAAAATTTCTATTTCTGGTAGCATTTATTAGCTTTTAACTTACCACCAGATGCATTGCTTATAGCTGATCCTGCTGATGCTACCTTTGACACAGCTGCGGGATTATATGTCCAAGATGTTCCACAAACCTCTACTTTTAAGTCACTATCCGAATAGATCTGCTGGACCCTTCCAACTTTACCTAGGGTCTAGATTAAAGAAAACTAATATTAATTATAAAATCACCACTTTAAATGGATATCTTATTCTATGTTCAATAAAGTTCTGTGAATGTTGACCTAATAATGAATTACTGCAGATCAATCATTGATATGTAAAAAAATAAGCTCATTTCTATTATCATTTCAATAAAATATTTTTATTATTTTCAATGTTCAGGAATCAAACAATCCAATTCATTTTAGCTAAGTGATCTTCTACCGCAGAATTCCCCAATCTATGGGCCACAGCCAGTGGGCTGTGAAGGGTTTGCAACTGGGCCATGGAAACAGCACATCCTCATTTGCACAAGCAATGGGCAATTGCTGTGTGCGCACTCCATTAGTATGAGTGGCAGGTGTGTGTGCACGCCACTTGCACAAATCAGCCCCTCCCCCCGCCGGTCCACAAAACTGGAAAGTTGAGGAAATCTGTTCTACCAGATAATGTTCACATTTTTAAGATACTAGAAATTTTTTTTATGATTGCACAAATGTCTAATTCTATAGCTAAGATATAGTTGAGAGAATGAATGTTATACAGATAGTCCTCAACCTACAACCACAACTGAGCCCAAATTTATGTTGATAAGTGAAACAAATGAATTCTGCCCCATTTTACAACCTTTTTTGCCACAATTGTTAAGTGAATCATTGCAATTGTTAAGTTAGTGACATGGTTGTTAACTGAATCTGGCGCCCCGTTGACTTGTCAGAAGGTTTGCTTGTCAGAAGGTTGCAAAAGATGATCACATGACTCTGGGGCATAGCAAACCATCATAAATATGAACCTGTTACCAAACGTCCAATTTTTGATGACATGACCATGGGAATGTTACAATGGTTGTAAGTGTGAAAAATGGTCATAAGTCACTTTTTTCAGAGCCATTGTACTTTTGATCACTAAACAAATGATTGTAAGTTGAGGACTACCTGCAATTCATATTCAATAATATTCATATCAATACTCAATAATGCTTAAAAATAGGTAGACTTAATATTTTCATCAAACTTTTTCATCAAACTTTTCATTCCAACTTCATTACAATTGTTTACTTGTCATAATGTACTATTGCTTACTTGTCCAGCAGTTAAAATGGTAACTGCTGGACTAAACTATCCAAGCAGAAAGTCATTTCCTTCCTACTGATTCATTATTCCTGATTATCAATAGGATTTATCCAGAAAGAAAAAGCTTTCTCCAATGGACATAATTTACATAATTTTCTAAAACTTAACTGTCATTCATTGAAGGTCCTGAAATAAATTTATCCACATTTTAATTTCAAATCATAACAACAAATATAGTTATATAAACTTACAGGAAGCATTGCTTCAGCCCATTCACCATGTCCCCTTTGAAGCAACTTAATTCTTTCTAAGTCATAACAAACTTGGACAAGATCACCCACTTGAAATTGTGAAGCACCACCTTCAGCACCTTGCACACCATCTCCACTTCGGACAACATTGGCTTTAGTAAGAACAGCAGGGTTAAAGGTCCATCTAAAAAGTAAAAATAACATATTATTATGGCAAGTGATTTTACAGTTTTATGAAAGCATAACTGCACAGTTCACTATTGCTCAGTTTTGCCCCTCATTTGCAAAAGATGCTCAATTCTGAAATATTATAACAATGCTTTTAGGATACAGATTATTAGCTAAAGTGAGAATTGTTCAAGGCTTTTTTTTTTTTAAATCAAGTAATTTAAAGGCAATCCAGTAGTTTACAAGCCAGCTACATTAAAGCCTATTCTGAGCAGACCTGCTGATACACTAGTGAATATCAAGTAAGTAGTAGAATAAATCTTATTAAAGAAGAATCAGTCTTACAAATCTTTCAAGCACTATTAACTATGCAGTTAGGGCAGGCCTGTCAAACTGGTAGCCCTTGGTCCACATGCGGCTCACACAGGCCATGCCCACCCTGTTTCTGCAAAGGCAAAAAACATCACAATACATCACGATATGCTCTGCAATGTAAGCGAGTTAGGGAGAACTGACAGATAAAGATGATAGATATTTGAACTTTCAAAAACTTTTCACAGCTTTTATTAAAGCAAATTTAATAGTCATGGACAAAAGAAAACATTTTACAAAATGTTGTTTCAGAAAAAAAGCATAGGTTAAGAATAAATAGACTGATAGATATAAGAAATAGAGCTGATGTTGCAAAAATGAGCTTGGACTTGAGCAGATATTAATTTGCTTCTCAATTATCAGTTAGGTAGTTGACAATAATAAACACCAAGCTAACAACAATGATAAGCAGCAGCAACAGTAGCAGAAGTGTAAAAGAATGTAGAGCTACACTTGGTAAAGGAATGAACCATTAAGGGAGGAGAAATATCAACTCAGTCCTTATAAAGAGGAAAACATAGGAAAGAAGCTCAGATTAATCCTGCCTTGATTTTGTTTGGTATAAAATAGGGTTGAAAGAAAATCTGAGAGACTTTTAAGATTCTATTATTATAGCCTATAACAATAAAGTAACATTCCTGAAATCCCTCTGATGTCTGTTTCTTGACCTTTGTGCTGTCCAGACAGTTTAGAGTTAATGGGATTTGGGAGAGTTAGCTAGGACTTGTGAGCTGTCCCCTTAAGGGAATGCATCATGGTAAATGTAGTTAAGGTATCCTGGGAAATGTAGTCCATGTCATGTGTCCACATCTGTAACCCTGATTGGCCACTAAATTGACCCTTGTTGGGTTGGGGGAGGCTCCCTCAGTCTTGCCTGAAGCCATTACCATGCAGCTGCTTCAATCATCATGGGGTTGAGACTTTATTATCTTCCTACACCACAATTCAGATATGCAAAGGATTGGACATTAAGAAGAACCTCATCATAAATGTAAGTTGACAGGATGCCTAATGAACCAATAAAAAAGACTTTGTGTGGATCCTTTGTGGAGTTGATCTATCTGCCTTTGTACAGTGATGATTGAAGCAGCCACATGGTATGGTGGCTTCAGGCAAGAGGGAAGGAACATCCCCCAACCCATCAAGGGTCAATTCAATGACCAATCAGGGTTACAGATGTGGCCACATGACATGGACTACATTTCCCAGGATACCTTAACTACATTTACCATGATGCATTCCCTTAAGGGGACAGCTCACAAGTCCTAACTAACTCTCCCAAATCCCATTAACTCTAAACTGTTTGGACAGCACAACCTTAATCTACGTCAAAGGTCTGAATAAAAAAGTATTTCAAACCTGGAGAATGGAAATTAAAATTGCAAATATAGTTCAATATAAATTAGAGGGAAAACAATATCATAATTTAATACAGAATCTACACAGACATAAAACAGCATTTTAGATTGTAATGGCTGACAAGCAAAGGGATTTTAAGCTGTGAAACATAACTAGAAAACACCAACTCAATGTGTGACAACTGTGAAAAAAGATAAATTCAGGTTAAGTATTAGAGGTATTCTCAAAATTCAATGTAGTCTTTTCCAACTTAAAAAAAAACCCTTGATAAATCTGTTTTGACCTTACCAGAGCTGTTTCAAGCTTACTCTGTTTCACTTGGAACATTTTTGGTAAAGTTGCTATGAGTTCAGAGTGAATTGTTTTAAACCTGAAACATCTGAACTGAACTGTTATCTGAACTCAAAAAGGTGTCCTTACTGAAAACATTTTGCAAATCTCATCTAACAATAAGAAAAAGATTTTAAAATATATGACTGCCAAAATCACGGTATCACAAAATACACAGAAAAGAAAGGTCAACGCAATGTTTTTTAGAATGAGAGCAATTTAACAAACTAACTGAACAGAAGGGTGATAGGCTTTTCTTCACTGGATATGTTTAAACAGAAGTAAGAGAGTGTTGTGGCAGAAGTAGATTAATTTGGATTTCTGCTTGAAGCAGGAGATTGGAATCAAGTTCTTTTCAACTTCATGACCAAAACACTAAAGCATATTCCCTTTGATGAAACACTGGAACTGTGGGAATTAAGCAAATTACTGTAATACATTATGAAGAAAGTCAGAAAGAAAGAAAAATACTTTTGCTCACAATACTGGAAACCAGGGTCATCCTTTAAAGATAAATGGAAAAGGTGTTTTTTGTTTGTTTGTTTTTTAAAGAAAAAAATTGAGTAATTATATCATTCAATGGCATAAGACAACCCACAGGTACCTATTTGGCCACTATAGAAAATACAGTGCTGGAGAAAATTTTGATCTGATTCAGCATGCCTTTTAATTTAGTCTGATATTTGAAATAAAAACAGCTCATATATTAATTTTTAAGAATGTAGTCGTAAATCAGATTTTTAAGTCCTCTAAGCAAAAACTGTCAAAGGGTTGAGAAAAATGTTTCCTTCTTCTATGTAGTATGATCCCAACAAAAACTTATGACTAGAGGAAGAATTAACTGTACAAAGAGTTAAGCTGCTGATAGTTTCCCCTTATAAATCTTTGTGTATCTAATGCTTGTAGGTTAAGGAACTGCACAGATTTTCAGGCTGAAACTATTAGCGCTGTTAGACTGTAGCAGGAAACAGAAGTAGATCAAATATTCTTAAAGACTATTGGGAGTTGGTGATGCATCCAGCCTGTGGGCCACCAGTTTGACACCCTTGCTATATAAGGCAGCGAATATAAAATAAAGCCCATTAATTTACAATCTGGAAGTCACTTCATCAATATGAATTAGCATTTTCATTCTTAGAGATCCTGCATGACACAACAGTAAATATAAAACACTAATTAAACAACTTGCATAATAAGACTTGCTTTATAAAAAATAAATTAATATACCTATTCCCACTTGGATATTGTACAACAATGTCATGGTCTTCATCTATTCCACAAACTGTGCCAGTAGTTGTTAAGGTTTCAAACATTCCATCAGTCCATCCTCCATGCCCATGTTGCAATGACTGAACAATTTCTAAGTCAAGATCAATGTTCACTAGATCACCAATCTGTAAACCACCAGGATTTCTGTTTCCATTCTGTTCTCCTATAGTTAAGAATTTAAAGAGAATGTATGTTTTGGCAATTTCATCCATAAACAAACATATAATTCATAATCGTATAAAAGGACACATTGCTATTTTAACAATCTAATCTCAGCAATGTAGAAACACAGCAGCATTACATAACTAAAAGTGAAATCAGGGAATAGTATTACCACTTCATTTAACAAACTTATGCAATCATAATCTGGAAAAATATGATAAATATTAAGTAAAATGTTCTCTGGGCGACACATTATGTTTTATATTTGCATATAATTGCTATAAAGGATTCTGAATTCTACAGTGAAAGAAGACAAGCTCAATCTGCCTAATGACCTGGAGAGGAAAGATGCAGGTAATCAGGTTCTTCTCTTTTCCTTAGTATGAAAGAAATCAATATATTGGCATAATAACGAACACTTTTTGTTAGGAGGTATCAGCATCAGTCGAAAGGGCAGGCTTGGAACCACTTTAAAAAATTAGAATTTAGCAGCTCCACATTCTCATCGGATGCTAGATTGTGGCTGTATAAGTAATGAAACATTGCCTTTCTAATTTTTATATATCTTTTCAGAGGACATTTAACTTGCAACCTTGCTCTTCTGCATTCCTTGGCAGGAAGTCTAGTAATCACTACATTTGTGAATCCCAATAAACAATACTCACTTATTGCATTTACCTCCAAGAGTTATGCATAAGCAGGCATTTTTCTCATAACCACTGTCATTAATGTCATCAATCATCTATTAAATTGCCAACACACATGTCCCTTTAGCTTTATTCACCGAATATAAAAATTCATATTCTGTATCTTACCAAGCACAGGGCAGTGGTCTCGATAGAAGGATCCTCCTTTTGAATCTTGGACACATTTAAGGTCTGACTAGAAGAAATAAAAATTCATACAGAGAATTTAACTCTGAACCAATATATGCATCATGAGATTGAGATATTTATTATGACTTGATAAATGGTACTTTTAAAGCTTTCAATAATTCATAAAAAAATAGCAAACTAATATTTTCCTACATTAAGAGTATTCTAAATTGTAGATACTATCTAGTAATTAGACTCTGGTTTTAAGTGGGCATTCATACTTCATTAAAACTCTGGAGACTGAAAAAAATAACAGCATGTTTCCGCAGATGTAAGTTTGATTATTTTAAGTGAAGCTTATTACCAGTAAACGTGTAAGGAATTGTAGCATGACCTTTGCCCTATTTGTTCTATAGTTCAGGGCAAACACAAAAAATAGGAAATTCTGCCATTTATTCTGTCGTAAATCTGAACAAACTACGTGGAAAAGGACCATTTTAAATTAATACTCAAGTTTTGTAATTAAAACTGTGGATATAGCATATGCGCCATGGTGGCTCAGTGGCTAAAATGCAGTACTGCAGGCTACTTATGCTGATTGCTGCCAGCAGTTTGGCAGTTCGAGTCTCACTGGATCAAGGTTGGCTCAGCCTTCTGTCCTTCTGATCAGTAAAATGAGGACCCAGGTTGTTGAAAGCAATATGCTGACTCTGTAAACCACTTAGAGAGGGCAGTAAAGCACTATGAAGCAGTATGCAAGTCTAAGTGCCATTGCTTGCTATTGCTATTATGATTATCAAGTTTCATTTCTTTCTCATTTTAATCATACTAAGTTCCTTCTCCGTACACATTCAACAAATGGAAAGCCTTGTCTAACTTAGGCACGTTCTTCTCTTATAAAATCAGTGATAATGCCGAATCACAATTTCCCCCAAAATTTGGGAACATGTATGTTTGCAAAGTCAAATAAAAATGCATAAAATAAGAGAGTCTTGCAATACACAGGTCATCTTGTAGGTGAGATAGGTGGTATAAACAAACAATCTCCAGCTAATATACTTAGTAACAAATTCTAATTTTCTAATTCAGATTCTAAAATTCTAAATTTTAGTCTAATGGTTCTTGCCATGCCTAATCGAAATACAGATATGTGGTTCTATCTTTGAAGCAATTCCCATTGGCCAAAGATCATTCAAGACATATATGCTAAAGTTGGAAGCAAACAGGAAGAAAGCTGAGTTTTAATTTGTACCAACTACAACTCAGGGAGCAAACAAAGGGACAGGTGGTGTATATTTCAACCATGTTCTGCAACAAAGAACTCTGTTTCTTTTTTATAAAGAGACAAAAGTCCCAGAAATGTAAACTGGCATATGCAAGATACATTCTCCTCTGAATAATATAAATACAACAATCTTAACCAGTAACTGGTACTTCCAAAATTCATAACTATACCATATAAGACAGAACTTCTGCATTTACCCACTTGCACTCTGCAATTTTGTAACAAGAACAAAGAAAAAAAACCCAAAGCCTTGGAGGAAAGCTTGTACATACATGTAACTCAGAAAGCTATTTTTAACAACTATAGTTATGTTTGAACATGCAACACCATGTATTTTGAATGAAAAAATTTTCAAAGAGTGTTTTTAAAATCAATAAAGCATCTTGGCTGATTATGCTCTGTTTGTGTTGCAAGACTAACATGATAGCGATAAAAACTTATTTATACTAATCCGTAATTTTGAGCAAATTTTTGCATCACATTATTTTATTACCAAACAGAAAACAAGGGGATCTTGAAACTTGATTAGGATATAAATTTGTATAAAGACAACTAACTGCAATAAAACCAAGAAATGAATAATGTTAAAACTAATGTTAAAAAATGCCCATTAACCAAGTATATTCATGTTATGTAAAGATTGCAGAAATAAGTTATGTTTAAAACATTTGCACATGCATATGTGAAATGAAACAAAATAAAATATTAGCAGCTGTAGCAATTATGCCCTAACATCACTGAAACCACAATTACTCAAGAATTAATGTCCATAATGCATTAATGTTTCATGAATAATTCAAATATGTGACTACCTAAAGGATGGAAATAAGCACAGAACTGTTTTGCAGCAGTCTCTACTATTGAAGATATTAGCTTGATTTTTTTAGAAATGTCACCTATTTATAAGAGGAAATATTATAGATACAGAGAGACAGAAGCCAGCTTAAAAATTAGCCTGAAATCAGACTTATGCATATGCATTAGTTATCCCTATAGCTGGAGAGCAACGAAGCGCCTAACAGCATGCAAACTGACAGAAGGGCAACACAAAAGAAAATAGCACAGCATAGGCCATTGTTATTACTTCATCGTGAAATACTTTGGTTCTTTGTATTGTTTTACTTCTTACCATGCCCTCAAAGCCAACTCTGTAAAGGTTTTTAGCTCCATTGTCCCATAAAACATATGCTGCACTATGTGGACTTGATGCACTCCAATCTTGGATTTCAGTTACCTAGCAAAATAAAAAGAATGCATGTTTACTCCCAAAAATAAAATAAAAATAATGACCATCCCATAATCAGCAAGAATACTTATGTTATTTTTCTAAAAACATTGAATTGGTTAAAAAACCTGCTAATAACTTACAATACAAATCCTCATTTTTAAAAATTATAAAAAGAAAACCATTAAAGTAGAAGTTAAAAATATTCTATGCCTTTGCACAAGTGATTAAAAATATAAGAGACCAATTAAATTCTCCCATTTTCCACATCAATTCCTTCTATTGGGTCATTTAGGAAGGACCCAAATCACTTAAACAAGTCTTGTCTGGCGAGAGGAAGATTGATTATCATCTTTACCAAGAAAGAAGTATTACAGGTCATCATTGATCAGATGTAATTGAGATGGACAAGCAAATTTTCTGCCCTAAAACACCTCTTAGAAATATACCATCATCTGGTTTTATCCTACTCATTATGAATTTTTACTACCTGTTCACCAAATAATTTTATGACTATCATCACCTCAGTATACTATAGTATTACAACACTGTCAGTGAGTCACATCAGGATGAGGCAAACATACCTATATTTATATTTTAAACGGATAGAGAACAGATAAAGGTTGCTAATTAGAAGGAAAATCCAAAGAAATGTCAAATATTCATTGGTAATGGAAGCCTCCACTGATAGAAACACATAATATATCCTGCCATGAGTCATGAACTGTCCATAGTAAGGAAACAGTAATGGTACTCTAAACTCTTACTTTGCCCCTGCGCCCATTGCCACCATCCTGATCTTCCCATTGCCAATCAACTCCTCGTACCACCCTGGCACCTGTAAAGATTCCTCTTGCAGTAATTTTCTTTGATTTACGGCGTGATTCCAGCAATACCCTAAAATTGAATATTGATGACAGGTTAAAGAGATGCCCAATCAAAAATAAGTTATTTAAAAATGTTTATTGCCAAAATCCAAAACTTGCTTTAACATAAAACAGTGCATTTAAGTTTAATGAATATTTTAGATTCAGGGATTTTTCTAAATATTATAGTTTTAAAATTAATTATATTTGTTACCTTTCACTTCCAGGTGTGGTTATTCTGTAAAAGCGGTGTCTTAGATGATGTTTATCCCCATGATAGCATACTGTGCATAAATCATAATTTGTACATTCCGCACATTTCCATCGAATACCAATTATTGGTTGCTGGCGGCAAGTATCGCACATAGTCCCATCATGTTTAATACCTATAAACAGATATACAACTAACATAGTATTTTAAATAGAAGATATGAAAGCAAACATAAAAACACTGGAGTCTAAGCACTGACTACATTATTATAATTTCAATTACTTTTCAAACCACACCCCATAATGCCTACATTATTCAATTTAATCCCATCATAGCTTCAGGTACTAATTATGTCAAATGTTCAAATATGAATTTATATAAGATACTGGGTCTATACTTACATATTAAAAACAATTCAAATCTCCCAGATAGGCAAATTCACTACTCTTTAGATATTAAAACTGACTGAACTTCAGTATCATTAAAATTTATATACAAATAATTATAAAAACAGTCTGTGGTTCTAGATACTATATCTTAAAAAAGAATATAGTTACTATAAATTAAATGAGCTAATATGGATTTTACAATACTATGACAGATGCATGGAATGAAAGGAGCTGAAAATTGAGCAGAAAAATGAGCAATTCCTTGGTCTACCACCAATCACTTAAGATTTTAAATTATTGTTGCACAAGAATGTATATGGTTATCAGAATCAATTATACAATTCTAATTATATAATCATTCCTATAGTATTACAATGATTTGCATAAGGAATAGCATCAATTAAATAATGATATTTTATATATATATGGGAATAAGATAAGACCCACTAAGGACAACTGGAATTCTCACTTTTATAGTAAACACTCTTTTGCATATTGAAATCTTAAGAGAGACTATGAAGGAACTGAAAGTACGAGGGTGAATCTAACCAGTCCTAATTCTGATAGAATCTAACTTATCTGGTATCTAGTAGTACTAATTATATTGTTAATCAATTTCTAAAAATGTACAGTTTAATAAAATGAAAAGCTTTCTAAAGAAGCTATAAGCAGTCTTTTTTTCATCCCACATCTGAGTTTAAACACCAGTTCTATGTTCACCAATTGAATGAGATTTCCAACATGTATCTCTTAATCATAACATATGAAACTGCCTCCAATAGGTCATTATTTAATAATATAAAGGGCAGTCCTATATCCATGTACAGGTTCTTGCATCCTTAGTTCTGGATGGGGCTGCACTACCAAATAGACCAATGGTGGGATTCAAACTTTTTTACTACCAGTTCTGTGGGTGTGGCTTGGTGGGTGTGGCAGGGGAAGGATACTGTAAAATCTCAATTTTCTCCCCATTGCAGGGGAAGGTTACTGCAAAATCCCGTTCCCTCCCCACCCTACTAACCTGCTTTCCAGCTACGTTTTCCTAAGCAGGGCAATAAAAGAAGACTCAGCCAATCAGCTGGGACACAGGAGGCAGAGAATAGATGGGGTAAAGCCAGTCAGAGGTGATATTTGCTGGTTCTCTGAACTACTCAAAATTTCTGCTACCGGTTCTCCAGAACTGGTCAGAAACTGCTGAATACCACCTCTGCTATACACTTCTTGTGCAATCTGAGGTCCTCCTAGAGACCTAGACTGATAGCTCCTGCTCAAACAGCAGATGGCAGCCGTGGAGAGTCTTTGCACACCTTTGGGGGGGGGGGGGGAATGCCAACTACACCTTTTTTTGGACTGGAATGCTGTTAGTAACATAGTATCTCACACCCTTGTAACCTCTTGTCTAGATTATTGAAACATGTTCTACATGGGGCTGACCCTCAAGAACATTCAGAAACTGGTATAGAACTGGAACAGAATACAACTGCGCAAGTGGTAAATGTTGCCAGATTTATGGCACATGTAACATCACTACTACTGGAATACCTTTACTGGTATGTTTCCAGGTGTGCTGGTTGACGCCTTTAAAGCTCTACATGGCTTGGGACCGGGTTACTTGAGAGACTACCTTTTTCCAAGAATCTCTATTTTTCCAATTCAGTTGAGCATATAAGGCATGCTGCAGATCCTGTCAGCCAAACAGTGTTGGCTGGTACGGACTAGAAGGTGGCCATTGTCTGCAGTCGCCCGATTTGTGGGAATATTGAAGGATATGCAGTCAGAATGGCCCCAACCCTATTAGCCTTTCAGAAAGCTCTAAAAATCTAGCTGTGTTCCTGAGCCGGGGGATACTGAATGCGCTAAATGTCCCATTTCCTGGCTTTATTGTTAATTGGCTTAGTATCTCTGCTAGAATGCATATTTATTTTGGATAAATATTTATTTCATTTTCGATTGTTTTTGTTTTAAAAAGTTAATATTGTTGCATATTTTTTGAATTGTAAGCTTTACAATTTGAATTGTAAAGTCATTGGTTTAGATGGGTGGCCACCGAAATTGAATATTAGAAATGTCTAATTCGGTAACAACTGATTTCTAAGAACCTTATCTTTTTCATATTGCAATAATTATTTGAGAAAATAAGGCCATTAACAATCCACATTTCTTCACAATTGTAAAACAGCAAGGAAAATATAAATTTATTTGCAAACTGTTGCTGAATTTGCTACAATGGGCATCTTCTCCAAGACTAAGCATTGGCATAAAACTTTCCAAACTTGGATCAAAAACTATTTTAAAAAGTGAGTAACTCACAGTGACATAACGACCTTGTTACAAAGACAAAAAAGAATCTTCCCAATATTTAATTTCAAAACTATGCTTTTTTAAAAAGGGTGCCAAAATTGTCGGGGGGGGGGGGGGGGAAGCATGACTACACTGCAAGATGAAAATCCTTTTTATATTTATCCAAGCCAAAGTTGCAGCCCTATCATACATCCTAAAGGGGTGTGTGTGTGTGTATGTGTGTCCCCCATAGAATAAAGGGGGCGTTTGTTTTTCCATTAAACTGAAGTGAAGAAACTAAGAAGTTCCAATTGAACTAGCTTCTTACATAAAAATTAACCTCCAAAGACGAACCTAGACATGTAGGATTTAACCCCATTACTTGTGATGGAGAGCATCCCTCTCTTCTTGCCTTCAAGTCATGGGCATTTTCAATTGACAACACTGGATCTATTTCACTACACCTTTTCCCTGTTTAACTTTGTTTTGATCCTTTAACATTTTCGGTGCTGAACTACTGATTTGAGCTCTTACGTCCCAGTGCAACTTTTGCTACGGGCTTCCCCATTCACACCCACCGCTCTTAAGCAGGGAGTCCCTTAACCACGATTCGGGGCCCTGCGGACAAACAAGGCCTCGTCTGAGCGTCGCCAGCAACCCCTCAGACGCTCTCGGGAAACTCCGAGTGGTGTCCCGACGGCGCCGGCGGCAGGGAGACTCGCTGGACCTCAAAGAGGGTCCAAACCCGCACAATTCTCCCCTGAGACCGCCGCCCCGCACCCGGCGGGAAGCGCCCCGGCTGTCTCGCTTCCCTCTCACCTGTGGGCGCGCTGTCGAGGATGCGCAGGTCATAGGCTCCCGAGCAGCGGTAATTAGCGGCCGTGCCGTTGTCCCAGACCACCACCACCTCCTCGGGGCTTTCGAAACTGCGCACGGTGCCCACATGGCCCTCGCCGCCATCCTGCTTCCCCCATTTCCAGTCGGGTCCCCTCACGACCCGGGCACCGACGCCCTCCACCATCACTCGGTTGTTCCTCGAATTGCTCATTGTTCCTCAGCCTTGCCGGGGGCGTCTCTCGCGGTACAGCGACGAGGCCGGGAGAGTCGCTGACGCCAATAACGGGGAAACCGAGGCCGTAGGGGATGCCTTCCCAGAAACGCCGGAACAACAAAGACCTGAAAAGCGAAGGAAACCAGCCGGCCGGTCTCGTCCCGCGGGGTGGATAGAATGCGGCCTCCGCCAGCGGAGCGCAGAGTTTGCGACGTATAGCCTTTCCCCCCCCCCTCACTCCCGCAACACCCCCCCCCCAAAAAAAAATGGTGTCGCCCAAACCGGAGAAGCTGGCCGCGCTTTATGCAGGTTCGAAAGGGGAGGGGGCGAACCTTGACGCTTCGGCTGGTACATCCGGGCACTTATGGCAGTGTCGCCATCCTGGCCGTGGGAGTTGGAGGGAGGGCACCACGGGGCTCTCCTGCGCATGTTCCGACCCTGCAACCGGGGAAGGGAAGGGCCCCGTTCACGGAACAAAGGAAGTGAGGGACTCCTTAGGGACCTCTAGGGAAACGAGAAGTGTATTGCACCGCCGAGGGCCGAACTTCTGGATTTGCAATGGGGGAAATGTGCGAAATGTGGCCGCACCTGAAAGCTCCCTCGAGCCTGAGAAAGGAGAGCCTGATGAGTCAGGCCGGCAAGGACAACTGGAGGGGTTGCATCGCTTTTCTGCCGACCGTCCTTGGTGAAATCGTTCGGTCAAGCCGCTTTGTGACCAGGCGACTGTGATTACCTCAGGATTGTCTTGTCAGTAACGGCTCCGTTGAATTATTGGAAGCTCATCTTTGTGTTTCCGGTGAATGCATCTCGTGACGTTGCCTTCTCTTCGCCTCCTCTTCTTCGATGCAACGTTTCCCCCCCCCCCCTCCCCCAGGAATCTAGATAGCCTTCTCACGTTGTGTTTAGGATGAATGCTTCGGTGAAAATCAGAATTAATTTCATCTAATCTTAGATTTTCTTTCCGTCCAAGGTATTTTCAGTCATTTTCTTCCAACGATTCAAAGGCAATGGGATCTCTCTGAGGATCGTGCTTTCACAATCTTACCTTACAACTTGGGGCACCATAGTTTGACAAACACATCTGTCAGTGCGATGTGTCAACACTGGTAGCCTTGACATTTTCCCAAAGAGCAGAGCTCACTCATTCACCATGCCTTTAACGTTTTGAGCCTTTGAAGATCAAACTACTCTAAGTACAACTTTTACTCTGTCTTTTTGCTTTGCACTAGCTGTTTAGTCTTTTCTTCACAGAGCAGTTTATTGGTATTTCACCATTCTGTAAATTTCAAACACTTAATGCATTGTAACTATTTATGTCATGAAGTGGTTTGCATCTTTCATGAGATCTTATGAACTATTCTTTATCCTCATAGAAAACCTAACATTATACTCTTCTGGCTTATACTCTTCAGGACTCTTTATTCGCAACATTTGAAAAATATTTTAATAGGGTCTGCTAATATTTTTGTTTTCAGAAAAAGCAAAAAAATAAATAAATCATGCAACCTCTTAAACAATACACATTATGACACATGTCTCTGGACGAGCAGCTGTGTAAGTTGAATAAAATGTACAGTTAATTAGTAACTATTTAGTTAGAATGCAAATGCAACCTATTCTGCCAACCTAGCACTTTGAAAGCATGTAAAAAAGCAAGTAGAAAAAGAGGGACCACTTTGGTGGGAAGGTAACAGCACTCCGTGCACTTTTGGCGTTTAGTCATGCTGGCCACATGACCACAGAGACGTCTTCGGACAGTGCTGGTGCTTCAGCTTTGTAACAGAGATGAGCACCACTACCTAGAGCCAGAATGTGAGGGGAACCTTTACCTTTATAAACGCATATTGTACAAAGTTGTTCCAGTGATCTTTTACAGGAATTACCATTACTGATAGTTATAATTGTTCAGTAAATTAGCACCTAGGACAGCTTAACTGTCAACAGGGATGATGAGAGGACATTAGCAGTTATGCAGAAGAGCTCCTAGTCTTAGAGCTGCCTCAACCACCACAAAAAGTGGATGATGTCATCTTCAACACGCCCATGACCACCCAAAAAAGCAGACTGTATTTCTCCTTTCCTGCTCCAGTTTTAAAAGAGAAATCTTTCAACTCTTGCAGCATAAAACATGTGGAATTATATGCAATGTACTGTTCACAGTTAATATTAGGGGTAGGGATCTGTCCACTGGCCCCTGCAATCAACAATGGAAGATTGGGATAAAGAGGTCTCTCTCCCACTTCTCTTGCCAATCCTGCCAGCAGACCCTATTTTCTGACACACACAGTGAAACATAACTAATGATACAGGCTCAGTTTACAAAAAACATTGGGCTAAAACACATGATAGTTGGTTTGTAGCTTAATGTACAACAGTAGCCTATCTCTTGCAGTGTTATTACAATTCTTTTTTACCCCATAGATGATTCTCTTGATTTTCATTTACTAGTTATATATTGGTTTTGAATAATTTTATATTTATTCCAGCTGGAGTATTAATCATTTTATGTTTATTATGGAGTGCCATTCAATGCTATTAAATTACTAAATAATTCTAATAAACATAATAAATGGGGTAAATATTTATTGGCAGGATACATATTATTCAGATCACTCCAGGTTCAATCCATAGAATTCCAAGTAAAAGTTTGTATCTGCCGAAGCATTGGAAAAGTGCCTGCCAGTTAAAAATAAACAGTACAGACCTTGGTACTATGAACTTGATACTACGGCTATTTCCTAGTTTATTTATTTATTTGTAAAGCAATTTATTAATTCTCTCTAATACCCATATTCAGTGTGTTACTCAATGCACATTGTGGGCAGAGCGTGTTGGGAAATTCTAATGCCAACAGATAATCTTCTAACCTTCTTAAAGTCTGTAGAGATTCTCAGTCATCCAGGTCACGGTTGTCCCAAAGGTACTTTCCCAGGAGGCAACTGGACTTTCTAGTTTTTTCTAGTTTTTTTTTTCTTTTGAAGACATTTAACTTCTAGTCCAAGAAGCGTCTTCAGCTCTGACAGCTTCTAACCTACTTGTAGATCTGGAAGCTTCTTGTTTGCTTCTATGAAAAGTATAGATGGACTGTTTTTGGATCTATTTGATCACCAGTCCTATTAGTTTCAAAATATCAATATTATTGGAAATGGCTTTTAATGATAGTGGAACACTATACTTTGCTAGCCTATGGCATCATGCAAGTGTTTGCTTATAATAACAAACTTACTATAAAACTAGTTGCACTCATGGATAAAAGATAGCACTGATATTATTCATAATCTTCTGAACAAAAGCCGGCATGATTATGGCCAGATGGTTAGGACAACAGATATATATTATATATTTCATATATAAAACAACTACTGGTATTATGTACTAGCTTTTGAAATGGATAAAAATTATGACACAGAACCAACTTCTTCAAAACACAATTGTAATATTTAAGACTACATTTGAACTACTGGTATTCTCAGAACATATGGTAAGATCTAGAGGACTTTGGTTGCTCTCTGAAAAAACAGAATTACGAAGTTGGAAGGGGCCTTGGAGGTTTTCTAGTCCAACACCCTGCTCAAGCACAAAACTATACCATTCCAGACAAGCGGCTGTCCATCCTTTTCTGAAAGACCTCCAGTGATGAAGCAGCTACAACTTCTGAAGGCAAGTCATTCCATTCAATTGTTCTCACTGTTAGGAAATTTATTTTTAGCTCTAGGTTGCTTCTCTCCTTGATTCGTTTCCATCCATTATTTCTTGTCTTGCGGCCTGGTGCTTTGGAAAATAAGATGAGGACCTCTTCTCTGTGGCAGCTCCTCAAGTATCTAGGAACCCTGTTATCATGTCACCTTTAGTCCTTCTTTTCAGCGGACTAAACAAACACAATTCCTGGAGAAGGATTAAAGCACCAGGAGACTGGTAAAAGTCCAAAAACAATGGCAAGCCAATCCTTTATTTTGTACACAAATTTATTCACCCCTTTTCTATCTCGCTCGTCCCCCACCCAAGTGAGTCTGTTGCCTACAACGTTGCCAAGAAAACTGCAGGGACAGGTTGGTCAAACGGGGCGAAATTTAAGTTTTCGGCTTCAGCGCACTTCACCAATGAGAAACAATGCTGTTGAAAACAAACGAACGGTTACTCGTAAAACTATCTTGCAGTGTCCCCCCACCTCCTTTTTCTAACTGTTATTTTTTTGTTACGCCCGGGATTCTGACAGCGTCTCGCCCTCCCCGCCGGGAACGAAGGAAAGGAGGACCGGGGGCGGAGTAGCCTGCCCTGCTATCCTATCGAGACGCGGGAGCTTGCAGTGGAGTGAAAGCGACCCCCTGGGCTGTTGCAGCCGGCAGCGACCACGCTTTCGGAGAGCGCCATCCTCACCGTTGCAACCACCCCTCTCTTTCCCCCCCGGACCTCGGCGTTGGAATGTAAGGTGGAGCCGCGATTTCCTCGGCGCGCCTCGAAATGAACTTCCAAGAGCCACCGGCGTACTTGGAAAGCAGGGAGGGCTTGTTGGCCTCGGGGATCGGCTGGTCTCTGGTCCTGTGCTTTGGAGCCGCGTATGTCTGCTATTATCTCAGGACGATCGCAAAGGTAAAGGCTTTGCAATCGCCGCCGTTGACCGAGTGGTCCGGGAAACCCACCTGCTGGTGGGCAGAAAGCGGGCGAGGCCAAGCGACTCTGGTCGCCAGGCTCTGACCCGCTTTGAAAGAGACAAGTTGAAGTTGCCCATGGGTAACGTTATCAGCTCGGCCTTGAGGGCGACACACGTCTGAGAAAGCCAGGAGGTTTCAGGAGAGAGAAACTGAAGGGGCAATTTCTCCTTCCACGTTTTGAAATGAATAAAACGAAAATCGGTTTGCTTTTGGGGTTTGTTCTTCCTGTCTGACCTGGTGCCTCGGTAGTTGCGCAGGATACACCGCAGAGGAACCCGGCGCCAGCTTCTGGAAAGGGAAGGGCAAAACGGACTCCCATGCAGAAAATCTAGAATAAAGACTGAAATCAATGGAATGCATTGTCCTCTCTTACTACGGTATTAACCCTTTGAAATAAGGCTCCTAATTCATTGGTCTCCTCCGTAAATACAATTCAGATGTTGGGGGTTGCAATTCCCAGAATTTTAACCAGAGGAAATGGCATAGCAGTTTTATTCAAAGGGCACCAGACAGGACGGCTTAAAAACTGTGTTCTTTGTGTGACATATCGACCGTATGTAGATAGCAAGCCAAAGGAATAAATTATTATTCATAGTAGTATTACTGTCCTTGCCGTTTTTAGCTTTGCTTTTGCTGGGCAAGGTGAATGGTTGTATGAATGAATTATTGGCTATGCTAACTAAGTCTTAAAGAAATCATGGTGGAAAATATTTGAATTTGCCAATCCTGCATTTTGTAAAAAAAAAAAAAAAAAAAAGCTGTTTGGAACAAAGGTACCCAAATTACAATATTTCATGGCAGGAAAAGTATGTGGGAGAGAAATTCCGAAAAGTCAAGATGGCAGACACAACTATGCAATTGCAGCAGCTGCCATCTTTACCTTTTTGATCCCTTCCACTCCAGCAAATGTCCCTCTGGTAAACATTAAATAAGCTGATTTAAGACAATATTCCATTTTCTTCTAAAATTAAGAGTCTTGATCTGGATGATCCTGCCGATAACAGCAGCCAATTAAATATTTCCAAGTAGTCCCTGAAGAAGGCATTAAGATCATATCGCTCATCTATAAGTGACTGTGACCTCTCTGAGTCTACAAGGTATATATGACAATTATGATTGGTAGCTCATAATAGTTGGCCTTTCAACAGCCTTTTTTCCCCAACCCATCCTCCTGCAATCTAGTTTTCTGTAAGCCTTAAATATTAGGTAGCATTCCATGGTTTCTGAGCCAGGCAGTTTTTCACTGGCCAAGTTCACTCTGTTCTGTGGGGGACGTGTGATTCACAGTTAGGTAGATGTGGTTGGGCTGAGTTTTTTTTTGTCAAAATCCAAGCTGGATAAAAGAAGATGAGGCCAATCATCTGTCTGTATGCTCAAGAAAATTTAAGGTGTTGGACAACTCTCTTTGGGCCTTGCTATTTGCAGTTCTCCGTGAATGACTGATTAATCTCATAATCAGCTCATGATAAATGTGGGCAGCGTACACTTAAAAACAAATTCATTGCAATAAAAAAGAAAAAGAAGGTGATTACCTGAAGGCCAGTGTAGCCAGCATATTCAAGGCATTTCCTCAGAAGGTACATACTCAGCAAAGCTGGCTGAGGAATTTCTGGGAGTTGAAGTCCACAGGTCTTCAAGTTGCCAAGGTTGGAGACCTCTGCATTAGAGCCTATTTAAGAGACAACAGGATCAAAGCTACTTTAAAGTCCTATCCCATCCCCACCCCCCTTAGGCACTGGGATAAGTACTCTGCTTTATTGTCACTTGGTTGATGCAGGGTTGAGATACAAACTGTGTGTCATCAACATATTAATGATACTAATCCTGTTTGATGAAAGGCTTTCATGGCTTCACCCAGTGCCTTTAAGCAGATGTTAAACAAGAGAGGCAAGGATGTCAATTGTAGGCCTCAGGGTCAGCCCTTCCACACTGGAAAAACACCATGACTGATGGTATGAAATGTCAAAGAGAATCAAGACAGTAGGACTGGCCCCATTGCTAGAGGTCATCAATAAGCATAAAGAAGCTTGAAACCTGACTGAAAGGAGTCAGATAATTTCCTTCCTCCTAAACTCTCTGAAGTTGCAGTCTCGCTATCTCAACAACATTCCTGAAAAAAAACCAACAACCCTGCATTAAAATTACAAAAGGATAATGTGGAAGGCATCTGGATTTTTATGTAGGTTAACAGAATTTGCACTGTGACTCAGATTACAAGCACATGGGTTGTAAGCAAGTTTTTTTTTAAAGCCCTTGCTGAATTATTGTCTTGAATAAAATTTGTCCTTTGTCTTCTGCAATATAGGGGGAAATGGAGTGAATCGTTATTAAGACTTCTCTTATGTGTCCACAGATGTTGGTAGTAGCCCTGCAGGCAAGAAAATAAAGGAGAAAATACTGAAATTCTTCCCTCACCCTAACCCTAACCCTTAGAAAAACAGGTTGTGACCTAACTTACTTTAAATCTTTCTCTGCATATTACATATTCCTAGAATTAAGGATCTTGACATTTTTGCAATTTCTAATACCTTTCTTTTATGTGCCAGGTGCAGCCTTGGACATGTATTATATATGCCTTGGACATATATATTCTAAATATAGGATATAAAATCATGCACTGCAATGTCCTACCTGAAAATGAATACTTCAGCTTTAATCATAACAATACAAGAGCACACAATAGATACAAACTCAAGGTTAACCACACCAAACTTGACTGCAGAAAATACAACTTCAGCAACAGAGTGGTCAATGTTTGGAATACTCTACCTGACTCTGTGGTTTCTTCCCCAAACCCCAAAAACTTTAACCTTAGACTGTCTGCTATTAACCTAACTCCCTTCCTAAGAGACCTATAGGGAGCGTGCATAAGTGCACCAATCGTGCTTACCACCCCTGTCCTATTGTTTTTTATTTTTCTTATAAGTATCTATCTCATATATTCAAAACTATATTTATTCTTATACCTGTATCTTGTAAGTGATTGACAAATCAAATAAATACTAAAAAATACTAAATGTAAGAATCATGTATGATAGTACATTAAGATATTTTACAATACCCACGTTTAGCATATTCTGTTAATTTCTCTCTCACACGCACAAAATGATCTTTTATTTGTCCAATGTACATGAAACCTAAATAATGGTACATTCTTGTAAAAATGTGTATTGTTACAAGTACATCTGTTATGTCCAGAGTTGCTTTACTTGCTGTACTATTCCTTTTTTTGAGCCTGTTGAGCTTTGTAGATATAGATTTCTTGTCTGCAAGTTTAAAAACATTTTGGTATTGGGGATAGGGAACTTAATCCAAACTGCATTCTTACATGCAATTATTTCTGAAAGTTGCAAAATGTTACCCTGCTTTGCTCCTGTTTTTTTTCAATGGGGACTTCCACAAATCTCTTCACAACATTGCACTGCTGATTTGTTATTCCCAGTGCATCTCAGATCCAGTTCCAGAACAGCAACTTAATTGTGCCTCCCTATAAACTTTCTCTAATATTGTCTGATGTTTCCTCCTTCCTAAATGTCTTTCTAGAAACCTCAGCTGATAACTGGCAATGAGAACTTCTGCCAATTTCTGCAGGACCAATGTCCGGTGTTAACGGAAATATACTATCCCACTGTATGGTGCTGGGAAGGCCATTTGCAAACACTTCTACGCCCTTTCATTACATCTAAACCAAATGTGCAATACAGGAAGTAAGTGCTTTTTCCTCTCCTATACAGCTGTTCCTTCCAGAAAATATAGGAATGCCCATTCCATATATAACCAAGTGTATGCTTAAATCTTTCTACCTTTTCTTTTTCCTTTCCACCCTTCTTTCCTTCTTTCTTTCTTTCATCTGGATTTGCTTTCAGTACTTGCCTGTCACATGTTCTGAGAATAGAGAGGAGAGCAGAAGCACTCCATAGACCTTTGCACCTTTGGCAGAAGATAAATTTGGAATCTTACTTTTAGCTTACTGCAAATAATCTTCTACATCAAATAAAAACTTTAGTGTACAGGTATACAGCAATATTTTTGCGGAGGAATTGGTAAGAGTGAGCCAATGCAAATGCAAAAGTTCTCTTCTCACGACAGCATATTCTTGGAACATCTGAAGAATAACTTCTGAGCTTTTAGATGAGAAGAGTAACATTTTAGAATGCAAACTATGGAATGCAGGCTATGGAATTTTTAAAAAAATGGTTATTGCACTTACCATCAGTCCAGCTTTTATGTAGAAGTTGCATTATATTTTAATAGTTCTTTGAATGAACATGAATACGAACAAATAAAGATAACTCTACTTTCATTAACGATGTCGTGTTTGTTAAGCCTGGGTTCCCCAACCAGGGTTAGGTAGACAAGCTAAACAGAATGTGCAGCGTTAGTCAGATAGGCACACAGATAAATGAGTGAGCTAAGCTTGTATGTTTATTAACATACAGTAAAAATAACAGATACGCTTGTGCTATCAAGAATATATTTTATTCCAGTATAAGTTTATAGCATAGTCAAAAACAGTCCAATATTCATTTACCATGTAGTCAGTCCATTCAGGGATATTCAGTTAGCAAAGTCCATGTAGAATATCCTAGTTGTCAGTTCACATAAATCAGTCCGTTGTTGTCTCTCCCGTTCGAGCAATGCAGTCTTGCTTCCAAGCAGTAATCAGGGATCATCAAAGCCAGAGAGAGAGAGAGCAAGCTGTAGCCTTGCTACTTTTATATGGTTTTCATAACCACACCCACAGTTGCTATTTTACAGTTAAAGCTGCATACACTAACTATGATTTATAGTTAGTATTTCACCTAAAACAGTTAGGGTGAACAATGTTATCCCTAACAGTGTTAATAAAAGAGGTATTTATGAAAAATCAATTTAGGAACAAATTTGTTACCATACATAGTAGCTACCATTCTCCTTCTACTTCATAACTTTTCTTTCCATTGCTTTTTAAATGGAAATAATTTACAGCAGGAGCTTTCAACATTTAGTCACATGTGTGTTCAATGCCTCTTATTACACGCAAGTAAATTGATGTAACTTAATTAACAATCTCAAGAGCTTCAAAAGTTTTCATGTTACTGCTGCTTCCAAATGGTGATGGTGGGGAGATTAACACATAAAGAAATAAAATGGGCATATGACATTGGGATAAGTAAATTCTACAAATTAGCCACTTTGGTTCCATGACTCTCCACAGGAACTGGGGATAGTGATGGTGTGGTTAATTTCCTCTCATTGCAGGAAATGGAAATAAAAAAATGAGGGCTTCTTCCCTCCCCTTCTATGCTCATTCTGCCAGTTAAACTCCACCGATGTTGCTTGCATTAAGTGATTTATTTAATATAAACTACCCAAAATGAATGTTGATGGGATCAATGCAATTATTATTTTGCTTCGTGTTAAAATATGGAAGCTTTGGTTTATTTTCCTTTGTTTAAAAAAATCATATGTCATATATTGAGTAGATCGCTTTACAAACTACAATAAATATATCCGGAGAAGAGTTGCAACCATAATACTACTAAAACAACTACTGTCTGTAATGAACCTTTTTAAAACTCCAAATTTCTTAACATTCTACTATGAAGAAACAATTGGCTACAGCAATCTTTTGTTATGTTCTGGTTTGGTCACCATAATCTGCTCACAGTTTCATTCAAACAAATGCATGCATTTGTGAGTGACAGGATTCAGGAGATAAAACACTTCCCCGTTATTCAGCACAAAAGTCGGTGAGATGTTGAAGGAAGGAAGAGCTCTCCTACCTATTTGGCTCAACATGGATGCACCTTTCAGCCCCTCCTTCTGCCGACTCCTACAAATTACTGTCATTGGGGTGAACAGGCAGGCTATTAATTATTGGCCACTTAATTGGAAGGCAGGCCTCTCCTTTTTCTTCCCCCTGCCCATCTCCTTAAAGCAGACCATGCCATATCTTACAAGACCAAAGGCCATGCCTGATATTTAGAGCAAGGGTCTTCAAACTTGGCAAGTTTAAGACTTGTGTACTTCAACTCCCAGAATTCCTGAGCTAACATGACTGGAGGAGGAATTCTGGGATTCTAAGTCCACAAGTCTTAAAGTTGTCAAGTTTGAAGATCCCTGATTTAGACGATACAGGTGGTCCTTGACTTACAACAGTTCACTTAGTGACCATTCAAAGTTACAATGGCATTGAAAAAAAGTGACTTATGATCATTTTTCATACTTATCACTGTTGCCGCATTCCCATGGTCACATGATCAAAATTCAGATGCTTGGCAACTGACTTGTTTTTTGACGGTTGCAGTGTCCTGGGGTCATGTAATCACCTTTTGCAACCTTCTGACAAACAAAGTCAAATGGGAAAACCAGATTCACTTTACTATGTTACTAATTTAACAACTACAGTGATTCACTTAACAACTGTGGCAAGAAAAGTCATAAAATGGAGCAACATTCACTTAACAAATGTCTCAGTAACAAGAACTTTGGGCTGAATTGTGGTCGTAAGTTGAGGACTACTTGTATTCCAAGAGCTTGTTAAATAATTAAATACTTGTATAATTAAATAAATGTAATTAGTTATTTACCTTTATGTGAGAAGTTTCTTTTCTGCCACTTTACAAATGCAAAGGCAGGGCAATTTTTAGAGCATCTCTGGGAACTGATTGAGGGGATTCATGTGCACCCTTACATTGAATGGGGGCTTAGTTTTACACTGCATTTCTGTAAACCAGTTTACTGTTGCTGTTGTTTTTCTCAGTGAACTTATTACAGCTACAGATGGAGGACAGATTTCCCTGGACTGGTTTGATAATCACAATAGCATGCAGTACCCTGATTCCAGCACCAGACCTACTATCCTATTGCTGCCTGGCCTCACAGGAACAAGCAAGGAATCATATATTCTTCATATGATTCAACAGAGCAAAGCACTGGGATACAGGTATGATAATTTGCCCTTGACATTTTTCTCGTAATTCTGTTTGTGCAATGGAAACTGTGATTGTCTATAATAGATGCAAAGAATTAGAGAAAATTTCCATCCCTGATTATGCTTTTAAATGCATGATAAACCCATAAATGTTTATGGGTTCCTTTGGAAAAGGATCCCGGTGGTGATGACACAAAATAGCAAATTCCAAGCTTCAGAGGAGTTGCTTCAGGAGAACTAGGCCACATTGGAGACCCAGTTCAATATAGAGATTAAGGTACAAGGCTAGAAGTGGTGAGATACATTACAAATAAAATTAAGCAAAAGGATAACGAGCCAAGCAAATAGGGAACTGGAATCTTGGAAATTGAAAGAGACTCCTTGAAAGGCCGCCTTGGTCCTCAAGCCCTTTAAAATTTTAAAACAAAAGGCCACATCCTACTTATACACATTTTCCCACATTCATCCCTAGAAATGTATTTTCTATGCCTATAGTCTAGCCAGTATAGTCCCCAGGTGTTATTGTAAAGATGCTACGTCTGTCGCCTGCTTAGAAGCAATTCCCATAAAGTTCTCTGGAATAGAAATCCTAAGAATATAAAGAAAGCAAACCTAGTCAGCAATCCTGATAAACCATGCTGTAGCCAACTGAGGTTAGTCGCAGAACATGGTAGCTTGCCATCTTGTTGGATGAGAAGATAGTTTTGCATCTCTTTGTTTAGGGCAAAGAGTTAAGTGTAACCTGGAAATAGGAATTTTAACGCTCTCATCTAGTAATTATCCGGATTTTTGCAACCCAGATCTTAAGAGTTCTCATGTTAGAGCCCTCCTCCAATATTCATTCTAACAGGACAGATATAATAGGACTCATTCCAAAACAAAGCAAAAAGTAACAAGCATGCAGAACAGCCACGGGATGTTGCAACTGTGCTTTTTTGTGTTGCTTACAATCCTTAACAAGTTCTTGTGGAACTTCACACCTGCAGTTTGCTCCCATTCCTCTACATGGAAATCTGCTCGTGTTTCATCATCCTAATTCAAAGCATGGATAACTTGCATTTTGGGAAGGAATGTCATATTTGCTTTAACAGGCAAGATACTTTTTTTTAGAAACATGCTCTGAAAAAGCTAATTGCCAATTACTAATTGATAATTGATACTAATTGATGAAACAGATTTTCCCTGCCTCAATGACTTTCCCAAGAATCAGTCAGGGCCAGTCCAACAGCACCGGGTTCTGGAAAAAATGGAGGCTGTCTCCCAATAAAATAGCAGGTGGAAGTCAGCCAAAGTAAATTGTCTCCTGACATGGTAACGTGGAGGTGGTGGCTGCTTTGCATTTGCCGTAAACTAATTCAGCTGTGTATTAGCCAGTACACAATTCGGCTAGTAGGATTTTCAACTGAGAGAACTGAACCAAAGGCTAACCACAGGCCCATTTTAAACAAAGGAAGGATCAAACTGATACAGTCATTGTCATAAGTCAGTTTTTACTGAGGGTTGAATACTGCTGTTTTGTGAAATAAAAGAAAATACTTGTAGCCCGTGTTTTAGATTTTGGCAGTGGTTTGCTCTCCAAACTTGTTTCAATTTAGTTTCTGAACGTTTCATTACCAGACTAGGGAACACCATCAGCAGGATTTTTTTTGTCCCATTGCTCTTTAGCTTGTAAATGTCTTGTGTGCCAGTGTGGTCAGTTGGAATACAACAGAAAATCCTACTGATGATGTTACCAAGTTTGGTAACGAAATATTCAGAAACTAAATTGAAATTACTGTTTTATTTCTGGATCATTTTGTCACATCAATAAGCTTCATCTTGTGAAGTTTTTTCCTCCATGTCATTTTGCAGTAATCCATCTGCAATGTTATTTAGAGCTGTGAGCAGGGGATTTTCAAAGCGCATTAGCCCAGAGTCAAATCCCAGGTTCTTTAGCAGTTGAATTCTTATCTTAAATTAAATTAAATTTCACCGTGGCCATGTATTTCTTAGTGTACTTTATTCTTATTCTAAATTTCTTCTCATCTATTAACCAGTAATGTTTGGGGGCCCTTCACCCTCATTCTGCTTATCAGCCAACTATTTAGCATACTTCTAATGCCTCCTTCCCGCCCACACCCTTCCCAGCAAAATAGCTATAGGTTTGCAAGACCTTTTCATGTGTTGTCTCCATCCAAACCCTCACTGCCAACAATTGTGGTTTGGGCTGGCCATCCTAACTCCACTCTTACCTCTTCCTTCCACCTCCTGGCCTAAAATGCTCATCCCTTCATCTTTCTTACAGGATCTGCTTGGCTTTTGCCTTTGAGGGCGATTCCAACTTTGTTCCCTAGCAGTGCTTTTGAGAGACTTAAAGATTATACTTTGCTGCAAACATCAACTGGATTGCTCACGTACAAAAACATTGTGATTGCTTGGGGTTCAGACATACTGAAAGCCAGAGAAAGGTATAAATTAGTCACAGCGGGCAAATCAAAAAGAGAAGGACAAAATGATGAGACATGGCATTCTGGGTGCAGAGACTGTGTTATTATTCTCAGTCTGAAGCCCACTTGCACCATGGAACTGATCTTTTGTTCGTAAAGAGGCACTTGCCACCTTTACTCCACTGTATGTATTACACTACAACATAAAACACTGCATTTTTCAGTGAGAGTTGAAAGTACCTCATCACCTTCATCAAAATTGGCTGTCGCATGTGCACCAGTGGCAAACACATTAATGGGAAAGTCAGCTATTTCCTTCCTCCTGATCCAGATTCTCAGCCTTCTTCCTGTTCTTATCTATGTGGCTACAGATGATTTAATTTGGGCTACAGGAAAAAAAATTGGCAGATACAGAAATCATGTACGTCTGTGGAAAATACATGTTTTTATTCTTTGTTTTGAATCTTTTGGCAAATAAAAAAAATCAATCGGAACAGCTTTCAGATATGTGGATCTTCACTTCCAAGAATACTCGAATGAACAATTCTGGTAAACAGTGCTCTTTGTTTGTCTTTTAAAGGTGTGTGGTTTTTAACTATCGAGGAATTGCTGGTGAAAATCTCTTGGTAAGAATTGCTCTTAAATAAAGTAAGAACATTGAGCAAATGTAATGTAGTGAGCATAACTGAAAAAAGTAACAATTTTTTACATGTTGAAAAACTTAATTCCTTGGTAGCTGTTCTAAATTTATTTTTATAAAATTTTGAAACCACCCATCTCCCTCAGGGGGACTCTGGATAATATAGAAATTGAAAAAAATGACAAGGATGATTAAAAAATCAATGTTAAAAGTGAATTAACAGGTGGGAGGAGGATGTTCAGGGCATTAATCACCCCCACAGCTGTGTGCTCTTCTCTGAGCCAAAAGCAAGACCACAGTGTTTTCACACATGAGTGAAAGGCCAGGAGAATGAGGTGAATGAAATTCCATGAGTATCTTAGAGATGCAGAACTTTAAAGATCATAATCCACACGTTGAATTGGACCAGGAAGCAAATTAGCACCAAATTTAGCTTGCATAGCAAAGGTGATACATCTTCCCATATGTTGTTCTTTGGGCAGCCAGAATTGTACCAGTTGAAGCTTCCATATACTTTTCAAGGATACCCTGTGTAGAGCACATTGCAATAGTCCAAATGGGAGTTGACCAGAGTATGAGTGACTGATCAAAGAGCCTCCCTGTTTAAGAATATAGTACAAAATAAGAAGAAAACTAGTTCCATTGAAATAACAAATTACATTACCTAAAACATGAAGGATGAAGAAGTGATTAACTCTATTGCTAAAGAGAATACAGTTAAAATGTGAAGGGTGAAGAAATTAGTAAGTGACAAATTTATCATCACACCCAGACAGAACATTGCCAGATTTGGAGAGAACAATTCAGGTTTCCAAGTTTGTGAATTAAATTGAAGCACTAATTCAGGGGTGTCAAACTTACGACAATACATCATCACGTGATTGCAACTTTTGCAACTTTTTCTCCTTTGTTAAACTGGGAGTGGGCGTGGCCAGCATGTGACACATCTGGCTCTCAGGTCACAAGTTTGACACCCCAGCACTAATTCTATTTAATTAATGTTCCTTAAGCATTCCTAGAAAGAAGGCAAAAATCTCACATATACTGCATTCCTTTAGGCTGCATCTGCTAATGCTAACACGTGTAATATAAAATTTAAGATCTGGTAATTGTCAAAGTACGAAGCAAAATAAAACAGTGAGGAAATAGGATTGGCAGATGATTCAGCCAGTTGCCCAGCTTTAAATAAATTAAGGGAACTCTCCATTCTCTCTGCTGATTATTCCACCGTTCCATCATTGCTTACTTCCTCAGAAAAGGACAGAAGACAAAGGTTCCTCAACAGTGCCACAGATTAATTACTTACCCAAGAAACAGCAGCTGCTGTTGCCTGCCTCCTTCAGGGCAATGGGATGGAAAGCCCAGGCTCCATGTCACAGAGAGGAGGAAGGAGTTGCCTTTGCTGCTCACCAACTGGGTGAGATGCAACAGCTGACCCTAATGCCTTTGCCTGCTCTCTTTGCCTGGAAGTGAAGTAGTAGTTATGAGACCTGCTAGTTTTCTCTTCAATGAACAAGATGATGAGAGAGAAACCACCACATCCTAGGAGGAAATTCACCAAAAGAAGGCAAGAGAAATCTGCTAAAGGCACCGAATCAACAGCATTCCCTCAACCCTTGTTTTTACTGAACTATAGTTTATTCTGAGATTCCAACAGTTACAAGAGAAAGGCATGAATAATACAAATAAAAATTATGTTTCATTTTTTGAAGTAGATTTGTAGAAAACACAGGGATCAGCAGAAAATAGCTGTGTAGGTTGTCAGTCTGATAAGCAACCATTTTAGGTAGCAGGGAGGATTTAATATGCAGTATTTTACTATAATCTGCAAACTTTAATTGACTTTACTTGTTTTCATCATCTCCTGCATGTGCCATAATCATGTCTTATATTGTTGCTATTTCTGCAACCTATGAGAGACCCTGACCTAAGCTTGAGGGAGTTCCTTTGTTTGCAAGGCAAATGAGGATAAAATTAAGATTTTGCAAGGACAGAGTGCTTGCAGTGAATGTCATATTTACTATTTTGAAGAACTGAACTTGTACTGTACTTTAGATTCCAAATTATCTTGCTAAATTAGAGTTCCATTGCAAACTTTCCATTGAAAAGTTTGTTTTCTTGACCACATGTCATTATATTGTTCGAAAATTTTAATTTATAGCATCTAAGACAAAATGCAGCACCTGGATCTCTTCCAAAAATTGCCTAAATACTATGACCTATATTATTAATGTGGTAGATAGGAAGCTGATTAAATGCATGGGGAGTAATCATATGACCTATGTTTAAGTTTAGTACAATTTAAATTCAATCAGTGAGAGCCAGTTTAGTGTAGTGGTAAAGGCATGAGGCTAGACACTGTGAATTCTAGTCCCATCTGGGTGACCTTGGGCTAGTCACTTTCTCTCAGGCTTAGACAGGAACAGAGGTGGTGTTTGCCAGTTCTCCGAACTATTCAAAATTTCTGATACCAGTTCTTCAGAACTGGTCAGAACCTGCTGAATACCACCTCTGACTGGAGATTTTACTGTATCCTTCCCCCTGCCATACCCACCAAGCCATGCCCAAAGAACCGGTAGTAAAAAAAATTGAATCCTACCACTGGACAGGAGGCAATGGCAAACCACTTCTGAAAAACCTTGCTAAGAACACTGCAGGGACACAACTGAACAGAAGAAAAATCAATCAAAATATCTTTTTTAAAAACAATAGTGATCAGCAAATGACATAGAAAGCTAATTGGTCTTGGTTTAAAAGGACTGCAGTTCCTGACCTAGGGAATTATATTTAGCTCAGGCGAGATGTATGTGTAGTTTTGTTTAAGCTAGCAGAATAATGCCAGGAATCGTATGATATTCGAAACCCAATGAGTTCCTCTCACTCCAGTTCTCTGAGCATTTAGTTAAGCAGCATATCAGCCACTACATAAACACATGCTTTAAAAATATAGGTGGGATAGAAGCCCAACAAATGCTAAAATGATACTGTACCCAAAATTTCTGTTTGTTAAGTGAGACAGTTCGGTGAGCTTTGCCTCATTTTCTTGCCACAGTTGTGAAGTGAATCACTGTAATTGTTAAATTAATAACATGCTTGTAAAGTGAATCTGACTTCTTCACTGACTTTCTCAGAAGGTCACAAAAGGTTATCATATGACCCCAGAACTCTGCAGTCATCAAAAATATAAACCAGTTGCTATGCATTCAAATTTTTATCCTGTGACCCTGAGGTTGCTGCAATGATTGTATTAAAAATGGTCTTGTCACATTTTTCGGTGCCATTATAACTTCAAATGGTTGATAAATGAAAGATTATAAATCAGGGATTATCTGTACAATGGTAAACAAAGCAACACATTAGAAACTGCAGGTCTAACTTCAGATTAATGTGTTTGGATAAGTCTCCATCCAAATATGTAATATATCAGAGGGCAGCAATTTTTATGGAAAGAGGCATTTATTTTATAATATGAATTATGACAGTTTTAAGATTAAAATTAATGTGTTGAATCATTCCTAGAAATTAGTTAGGAATCAAACGTGAAATTAGGAGAAATTATGTCCATTCCAATTTTTTGCTCCTGATCTAAAATATCAATAAAGATTTTAGAGGTAGCCCTGTGTAGAGAATAATTAGCCAGCCTGGAAAGTAGAATTTTGCATGTATCACAGTTCACAGGTGCCTTGTCTCTGGAAATGGTTATAAAACTTCAGTAGATGAAAAGCTTAACCAGTTAAAGTTTATCATAGTTCAAAATATAGTGTACTGTAGTACAATCAAATGAAGCAAAGTTGCTTGAGGGAATGGACAGACAGATATGCAAATTTGGAAAACATAGAAATAGAATTATAGTTAATTCAGGCAGAATTAAATTACCCTGCAGTCAGCATCCACCTCAGGGACTTCTCATCGCAATTATAATAATCAAGGTAAATGGGGTAACTGTTCTGCTAACAATGATCAAACATTCCTACAAAGAGATATATCTAGGTAATAGATTAAAACCTTATTGTGATCCGTGATCAATAAAACAAATCTGATTATTTTGTGTTCTTTACATTAGGTTTGTAAATTCATTTGTCTATACATACATTTGTACTGTATGTATGTATGTTTGTACAGGTAGTCCTTGACTTACAACACTTCATTTAGTGACTGTTTGAAGTTAAAATGGCACAAAAAATGATTTATGATCATTTTTCACAATTACGACTGTCGCAACATCCCCATGGACGCACAATCAAAATTCAGACACTTGGGAATTGTCTCATAATCATGACCGTTGCAATATCCCTGCTCATGTGATTATCTTTTGTGACCTTCTGACAAGCAAAGTCATTGGGCAAACCAGATTTACTAAACAACTGTGGCAAGAAAAGTCATAAAATGGAGCAAAATCCACTTAACAAATGTCTCACTTAGCAACAAACATTTTGGGCTTGATTGTGATTGTAAGTCAAGGACTTCCTATATAAACTTTCATTTCTATATTCATTATTCAATATTTTATTGTGAAATAATTTTATCCAATCATCGGTAAATACAGAGACTATATCTGTATAATTCTTTTGTGCATTGCACAAAATCTAGCACAGAACAACAGTGCAAATCCTTTTCTCTTTGGTTATTGGCCTTCTACTGCAAGTTAGATAGTATGGCCCAGAGAGAACTGAGCTGGCAGACAATACCTTCACAGCGTAAGGTACATCTCTATAATACAAAAAAGTCAGCAACATATTAATGACCATTTGAAGTTCATCATCTCCACAAGGACATGATTGATCAGAGCAAGGCACTCACTCTCCTTAAACTTTGTTGAAAGGAAACAATGGGATTATATTTAAGCAAGATCATGTGAAGGCTCTACTCTGACTAGCATCTATGAAAATTATATGTATTGCTGCTACGAGTATGATCAGACAGTATAGTCCTGCTTGGTAGTGAATCCTGTATAATTTAAAGATCAATCTCTTAATTTATTGTTTAAATTATCTATTAACTTTTGTATATCTAGAGGGATGATAGTTCATAAACCAAATCAACAGTTTTTCCTGTACTACTCTGCTCCAAGATTATCCAACAATACCAGTGGTGTTAGCCCAGATGGGAAGAACATTCATTTGAGTCAGTAATTTAAAATGTTAAGGCAGTTTTTTTTATTAATATGTGAAACTAGTTTATACATTTAATAGCCTTACAATGTTTAGTTTGATAGCTTCAAGATATTTATATTATCATTTAGTCATTCAGTCATTCGATTTTCTGTCTCTTAAATATAGAAAAATATACAGTGATAGAGCAAGTATTTTTAAAATTATATCTGAGTAGAAGCAAAAATCTATTTTAACTGGATTTTGAAATTATTATATATGTTAACATTAAAGTTTCATTCTAAAGTAGAGGCATTAACATATGAATATACAGAATTTACCGCCTAATTACAAACTGTTATATTGAGTTTGAAAAAATAATCAAGGCAGGTTTTACAGTTAAGAATCTATACATGAACAGATGAAATATCCCTATTTTTAAAAAATAGTCCTGTTAAAACAAATTATAAATAATGCTGAAGGAAGACATGTTATTTTGCCTTTGCACAATTACTTTAGGAGGACAGATCCTTTTAAATGAGGCTGAATATAGATTATTCCTTTAAAAAATTGTATAAGTCATCTATAATTTTACAGCAATTCTGTTATTTGCCATTTATGGACAGCCATTTCAGATAGGAATGTTGCATGATATTAAAAGGCAACTAATTTGCTTAATTACCAATTACTAATGAACTAAAGTTCACGTTTTGATCTGACTCAAGATACAAACTGATTATATAGTTTTCTCTCCTTTAGGCTCACACCCACCTCTCAATTTCAATTCCTCTGAAATTTCTAGTACAAATAACTTTCATCCTCATTCACTTACATGCCTCTGTCTCTACCTTCCTTAACTCCTCCCTTTAGTCCTCCATCTCCCTTCTTCCTCAGGTCAGATCATATAATAAAGCATAATGCAATCCTTAAGATAAACAGCTCAAGTATCAGCTTTACCAACTTCAGTTCTACCACCTGCAACCTAAATGAAGGAGTTTAGTTATTGCACCAACTTTAAAATATCACTACTTTAACTCAGCTATTTGCTGAAAATTGCATTTTAAATTTCAGCTCAGCCTGGATTTGTAGCTCAAGGTGTCCATAAAAGACTGAACTCTCCTTTCAAGTGTTTCTACTTTGATTTAATTACTACCTTGCAAAATAAGTGATAAATACATCAAGGTGTGTAAGAGATATGCAGCTGGTTCAGGAATAGGTAAAGGAACTGTTTCTGAAAGTTCAGTCCTTCAGTTTACTCACTGAAAAATAGAGAAACTAATTCCAGTTTGTTTTATGAGTTGATTTTATAGTGAGTTAATGAGCATGCAGCATTTTGAACCTTCAGATAAAAGCTCATTAGATATTAAAATGGTTTTATGCTTTAGTAGGCTATAAAATTAAATGTAGCAAACTCATTTAATTAACAAGGCAAGTATGACAGATCTGGGCTGCTTTAAGTGAAAGCCTTGATCATCTATGAAAGTGCTAGGATAAGATAACTATAGTGCAGTCCTTTCCACTGCGTCCAGGCATTTGTGCCTTGTTAGTAGTCACTGTATCAATATGTATCTGCAACTGGATTATGTTGCAAATGTACAAATGTAAATGATATACGTGCAGTTTTTCAACTACAGTGATTAGGCTCATGTTAGGTATTAAGCTAATATCAAACAAATCACAGAATGCTTTGGATGATTCTCAACTCTATGCCTTCTTGAATATCCAAGATTAGATCTATTTATATTTATTATAGCACATAATTGACAGAAATTTATAATGGCAGAAGATTTATTTTTCATCTTCCTTAAAGTAAAGGTTCCCCTCGCACATATGTGTTAGTCATTTCCAGTCGAGGGGGCGGTGCTCATCTCTGTTACAAAGCCGAAGAGCCAGTGCTGTCCAAAGACATTTCCGTGGCCATGTGGCCAGCATGACTAAACGCTGAAGGCGCATGGAACACCTTTGCCTTCCTTACCCTGTAGTTATCTGGAAGTTTGGGAAAATCTTGAGAACAGCTCAGGAGGCAGCACAGGAAACTCAGGGAAAGGGAGGAATCAGCAAGCATTCTTCCCCAGTGGAGGGCTAATGTTAGCTCTTTCTCTATGGAATGACAGCCTTCAACCTTCTAAAGTATCACTAGAACTATATTAATATATTGCATGTATTGCACTCAATAGCATCCTGCTTTGCTGCAGTCTTATTTAAAGCTAACATAATGATGAGTATATTGTTTCTCATTTTGGGGCTCTTTGTAGACACCAAGAACATACTGTGCTGCTAATACAGAGGATCTGGAAACAATTATTGATTATATACATAAGTTATACGCTTCAGCTGCATTGATGGCAGCAGGCGTTTCTATGGGAGGGTAAGTATTTTTGTAATGAAAATCCCAATATTGTAGATTTATCACATTGGGGAATATCTTGATTCCGAAGGCCATTCACCCACACTCACTACAATCTTAGTGGCATCTTATGGCAAGCATATAAAAGCTCATTGGATAAATATAAATAATTGTTTTATCACATTCTTTCCCTCAGAGGACTATTATATGAGCTGACCGAAGGAAGTCACGAAAATCCTCATGAGCAATTTCCACTGCTGCAATTAAATCCTAAAACACAATTTAGCGTGAAACTCAAATTTGAACACATTGATACTAAAATAGTTAATATTATATTAATATTCTATTGCAATTTCACCCTTGCTAACAGAGTAAACATACTAAAAAAATGAATCTAGAGAAGAAACTAGAAATCTAGAGAAATATTACAAATTGGATTTAAAGAATGTTAATTGTGCTCTGTCTGGAATGACTTTTCTTATCTTGTGTTTTACTAGAAACATCTTCCTTTAAAAACAAAAATTCTTTTCCCCAGAGTAGGTCCCTTTTAGGAACAGCATAGAATGGTGTGGCAGATATACCGGCCTTTCACTATACGTATGATAGGGATTTCTTAATCCAATGTAGTAATTCAGCACAAGCCTTTTGAGTTCCAGATTTGAAAACGAGCGTCATAATCAATGAACAATGAATATCAGCACTGCATCTAATACAACTGGCATTGTTTACTATTGAAGATTACAAAAGCTAGTGCAAATATTCAGGATACGTACAAATACTTTGTGAGATCATTTTTTTTTTCAGGCATCTGTTTCTCTCCTATTTGTAGCATGCTTCTTTTAAACTATTTGGGCAAAACTGGGAAAAAAACACCATTAAAAGCAGCTGCAGTTTTTTCAGCAGGATGGAATGCTTTTGAATCTGCAGACTCACTGGAAAAACCAGTAAATTGGCTTCTTTTTAATTATTATTTAACCAGCTGCCTAAAGTCTTCAGTTACTAGGTAAGTACATTTGGATGTGTATGTGGAAACGTATGAAATTCAATTCCAGTGAAAAATATGTTGCGTAAAAGAAACAACTTCACCTAAATTCATCCCACCTACACTCTTAAGATTGGTTTCTATTGCCCTATCCATATAGAACAATTGTCAGATGTCAAGGAGAAAAAGTCCTTGCTGATAGAAGCCTAACATTGTCTGAACTTAATTCTATAGACATCCTGGGTTCTCTAAACTACTGTTCATTGTTGTTTTTATTTTAAAGGATTATATCAGCTTTATATGTGTACATTTTATCTATAATAATCTTGTGGTTGTTTATTTGTTACTTGGAATAGCAATGCTGCAAAATGTGTTTAAATTTTCCAGAGAAGTATTTAATCATAAAGGTTCTCATTCAGATGAAATGAACTTTCTTTTTCCCCTTCCAGGTAATACATATAATTTGACTGATTTCCTTATATTATGAACCATCTGTGCTTTTCAAATATAATTTATGTTTGATTATATACCATCAACATCTGGCAATGGTATGGGCACATTTTCTCTGTGAGCTACTGTCCTCAATGCGGTCCTTAAGGTTTTCCGAGAATATACCATTGCTGCAGGAATTTAGTCCATCCATTTTGCTGGTCATCCTGTTCTTTCTATTTCCACCCTTCCCAGCATCAGGACCATATATATGCGATAGATACAGAGATTAGAGTAAATATGTATACACTGAAAAATTATATGCAGTGTGATCTGTTACAGTAATTAATACTAGTTCAGAAATGAATTCTTTTGTTGACCTTCAAAAAGCCATCACTTCAACTTTTGCTTTAACATGCAGATGTTAAGATTATGAAAATTAGTGATTTCTCATTTTTTCCAGCAAAAATGAACCAAGGAAGGATTAGTTTTAGTCTCATAACATTTTCCCCCAAAAAATTATTAGTTTTTCAAAATATAAAAAACAAAAATGAAAACAGTGGGAAAGTAGGAGAGGAAAAAGGAAAGAAGACAAAGTATAGGGGAAAGGAGGGGAACACATTGACTTTTGACTCTTTTTAGTGCAGTAACATAAGATAACATACTGTCTCAACTTTTTGCTTTTACATAATGTATACTAGCAATAGCAGTTAGACTTACATCTGCTTCACAGTGCTTTACAGCCCTCTCTAAGCAGTTTACAGAGTCAGCATATTGCCCCCAACAATCTGGGTCCTCATTTTATTGACCTCCGAAGGATGGAAGGCTAAGTCAACCTTGAGCCGATGAGACTCGAACTGCCAAATTGCAGGCAACCAGCCGTCAGCAGAAGTAGCCTGCAGTACTGCATTTTAAACACTGTGCCACTGCGACTAGTCAGTTCTGAAACAACAAATCTATCTACTTGGCAAAACCCAAACTCAAAAGTTTCAGTTTTTTCCACCTTAATTACAAAATCCAGAAATGAGTTTTTTAGTCTCATAACTGAATGTCTTATTCTTCCCGATATGGGAGAGATAAAAACTTTTACCTTTAATATTATTTCTCTGAAATGTTCCTGGATGTTCAACATTACAATAATGCTGCTGCCCATCAGAATTTCAATAAATACCATTTATAGTCTGGTACAGGATGGCCATTGAGCTATTTATCATTGAACTGACATGGATGCCATTTTATGGTATGGGGCATAATATCTTTCTGGCATCCAATGATTACATCCTTGAATTGAGCCAAAGTTATAATAAACTTTAAGTCACTATAATTTTATTTCTTCATGCACAAGTTATCAATGATTTATTTACTAAATTAGCATTTTTGCCTGAACTCATAGGCCACAATTGCTGGGACTATGAACCACAAGCTAGACAATCACTATGTAGATTAGAACATTGTGCAAATTCATATTTCTTTTGACAGCTTTTAATTTGGTTTCTGTATTTTTTTTATAGACATCGGCAAGTATTTGATAAGCTATTTAACATGAACCTTGTAATGAAGGTATGAGTGAATAATTTGTTTCTAAGTTTTATTTTTTAATTAATGCAGATGTAAGTTCATAACTTGAATTACGTATTTCAGGCTAAGACTATTAGGGAATTTGACAAACAGTTTACCACAGTCATGTTTGGCTATCCTTCAGTTGAAGCTTACTATGAAGATGCCAGTCCATGTCATAAACTGAAGAAAATAGGAATTCCAGTGTTGTGCTTAAATTCTCTGGATGATGCATTTTCACCAAATCATGGCGAGTTTTATTTTTTGTTCTCTTATGATGATGCTCTTCACTGATCTTGAATTGACTGTCCTTAGAGATAAATTTGTACTGTATTATTTAAAAGCCTTTACAGAGTAAGGCAGCAGTGCAATAGGATTCAGATGTGCCAACACAAAGATTGCCAAATTTTATTTCAATTAAAAGTATTTTATAGACTCTAGTCTATAGTCTCATTTAAAAAGTGGGGTTTTATGTAATAGTTTGTAACCTTATTTAAAAGAAGGGATTTAATATAACTTCTCAGGATTCAGTTTTGTCAGGATGCAAAATAGCCAATTCTTAATTTCTAGTCTTGTAATGCAAAAGAATGTGTACATGTTGTATACAATACACACACACACACAAACACACACACTTCAGTTATGAGCAGTAGTTGTCTCTTATTAACCAGTATTCTACACCTAAATCAGAACTGCACTTAAGTATATCATTAAGTTCCAAATACTTTTATGAGAGTATTAAAATATTCTTTTTGTTTTCCCACTACCCTGTTTTATTTCTTCAGCTATACCAGTGGAAATTGCAAAACAAAATACAAATATAGCTTTGATTCTTACTTCCTATGGAGGCCATATTGGTTTTCTTGAAGGACTGTGGCCAAGAAAGTGCACGTATATGGACAGAATCTTCAAACAATTTGTTCAAGCAGTGTTTGAGCATGGGAGAAAAATTGTTACTCTTTAACAATTTATCCAAATGATGGTTGCAGGACAATGTCAGAGTATAATTAATTTCAATGCACACACTTAACACTTAATCAAACAGAAAATGAAAATCTATGATTCATAGCAAAATATAATTTTGCTTAAATATTTTTGCAGTATTGTTTTTATCTGATGCCTTTTAAAATATAATTAAAAGCACTCATAAAATTGCACTTATCTAAAATAATTAGAAATTACTCAGGTGTTTTAATTTCAATAATTCAAATGTAGGAATCAGACATTTGATTACTTGTTCTAATGCACTTTATGTTCACAAATATGTGAGAGCACAGGAACAGTTTCTATATGGGCACAGGCAATGGCTAGGAAATGTTAAATACATATTTTAAAAAGTAATAAAAATAGCAGTTCAAGAAGCCATAGATTGTAGCAGTTATTGAATATTGTGTCTGTTACACAATTACATTGTCAACTCTATGTTTAAATATTTCGTTTTAAGTTGTAGTTCTAGGTATCTTATTTTTAAAATTGTTATTAAATTATGTCATTTATATTTATACTAGGTCTTTTAAAATGCAGAACATAAATAAACCGCTTTTTTAAAAAACAAGAGCTAATTCTTAATTTTATAATTCTTGCATTTAAGGCTTACATTGTTTTGTATGATTGTGATTGGTAAAATATGGTTTATATGAAGACAATTTAGCTTTTCTTTGAATAATAGTTGACAGGAACAATACTGTGAATTTTTTGACTTCCACTGGATTTTTCCCAGTTCTCAGTATTTATGTCTAGGACTAAAGTACAAAATAAACTACAAAATGTTTTCAGTGTCAGGAAAAGAGGTTATTCTTTACAATATTAAGAGGCATTGAATTGACTGCACAGTTGCTTCTTCCTAATATGCTTTTATAAAGTTTAGTGGTTAAAACACATGGTACTAAACAGCCATGTCAGAATTAAAGGAGGAATTAACTCTAGTTGACATTGGATAAATTGAATTCCTCTATCTATTCCCATCTTTCATTCATCATTCTAATAAAATCTTGAAAGTCTTCCAAAATTGGTTCTATTATCAGCTTTTCCATTGTAAAACATTGGTGAGGATGAAAACTGAATGTATGCTGTAAAATCAAGCAGGGATTTGGAATTATGATTTCCTAAGGTGAGTTATAAGCTCATAATAGGAAAAAATATAAATCAGAAGCGGGAGGTTATTTGCCTAAAAATCTTCAAGAAGGAATATTTTAAAATACTGTAGTCATAAGTACATTCCATTTACTGAGTCTCATCTCTAAATTGACCCCCTAAAATAAACAGATCACTTGTTACATGCAATACAACACAGTTATTGGTATTTACATTGATTGATTAGAATGCTCACGCAGCATTCATACTTTACTCAGAAGTGTAACTGAAATCTGAGGTTTCTCAGTGAAAGAGCTGAGTTTAAACTAGGATGAGAGTTTATTTTGGGCTGGGGACATCCAAAAGGAATATTACAGTAAATCACAAATTCAAATTTCTCAGAATTGTCACATAAGATATATTCATTAGAAGACCTTTCTAAAAACATTCTATAAAGACAAGTATTCTTAATTTATTTTTTCTTCAAGTTATCCATATTTTTATCAGAATTAGTATTGGACAAGTTACTTTTTCTGTATTGGAGTCTAGCTCTCTCTCTCTCTCTCTTTCTGTGTGTGTGTGTGTGTGTGTGTGTGAAAACTATTGACTGATATTAATAGCCTTTAAGTGGAACCAGTTTCCCAAATACTATTCCTTAATGCAGCCCAAATAGTACAACCTGTATATAAGAATGTCATTTTTTCAGAGGATTCTTAAAAGCAGACTAGATCTAGACTGTACAATTTGGCAATGTTATATTACATCATACATGATATACATGACCGCAATTTCATGGAAAAAATTAAGCACAAACCTGAAGAGTGAACCTGAAGCTTTCATAAGGATAATTTAACTGTTTATTATTTTCCTCTAGAAAGGAAAATTCAAAAGCAAACCAAAAAAAACTTTACAAAAAAAAAGCATATCCTAATACAAATATTGAAGATCAAATTGTACCCCGTGGGTACACAAGTACCCTGTGGATTATGAAAGCAATTTGCAACCTACCTTGCTAGCTTCCTCACTGAGTACTTTTGGTTACAAATGGTGATCCTATGATTGCATCTGTCGTAAGTGTGAGCCAGTTGCCAAGCTCCCAAATTGGGATCATATGGCAATGGAGGCACAACAGTAAGAACTTCAAGGACTAGTCATATCAGTTGTTCAGCACTACTGCTACTTTGAACAATCAATGAAGGGAATTATCAGTAAATGAGGAATGCCTGTACAGATGACCACACTTAATGACAGTAGCTATAAAGCAGGATAGTGACTATATGGCTTACCATCATAAATCCAGGCATTCCCCAATGCTCTTTTTAAGTGAGACTTGGGGGGTTGTTGAGTGAGGAACTCCTTGCAACTTCCTGTATTCTTGCAACAAACATATGGAGAAGCTGTCAGGAATTCACAAGTCCTAGGCAGCTTGCAGATAGATAAGCAGCTGCTGCTGGGTGGGGGAAGGTATGTGGGTGGCCAGAGAAGCACGATGTGAGCCTGAAGGAGACAGGGTGGCAGCTGCCAAGCACAGGGCTCTGAGCGACTTATTGGATCAACTGGCAACTTGCCTTGCCAGCAGGAAAAGGTTGCAAACTGGCAATCATGAGATTACGAGACATCACAATGAAGTGGCTGCCAAATTGCAATACACCAGGAGTCCCCAACCACCGGGCCCCGGACCAGGACCGGTCCGTGGATCATTCTGTAGCAGGCCGCAAAGAATGAATAATCGTGATTAATATATATATAAAAATATGTTTTTAGTAAAGAAAGAGTAAAGAAGCCCTTTCCTATTGGGGAAGAATTGACTTTGCCGGTCCTTGAAAAAGTGTTTCTGTGTGAAACTGGTCCCTGGTACAAAAAAGGTTGGGGACCACTGCAGCAGATAACCGCGGGAGTGCCGGGAATGAAGGCAGAAAACTTTGGGGCTGGCTCTTAAGTCCTTGTTCAGGACCATCATAATGTCGAAGCGTTGACGAACGCATGGTCATTAACTGAGAATTGCATGTAAATTTACTTGAAAAAGACAGGTCAATTTTCATACTTTTCGCATGAAAGACCGCCTTAATTAGTAGCAGTTGTACATACAAGTTAAGCAACTAAAATAAACAAGTTTTTTTTTTTAAAAAAAATAAAAATTAAAGGACAGCTTTCTGAAATAAAGGCCGTATGGCATTGCAATCCTATTGCAACATATTGTCTCATAATTTAACATTTCTATGCGGCAAACCAGTGGTCGCACCTTGCTTCAAAGTCACGTTAGTCCGAAGCAGGAAGCTAAAACATTCTGAAGCAACTGAGCATGCTCGGTAAGAGAGACAATCCTGTCTTTAGAAAAAGTATAAACAGAACAAGCATCAACTCGTTTTGAAGAACTCCATGGTTCTCCAGGCGCTTTTCACCAACTGCGCGTGTGCAACAGCTACTTTCGCAACGCCTTTCTCGGAAATCCGGTTCTGACGTCATTCTTATTGAAGGAGGCAGGCGAGTCTTTCAGGCGTCAGCTGGCAGCGTTTTTGGGCGGAATCTTTGTTGGTGTAAAGAGCGAGAGAAAAAGGCGATCGCGGATACACTTCTGGTTCCTCAGTGCAGAACTTTGGAAAAAGAATATTTTGCCGACTTTAAAATGTGATGGTTGCCGCTGTGGATCTTTCAGTAAAGTAGTAAAACAAATAAAGCGGATTGATTTAAAATAAAATTGGACATTATATGAATGTTGATTAATTTATAGTAAGAGATATACTAGTAAACTTTAATTTGATGCTTCTTATTGTTAGTAATTTACAGGTGTGATGCAATGTTTTTTAATCCTATGACAATGCTATCCTCGGGATTCCAATATTTCCTCAGAGAACAGAGGAAAGAAATCAGTCACAAGTGTGAATGTGTTCATCAAACTTAGTCACATTTCCTGAATGAAGTTGACAATGTTTTTTGGGGGGAGAGAATATTTTTTTATTATTTTATACATTTCCTTTATGTTAAGCAGTGTGCTCTCTAGGTGTCCAAGGTGTTAACAAACAAACAAATAAACATCATCATCTTCATTATGATCATATATGAACAAATATGATAACATCAATCCTATTATAACATATATCTGCCATTATAGTATCAATTATATAACCATCAGAAATATTTACTCATCTGTTTTTCTTTCTCCTATAAACCAGACAATATGTTAAAACTATATGCCGCCTGATTCCCAACCACTTTTCCTCCCAAATTTGGAAGGATAACAGATAATCAGAAGGGACCTTGTTAGGTCATCTAGTCCAACCGCCTGCCCAAGCAGGAGACCCTACACCATTTCTGACAAATGGCAGTCCAATCTCTTCCTGAAAGTCTCAAGTGATGGCGCTCCCACAACTTCCGAGGGCAACTTCTGTTCCATTGGTTGATTGTTCTCACTGTCAGAAAGTTTCTCCTTATTTCCAGGTTAAATCTCTCCTTGTTCAGTTTCCATCCATTATTCCTTGTCTGGCCTTCGGGTGCTTTAGAAAATAGCTTGACCCCTTCCTCTCTGTGGCAGCCCCTCAAATATTGGAAGACCGCTATCATGTCTCCCCTGGTCCTTCTTTTCACGAGACTAGCCATGTCTGGTTCCTGCAACCGTTCATCGTTAGGTTTCAGTCCCCAGTCCCCTAATCATCCTGGTTGCTCTTCTCTGTACTTTTTCTAGAGTCTCAACATCTTTTTTCCTAATGTGATGACTAAAACTGGACGCGGTACTCTAGGTTTGGTCTTACGAAGGCTTTATAGAGTGGTAGGAGCGAAGGCAACTTGTCAGACCTGGTTAAAGACTGCAAATGCAAGCCATTGCATTTTTGACATTTTCATGTATTTTCCGAGGTGAAACTTTAGGTAGTATTCAGAGATGGCTCCATAAATGATGAATAGGTTGGCTACAAAATTTGATCAGGGAACATTTGGACGACTTAATGTAATCCCAGTTTTCTGCATGCTTTTTTTGGCCATCTAGCGGTCATCCGATTTTTTTTATTTTGATTTTTTTTGCATTTCAGACTGAGGGCCCTACCTACATATATCCTATGTGGAAACCTTTCCCCAACCTTTCCTTTGCTTTTCTAAACTCACTTTGTCCTTGGCATGAAAGCAAAAGTGCCATGGGGGTGGTGGTGCAAGGCAAACTTGTTCTTTAGGGCAGGGGTCTCCAACCTTGGCTACTTTTAAGCCTGGAGGACTTCAAGTCCCAAAATTCCCCAGCCAGCAAAGCTGGCTGGGGAATTCTGGGAGTTGAAGTCCTCCAGGCTCCAAGTAGCCAACGTGGAGACCCTTGCTTTAGGGAACTGCAACAGCCTCTCGCCTCCCAATACGCCAGAGGGGCGGAACTTGTAAAAGGTTTGCGGCCTTTCGAACACTCGGCCTCTCTTTTTTCCAACCCCGCATATGGGAGACCTTGAAACCCGCAAGAGACAACCGGAAATCCATGTCGGAAGCGAATTGCAGGCTCGGCCCCAAATCCGGATGCGAGAGGCGAGTTCTGGTCGCCTCGGCTCGCTCCTCGTCCTTTCGTGCCGGGCCGGGATGACATGGGGAATTGGCGGCGCTGACGCGGAAGCTGAGACGGAACCGGTCGCTTCCCGGCCACTTTTGTTCCTTGCGCTCCTCCGCCTCCTTTGCTGAGGGTCCGTTGGCCAGGTGAGGCGGCCCAGCCGCTCCCCCCCTCTCTCTCCCCCCCCCCGCCCTCCTGCCCGGTGGCAACAGACGGGCTCGCTCGCCGTCCTTGTTATCGTGGACGAAGAGGGGCGGAGGGAAAAAGTGGCAGGGATCGAGGAGGAGGCCTTACTGCGCCCGGCTCGGTGGCTCTTCCTCGCCCGTCCATAATGCCCTGGGAGCGGCGGGGCGAAGGATTGAAGGGCCTCGGCGGTGAGGAAACCCGCCTACGGGGGGGAGGGGGGTGGGGGTGGTGGTTCCTCGGTGCTCTCGCAGCTTGGTGGTTTTTGTCGCAATCGCTTCATTCCCGAACTAGGTAACAACCGTCGGTGCGCCTGCGAGGAAACCGCCAAGCTCAGAGAGCGCCAAGGACCCCGCAGCCCCAACCGTGAGCCCCAAATATTTCCTTCTGTCGGAACCTGCCTTTGTTGGAGAAGCTGGAGGAGAAGAAGCGATGGGCGGCTCGGCCTCCCCCTTTCCCGTAGCCCAATATTGTGCGAAATGCCGCTCTCTGAGGAAAACCCGTAAAGGATTCCCTTTGGGGCCCCGCAGAGCTTCAGGGGCCCCTAAGCTGAGGTAGAAAGGAATTCTTTCAACGTGAAGAAGTTCTTGAGGCGCGCGTTACTCCGCTTTCTTATGTGATTGTAGGTGAATCTGTGGTCCTTGTTTTAATCATAGCTTGTTACACCAATAACCTGTTTTCACAGGCTATGTTAAGTCATGTAGCCATGGCTACAGCCAGAGTGGTGGGTGGGCACATTCTGCTCAGTCCAACCCCAAATGGTTTAACTTGACACTAGCATTAGAAATTCATCCTTCCTGGCTCTTCTCCCGTCCCCTGGAAGCAGTTCAAGTGTTATCCTATCCTGTGGTTTGTGGAGGTGGCACAAGCTGACTTTTTTTTTTTTTTTTTAAATAAACCAAGTATTTTGATGGTTAAGGCAGAGCTTAGGCAGGCTTTTGAAGCTAATTTCTGCTGTGGATTGTTGTTGATTTCAAAATATTCTTGCTTACCTTGATCTAAACAACGTGATTTTCTCTGACATGGGATTGTGCTTTGTTTTGTCTGTAATATGCACTGTTCTACTCTGATAATAAGTCTGAACCTTACATACACTCTGAAATTGTATTATTGATTCTCCGTTATAAATGTGAGTTAATAAATGTTCTGTAACCTGGTTAAATTTTCTAGGTATTTACATAGTGTACAATATGTGGAACCTGCATATAGTTTGAGAAAGTGGAAGTGTAAAATGTAGGTAGCATCTTTATGACTTTAGATTGTTCTCCAATATACACAAAATTGGGATGTAGTCAGTTCTACTATATGTGTTGCATTAGTTATTCCCAGATTCTTACTCATTATATCAACAAATCATTTACCATAATAGTTTTATTGACTTCAAAGTCTTAAATTTTCCTCCATTCCTCCAGTCCTATACCCATATGCTTCAGGATTAATTGAAAACAAAATGGGTAAATAAAGACTGCCTTTCAGCTAGAACTTCTTCGGAAAAAGAATAGGTTGAGAAATAAGTGTGTTATATTTATAATGTCCTATGTGAGGTACTTAATCATGAAAATACTTTTCATAGATGCAACTGTGATAGTTGATTTAGTATCCAAGTCAACTGCTGTCACAATCAAGCAAAGGAGTTTAGAATAAGCTTAAATTAGAAATATGTTTCTAAGGCTTAAAATGGAAGAAAGTCAGACAATTAGAGTCTCTTCTCGCCATAATTGGGATATTAATGAAGTTTGTTTAGTTTATGTATAACAAGGAAATGCACATAGATCTTTGTTTCTTGGCACTGAAAGTTTCCAAATTACAGTAGAAACTTACAGAACATTCAGGGATTGTATACATTTCTTCTTTAAAACATTTAGTACAAATATATTAAAACTCTATTTGTGGCTGTTGAGTAAGAACAATGAGTAAGAAAAGTTATTTATTTCCCCCCCTCAAATCTTATATAATGACAAAGTTACGAGAATTTAAAAATAATTTCTGGGCCCATATGCCTTATTAGAGGATGTTGTAAAATAAAAAGTGTAGATTTATGGCCCTGGTAATGTTAGATATACATTAATGAACCATAACTATTAGTATGCTGGTTTTTCATGATATGTGCAATTTAATCTTCCTTGACATTAAAATATTGTAGGAAAAGCAAGATAAAGAACAATATGAACATCAAAGGATGAAATCTGACATACAATTAAGATGTTTTCCAAGTATATGTTGCATGCCCTAAAAATTGCAATGAAATATTTTTTTAATTAGACATCTGTGATCAAAATTAGTGGCACTCCCACTAATACTTTATTGTTCCTGTGTTTATAGGATATATAAAATGCTCTCTTTGGATGTAAATTCATAAGGAATGCATTTTTCACAGATCAGTACACTCCTACTGAAGCAGAATTCGCTTACAGAACAGTACTTGTGAGTAGACCTAGTCAACATGTTAAGCTTCTCATTTAAAATATATTTTTCAAGAGTGTGGTTATAACTTAATATTCTTTTCTTTCAGAAATGGCAGCACAGAAAAGGAAATCTGTACTGGTAGAATCTTCTGCTAAGCGGCGGAAATTGGATAAAAGTAATAAATCAGTTTCTACTAGTAAAGAAAGAAAATTACAGGATGCTAAATGCATATCAAATAAGAAAGCAGTGCAGAAGAAAGAGGTGCCCCAACTCTCTGCCACAACTAACAGGTCAGCTGTCAATAAGTTTATAAATAGAGCTTCTCTGCCATCTTCCCAAAATAAACAAGCGCAAAGGAACTCCAAACAGACTTTAAATGAGTTAAAGAAGAGAGCATGTAAAATGGTGTGCATGAAAAGGACATCCTTAACATCTTTAGGTAAATTATGTCCTGCACAGACATCTCTGAAATCTTCCAAAATAAAGCATGCTAATTCTCTGAATCTTTCAAAATTTTCTTCCAAAATCTGTTCTAGGGGGAAGAGAAAATGCAACATTGTCAAAAATAAAACTTCCTATGAAAACAAGAAAGCAAATAAATCATCTGTAAATTCTAAAAGACGTTCTACTGAAGTTCGGTGTAAAAGACATGCAGCCCGGTGTGGTAAAACAAGTCGTAAGAACCTGCATTCGAAATCACGACCGATCAAAGAAAATACCACAAGAAGTACAAAATCTGGAAAATATAGTAGTGACTTAGAGGTTCAGAATTCTAAAACCCCGTCTCTAAAAAAATCAGTTTCTCAGAACAGTGAAGCAAGGTGGACTAAAACTTCAGGTGAAAAGCCGTGTGATACTGACCATAGAAAGATAGGCAAAAAGTCAGTGGGCACTGATTCTGCCAAAGCTGTCAGAATTAGGCAAGAACAATTACCTGTCAAACAAACTAAGAAAGTAGCTCAGAAGGACACAGTGCAGGACCTCCCAAAGTCACATCATACTGTTAAACATGGGCATCATAGGAGGTCGCCAAGATTGCAGCAGTCATCTGATGTTTCTACAATATCTTTAAGAAGCAGAAAAGCTAAAGAAACACATGTTTCTGTTACAAAACAATGTAATCAGATGAAAAAGCTGGTACCACAACTTAAACATGAAAAATTGAAACACGCCCACCAGAAATTAGGAAAGTGTGTGGAAGACAATGATCAAATTAAAATAAGAAAAATATCAGATAATAAGAAAATGGGTTGTTTCTCCCCCCCAAAACATGAAGTGGATTCTCAAATCAGTGATTCAACTACATCTCAAGATAAGCCAAGAGAACTGAGAAATAATTTTGAAAATAATAAAGAATCTGAAAAGGAAGTTGCCAACACAATTTCCTGTCCTATAAATTCAGCATGCAGTATAATAAGCAAAGCAAAGTCAAAGCACAAAAATGGAAAAATCAGTGTAAAAGCAGATAGAGTTTTGCCAGTAGAACCTGTTTGTCAACAAGAGGATGTGGTAAAATCCAAAAAGATTAGCATTCTTGAACTGTGTGAAGAAATTGCTGGCGAGATTGAATCAGACACAGTAGAGGTAAAAAGAATTTCTCCTAACCCTGACTATGGAAAAGAGGAGGAAAAAAATCCAGTGCTTGAATTGCCACAGGATATAGTATTAAATGAGGAGAAAACTAACCAGAACTCTCAATGTAAGCGATTTTTTCCCAGCAGAAAAGGGATGTCTGTCAAATGTACTGTAAATGGCAGACATAGCACAATGAACAAAAATTCTAAATGGACCAAAATAAAATTAACTAAAGTCAACCATGTGAGCCATAGTATCTCAAGTACTCCGAAGCTTGATTTTTTAAAATATAATGATCCTGAGGAACAACAAGCCAGAACTGTAGAAATACACCTTCCAGAAGTTCAAAGGATATTATCTGAAAACAATGATAGCACAATACGTGAACAGAAGTTAAGTACATCTGATTTTGAAGGAATCCAAATTAAAGATAGAATGCTACATGCTGAACAGTCCACAGTACAGAAGATAGAGAATGGTTTGTCTGAGGCAAAGCATTGTCCTGGGCCAACACCAGATAAGGTAATTATTTTTGTAATATAACAGTATGATTTTGTATTTTATTGCAGAATTAGTTTGTTTCATGGGGCAATATGTACTTTGAGGATGAGTATAATGCAGTGCATTTTGTTTTAAATAACCTAAAATAACTTAAATGCACTATCATGCATTTATCATTTATTACATCATTTATCACTCATGTCCTAATAACTTTACAGCTTGACTATTGCAACACACATACATGGGACTGAACTTGAAGACAACCCAGAAGTTTCAAAACATCCAGAATAGAGTGGCATAAGTAATGATGGGCATGTCTTAGTATGCCCATGTAACACCTCTGCATCATGAACTGTACCTGGTTGCATCCCATGCAAGCAGCTTGCTTCTGAGTGTGATTTAAGGTGCTGGTTGCTGTCTATAAAACCTTACATGGCATCAGGACGGATTACTACAGGGAGTGCCTGTCTCATTGTATCCATCTGACCACTTTCATCCTGCAGGGTTGGCATGCTTTGGATTCCTTCAGTTAAATAGTATCATTGAGTGGGACCCTGGAAGTGTGTCTTTTCTGTAACAGTGCTTGCGCTTTGGAAGATCCAGATGCCTCCCCCCCCCCCCAGCTTTTCACCCAGGCTTTGTCAAGGGAGAATGACACTTTTCACCTGACTCCATTTGATCTGTCAGGAGCAGGGTAGCACTAAGAGGCAATACATTACTAAAAGCTAACTGTAAAAAGATGGTTTGAAATGTTTTGTCTATGTTTTTTCATATAGGTAACTGAGTATCATGGGAAAGACTGCTAAGTTCAATAAGTTGAGTTATTATCTTTTAGATTTGAGAGATTTTCTTTGCTAGTTTATTGGAAGCTAGAGGTTATCTCTGAAAGTGTTTGTGCATGTAGTACACATTTATTATATCTCATGAAGCCATAGGTAGCATGTGCAAACCTAATTATACCAGTATGATTTGCTAAGATTATAGGGTGCTTCAAAGAATGAAATATTTCTAATGTGAACATGTTTTCTGCAGCTTCTTAAAGCAGCTGCATCTTTTTCATGGCCTGTTTAGATGCCCATTACAATACTGTGTGATCTTAAGGAAAGGGACACTTAGTTTACATTGAATCCAAATGCATGTTTCTGAATGCTTCAAAGCACCTTTTTGCTTTGAATCAGAAGCTCTGCACTACGCAAAGATACCTTGAAGATTGAAAGTATTGTTTTAGAATTTCTAAATTCTTTATACATTTGCACAAAGACTCAAGAAAACTGATTAATATTCTCATGAGATAAATTATCTCTAGCCCAACTGTTGCAGCAGTCCTTATAATTTATTGTGTCTCAACTAGACAGCTCAATTATGCAAAAATAGTTGAAGTTTCTTGAAGTGAACAGGAACAAAAATGTAAATTTTTGAATTCATAAGATCTGTTGTATGTTTGCATAAATGGTTCTTATATGTATATCTTTAGAGTTTCAATTTAGAGTTCTCTACATATCCAGAAAATACTTCAGTGAAAATAATTTCAGAACAAACATCAGTGAAGCAAGTAAAAAGAGAGACAACAGAAATCAAATCTCAAGGTAAACTTCAAATTATATTTCATATTAAAGCATCTTTAATTATGGATAAAGTAATTTATAGTTTAAATTCAAGTTTATGTACTATGATATATTTAAAAAACTTATATGGCCAAATAATCATGGAATATGAACTTGGAAGGAAACAAGGGTAATCAAATGCAACTTTATTTCCATTAATAGGATAACTTGTGCTTAGAGGATTACTAATAGTGGACCATAAGATTTATCATAAAAATGCCAAAGTGAGGCTGCTTACAGCTTTTTTTGAAATGATCTTACCATTGGCAAATTAAATTCAACTGATTTGCTAACATATTGACCACAGTATGCAAAACAATAAGCCAGAATTTGTTTTATCGTGATATTTTCAATACACTGTGGTGTGTCAAAATGAATTAAATTCATGTCAGCACACAGGTCAAAATGTAACAAACCATATCATTGATCAACCTGATGTATGAACCCAATTTTATTGCAGATAGGCAAAATAATCACTACTTGTGAATCGGTTCTTTGGTGTTTTTTTATGTAGCATCAAGAAGAAAACAGATCAGAAAAACTAAATAGAAATAAGATGGGATTCTAGATTTAGACCCAGTGACTCTAACATTATACAGGCATTAAATTGCTGCTGGAACTATACATAGTTACGTGGTTTATAAACTAGTAAAAACATTGTGTGCTCCACTTTCCCACTAAAATACTGAGGGGTTTTTTTTTAATGGAATCATGGTTTGGCTTTCACAACTGATATCTATTGGGCAGTGTTGAGCTACAGGGTTTATTGCCATGGTCTAGATAACAGCTGAGTCAATCCCTGCATAATTGCTGTGGTCTGTGTAGCAGTCCATCTTGCTCCTAAAAATGCCAGCTCATAGTTGTCAGAGAAAGTAAGGAAATCTGCTATCTAAAAAGATCACATTCATTAAACCCTGAAGCCCAATATTGTCCTTTCGTATATTCTTTTTGTATACAATATAAAGCAACTATAGTTTGTTACATTAAAGATACAATTCATAATTTATTTAACCTGTGTAGCTTTTAATCACACAAAGTGTGTGCCTTTCATTATATTTGTTCAACTTATGCACTCTGAGTAATATAAAACTGAAGGGAAAAAAGCTTTGAAGAACTTGACTAAAGATAATTATATCCCTAAGTAGTTTTCTATTATATATTCATTGATAAATATGAAGTAATATGGAGTCCTTGGTTGTCTTTGAGCTTGGTTGTTTGATTACAGATGTCCCAAACAAACATCCAAGCTCAGGAACACAAGGACGCCATGGTTTAACCCAGAGTTACATACATTTTCTTCTAATGAAGTAATATATTGATTTATTGATAGATCCAGTTGGAAAACAGTTGGTTCAGACTCCTGCTAATAAAACCTCTGAGATAAATGAGAGCAGGTATAGTATTTTTAAAAATTATATTATATTTTCTTACATTTTATGCTGCAATCTTTTACAGGTACTAAATTTGCCAGTCAGTTGTTAAGACATATCTGAATATTATCAACTCAGACTTAACATTCTTTCTTTAATATTCTCTTTCGTAAGGATATACCCTGAGCAAAACTGGCCAGATAACCTTGATCTTAGACTGCTCTTGATAGAGGTCGATCTTTGTGAAATGTGAATAAACACACAAACCTGGCATCTCTGGTTGGGTACAATTAGGGATGTAACCCTGAATGAGCTCTGAGTTGCATATCCTTCACCTGACATGGTGCCAAGGTTCAGAAAAAAGGCTAGCTGCAATTTTAGAGAGACCCTAGTGGACCCAGCAGGACTGCAGTGTCGATAATGGTTGCAAGGGATGATAAATGTGACTGTTGGTCTCTTCCCCGTTGCTGATCCTGAACACTTCCCTGTTAGAGAAGTTAAGAGAGATGAATCAGATGAAAAAAAAACCTAGTATAACAAAACTCACTACAACCCTGTAATGGTATAAACCCATTTGAGAACAGACACTGACTGCCAAAATATGAATACTTCTGTATTCTAATGGCATCTGGACTGTCTGCAGATGTTTTGAATGCTGCTGTGCAGGAGCTCTGCTTGTACCAAAAGGAGTTGTTTCAAACAGTTCTGGGAGGAAAATCATCAAACCACAGGTCATCTGTCACAGTATACTGTTGATAATTCAGTTGTATAACCATCAAAGCCAAAATAGGGATACTATTAAAATCTTGAACAAAGGCAGATTGCAAAGTTAAATCTGGTAAAAAAAAGATGTCATTTGTTGGTATCAATATATATTCTTGGACATGGGTGTCAAACTGGATTTCTTTGAGGGCCGGATCAGCATTGTAGTTCTCCTCTGCATGGTGGATGGCAGGTGGCAGAATGGATACCTCCTGTAGCATCCTGCCAGCCAAAATGGGCCACGGGGGTGTGTGTCTGCACACAGCCTCCTTGTGCCTTGTTTTTGCCTTCCATGGCTGCAGCACTCTCCGGCTGAAAACAGGCTGCGTTTTTTGGCCATTTTCAGCCCGTTTTTGGCTTGTTTTTGGCCCGTTTTCAGCCGGCAGAGTGCTCCAGGAGGCCACGGAGGGTATAAATGAGGTGCGGGGGGGGGCGCATATGACCCATTTTAGCCACCAGAGGCTCTGCTGGTCCGTCCCTTGATATTTCCAGGCCAGCTCCACAGGCCAGATTTAAGCACCCCTTGGGCTGGATCTGGCCCACGGGCCTAGAGTTTAGCCTCTCTGTTCCAGAAACTTAAGTTTCAGTGATTGTGCTTCCCTGCAGGAGCAAATCTATGATCCTCTTGGATTCACAGATCCTGCTGGAGAAGCAGGTGGAAGCCTGGTAGGGAGACAGTGTGCCAATTACAGCCCTACTTGAACTGGAAAAACTTGGCTGTTGTAACTTCTACTCTAGTTCTTGTGAGATTGCATTGCTACAATGCATCATATGATTATCTTTGAAAATAATCTCCAAGCTACATCAGATTGTGGCAGTAAGGGTGTCAGAAGGAGATACCTATGTTGCATCCACTCCAATGTTCCAGTCAGACAATTATTATCTAAAAGCCCTACATAGTACAAGTCCAATCACATCAGAGGCCATTTTAACCAGTATGATTCTGCCTGTCTTGTACAAGTTGTACAGAAGGGAACCCATCCTACTGAACATAAGGCAGGTATAGACTAGGATGCACGGTAGCTCTTGCGCTCAGAAATACCCAGAGAACTGTCTTCGCTGTAGAATTTCTTACATAAGGCATCAAAAACTTTACTTTTTGAGCATATTTAACATCTATATTTGTTCCATATGTCCTCCTTTTTGATGCTGAAATGAAGCAGGAACAGAATCATTGTTCAAACAGGAAGTCTTACCTCTCTACCCTGAAGAAAAAAATAAGGCATAGTCCTAACTTCCATCTTATAGATCTTTAAGTGAAATAGAGGTAGTCCTTGACTTACAACCATAACTGAGGCCGAAATTTCTGTTGTTAAGTGAAACATTTGTTAAGTGAGTTTTGCCCTATTTTATGAACTTTCTTGCCACAGATGTTCAGTAAATCACTGCAATCAATAAATTAGTAATCCGGTTGTTAAGTGAATATGGCTTCTCCGTTGATTTTGCTTGTCAGAAGGTCACAAAATGGGATCAGTTGACTTGGGACACAGCAGTGGTCATAAATATGAACCAGTTGCCAAGCATCTGAATTTGGATCCCATGATCATGGGGATGCTGCAAAAGTTGTATCTGAAAAATAAGTCACTTTTTTCAATGCTGTTATAACTTTGAACGATCACTAAATGAACTGTTGTAAGTAAGGACCAGCTGTAATTGCTTCCATTTATGAAGTAAGGATTGATGATAGAATACATGGAGGTAGTCTTTTTTTCCCCCTTTTGCTTGGAGCATACCATTGCATGTCATACCACCATGCAAAAACCATGTCTCAACAACAGATTAGATTCACTTTAATTTTTTAATAAAAACTTAGCATGATAAGACAGGGTTGTGATCATCTTAAATAAAATTTTATTTATTGTGGACAATGAAGCAGAAAGGGATTGGCCTATTCGTTTACAAATTTTGCTGTAAAATGTGAGCAACTTTTTTTGACAGAAGAATAGCTAAATTTTTGATAGCCTTTCCTCCCGAAGCTTATGGTATTGCATTGCTCACTGTTCTACTCAGATTTAATATTAATTCAGTTGAATTGTGTGAAAGAGAAATACATTTTTATTAAAATAGATACATAAACAGTTACTTTTGTGAATTATTTTTATGCATAAAGGGCATCTGTGCCAAAGATTCCATTAACAACAAAATGTGGTGGCTTTCTTACATCTGAAGAACATATTCAAAAATTAAAAGAAGCTGCAAAAGATGACGATAAGCAGCTAATTATAGTAAGTATTTGTGTATGGTAAGTTAATGGTTGCTACAATTCTTCAATGTGTGTCAGGCTTTTATAAGTTAATAAAGTATATAATATGTTAATAAAGTAGAAAAATATTCTCTCTGTTATGGTGAAAGTAGAAAATGGGTTAAATCTAATTTAAAGTATAATAGTATACTTGTCATGGTGTAATTTTCTATTCATTGTGGTGAAGAAACGTATTTTATGTGTTTGATGTACAGCAGACATGGCCATCCATTATCTTGGACTGAAGGCTAAAACATGTAAAATACGGTTGCTGGAATTGGGTATGTTTAGTTTAAATGAAAAGAAGGATGAGGGGTGATATGATAACAGTGTTCCAGTATCTCAGGGGTTGCCACAAAGGACAACCTATTCTCTAAAGTCAAGCTATTCTCTAAAACATCTGAGGGCAGGACAAGAAGCAATGGATGGAAACTATCAAGGAGAGAAGCAATCTAGAACAACTAGCCTTCAGAAGTTGTGAATGCTATAACACTGGAAGTCTTTAAAGAGAAAGCAATGGAATGATTTACTGTCCTTGGATTTGGACTACATGTTGTAGGTTCATCTGAATTGAATAGCCTTTTCCAACTGATCCAAAATCCCAAAATGTAATTTGGAAGAAAAAAAAAGGTCTATCCTCACTAGTACAATCTTTTTGTCGTGTTTTTTAAATAAACAACCTACCTTTGCTATACTGACTCTCACCTGGCCATTAGTAGACTCCAGTGTCTCCTAAGGAAGACCACAGACTTTGATTTGCATTGGGTATTACTCATCATGGCCCTTCATGTCTCTTAGTACAATGAAGTATATCTATCTGAAAAGCAATTCATAGAAATACGCTGACAAGAGTTCAGAAATCTTCTCTAGAACAGGGAACCTTCCTATAAAAAGAAATAAGTGGCAGAATATGATGGCTTCATGACATCTGGTTATTGAGAAGGCAGTGTTATGAACGACCACAATTGACCCCAAAATTTATGTTGCTAAGTTAGAAATGTGTTGAGTTTTGCCCTATTTTGTGACCTTTCTTGCCATATTTGTTAAGTGAATCACTGCAGTTGTTTAATTCGTAATTAAACAAAAGGTCACAAAAGGTGATCACATGAACCAGTTGTCAAACATCTGAATGTAAGTCACATGACCATGGGGATGCTGCAATGGTCATAACTCTAAAAAATAGTTGTATGTCACTTTTTTCCAGTGCCGTTGTAACTTTGAACTAAACAAACTGTTTTAAGTTGAGGACTATCTGTATTGATTTCCCAGTTCTTGATTTCCCTGGACTAACAGAAAATAATAGGAGAATGTGCTATTTTACTGTACATATTTTAATTGACAGGAAAGATCATGTTATTTTTCTGATGAATTAGCCCTGAAAATATTGCCATAACCCTAGTTTTCTTCAAATCCCAACAAATGTATTTTGATTGCTCTTCATAGTTGCTATCCTTGATATGGAAAGTACTTTAATAGTGTATGACATGGGTTTGCAGCTATTTGTGTTCAGTAAATTGTATTATTTGGTTAGGAAAGTTTTGTTTCACGAGCTATGTTTTAACTTTTAATATATAGGATGCAGGACAAAAACGGTTTGGAGCTATATCCTGTAATATTTGTGGAATGCTTTATACAGCTTCAAATCCTGAGGATGAAACCCAGCATCTGTTCTTCCATAACCAGTTTATAAGTGCAGTAAAATATGTGGTAAGAATATTTTTTTCCTTTGCTCCAAAGCATAAAGTATTTTAGTTAGCCCCAGTGGATTATCCAAAATTATACTTAAAGCAGCAGTCAAATCCACTGAGAAATGTTTTGTTAGTTTAAATAAAGTCATGAAACAGACTTTTCCACATTTCTCTAACTAATTGTTCAGTGGGTAAATATTATATCATCTAAGTTACCTAATACAGTCTGTATGGTGCTTTGGATTCAATTCCTGCCTGCCATCTTTTAAAACAGTTGTGTCTTTTCCAGGAATTATGTGGCAGCTGCAGAAAGCATGCTTTGAAGAACTTTTGGAATCAAATTGAAAACACTCTATAGCCCTATTGTACATGCATTATTTTATGCTTTTGCACAATTTATTTTTAAAAGCCATATTTCGTACAAGATCATTGAACTGACCATTATATGCCCCTGCAATTTATATTCAGAGTACCAGAACTCTGCTTTCTTTATCATATATGTTACCTTCCATAACTTGCATTGATATTGATAAGACCTCCAGGATAATTGAACTGAGCTTTCCCGGCTGCTTCCAAAGTCTACCACACAAATACCACCTGGTTCAAATATAGCTGCTGATTTAATGATTTACAAAAGCGCTTACTACCTTTCATGATCTTATTGACCTACCTGTAAACTATTACTTTCTTATGGAAGAAATACATTACTAAAGCTCTGGAGAGCAGGATTTTTAAAGCATCTGGAAAAGCAATGGTAGTGGGAGAGTAACAAATGCTTGAATAATTGAATGATCAGAGCTTAAGGTGAAATTTGAGCATCAGTTTTTTTAACCTTTTTGCTTTTCAGTTTAATATAGTTTATTCCTTTTCTATTTTTAAAAATATTTTTGCTAGGCTGGAATTCAAAACAGAAAACTCAGAAGCTAGAATACAATTTGCTTCTTATATAGTTTCGTATTACAATATATATATATATATTTCATTACAATCCAAATGTATGTAATGTTTGTTTCTAGCTGAAATTGAACTTTTGAAACATAACCAAACTGTGTGGATTTATGGAAAATAAGTTAAATCTTTTATGTGGTATAATTTTGTGAACTATATCACAAATAATAATTTGAATTAAAAGTTAAATTCTGTTTCAATTTATTTGAAAACCTTAATTCCCAATTAATTATTGTTGCAGCCATTTATTTCTTTTAGTTTAATTAATGTTTATGTCTTAAAATTATTCTCAATTTATATAAAATACTTTAAACACCATAAAAATTGTAATGCCATAAGCATAAATTCAACGCTCATGTCAAGGTACTCATATAATTTTCCCTCGTTCTTAGAACATTAGAGCCTCGGTGGCACAGTGGTTAGAGTGCTGTACTGCAGACCACTTCTGCTGACTATCAGTTCAAATCCCACCAGGCTCAAGGCTGACTCAGCCTTCCATCCTTCCGAGGTGGGTAAAACGAGGACCCAGACTGTTGGGGGCAATATGCTGACTCTGTAAAACCACGTAGAAAGGGCGGTAAAGCACTATAAAGTGGTGTCTAAGTGCTATTGCTATTGCTATCTGTGAATTAATTCTGTAGCTACCATTGCACATGTATTTGACATGAACAGTTAATTCTTTACTTTTTTAAATTAATTGAATAAAACAAAAGAAAAAAAATTGACAAAATTATAAATCAATTATGGAGGGATGATATGGCCATTGCTTTGGGATAAATTACCACTGGAGCTGAATTAAATCCTTCTTTATTCTCTAAGCGAAAGCTATAATATTAATATTTATTTGCCTTTTATTGTCTTGAGTTTTTAATGTTTTATATTTGTTTTTAATGATACTTTTATTATTACAATATTTTTGTAAATCACCTAAAGCCATTATATATTTTCTAAATAAATAAATTGTAGGGAAGTATCATCCAGATAACTTTTTTAGTGTGTTAAAATAATATTTTGGTACTCTGAAATTAAAATGATTTACTTTATGAATAGGTGGGCTTAGAAATCTGATGAAATGAAATGATCAAATGTAATAGTTATCACAAATGATTCCAGAAAAATCTTTATTTGAATTATTGTGTTAGCCTCAAAAGATCAAGACCATAAGTGAAGTTCCAGTTAAACTGATTTTTTACTAATCATGCCTATCTATGTACAAGAATCTATACAACTAGTTAGTACTATCTTGGCATTAAATAAGGGTCAACGGAATTCAAAAGGAGTTGCACTTAATCTGTTTGTGACTACTAAAGAAACTTTAAGCTAAATCTTCTTTGACCCCAGGTTCTACCTCTTCTTCTCCTACAGATTGGTAGTATCATTATTTGGATGGTTGTTATAACAGTATGTAGCACTGAAAATATAAGTCTCAGTGGAATATAATTAATTGTTTAATTTTTAGTGCGCTTTCTTTTTCTCTCTTCCTTTTTTAAAATGAATGTAGGTAGGCTTTTGAATTTATTAGTCTAGTTATGGTACTTTTCTTTAGACTTCCTATAAATACCGCTTTAGCCAGCCTTTGCAAACAACATAAATTCTAATTTATGGACAAAATTAAGTCTTAATAGACTTAAGTGGCTTTTTGTTTTGTTTTTTCATGCAGGTACTGATCATTTATCACCATCAGTGTGGATCTGAAGAAGAGTTAATTACCTCATTTTTGAGTATGTTTAACTTCAGATACACACAGCGTAGCAACTTTCCCTTTTAGGGTGTTAGAAGGTAGCTATTCATTTATAGTCTCATTTTTGTGACTATTAGTTATGATTAGTGACACAATAAATGATTTCATCTTTTGAACCACTGAACCACTGCATGCCATTCAGTTCACTGAAAACCTCCTGGAGGTCTGTTGCATGCCACTTATCAAAATGTACACTTATTTGTGGAGGTAACTGTGTTAAAGAAATGCTACATAGTGTACATATATACATACTCCTACTTGCACATACAGGCTCTGGACCATTTTGGGGAAATTTGCTGAATTAACAATTCTTAATAGATGAATTTTATAAGTATTCTGGTGGAAAAGACTAGGGCTGCCCAATGCTTCATGTTTGAATCCAACTAAGTGCTGGATTGGCACCTCTCTACAACTCTTGAAAGCAGCCGCCTTTTCCTAGGATGATGTAACAAAAATGGAGGGCATATGCTTCATTGAACTCGTGCGTATCTAAAACCAGCTTTTATCCAAAGGGTCACTTAGCCCTAAAAGAGTTGTAAAGTGCAAAATATTTTCATAGTTTTCCATGGGAGCTTTTGAGTTATACAGACTATATTTATGGACAAGTATAAAACTTCATCAAGTTAGGATTTTTGTTTGCTAAGCAAGTGTGAATTATTTAACACGAGCTAAAAGTATAATTGTAAACAATGTATTAAAAGTATAAAAGCTTTGTGTTTAGCTGAGCATTTTTTTTTCCTTTTTAGGGGTGGAAAAAAGAGAGAATTTTGTCTGAGTATCCTGATGGTAAGATTATAATGGTCCTTCCTGATGATCCCAAGTATGCACTGAGAAAAGTAGGTAAAATGTCTTGAACTGTATTTTATTTAATGGACAGGATAAGGCTTTGCTAAACTTTTTACAGTGGTTTGTTATTGTTAAGAATGTGATAATGAACACCTACAAATAAATTTTCTGATCACTGAAGTTGCCAAATACACACAAGACTTTCCATGCTTTGATTATTTCAGCTGCTGTTCTTACTAATATGAGACTGACATGACAAGGGAATATCAAAAATGATGTATTGGTAAAGCCTATGAATTTGTCAGTTGAAATAAACCATTTTCCCTGGTGGATTTAAATGGAATTGTTTGCATGACATGACAAGTTTAGCTTAGCTATTGTGTACTATATCACTGAAATGAGGAATGTCAAAAAATTTTTGGCTGGAACAAATTTAGTGTCTCTATGATTGTATTAAGCTTGTTTACAGAACTTTACTAAATTTGAATTAGTTATATTTAAGTATGCATTGTATATTCTAAAATTTTGTTTCATTATTGCAGTTTTGTTTTTCTTTTATGCACATTTTCTGTTTTTGTGTGAGTAGATAGGTTAAATAAAATTTTCCTTTCCCAAATAGGTAAAATTCCATATAATTCCATACCAAAGCACTCCAAACATGTATCTACATTGAGTTTTGAACAATTATGCAAAAATACTTTTATGCTTTTTGAATATGTACTTGTTATGTGTGCATATGTTGTTCTTTAAAAAAATGATTTTGAATATATTGATTCTAAGGCTTTTTATATTATTTCTTTGGCAGGTTGATGAGATCAGAGAGATGGTTGATAATGATCTGGGATTCCAGCAAGCTCCTCTAACATGCTCCAGAACTAAGACTCTATTATTTATTTCTAACGATAAAAAAGTAATTGGCTGCTTAATTGCAGAACATATTCAATGGGTGAGTAAACTGGATAACTATTGTCTTGTTACATTTTTCTTAAGAAAGTTCATACATTTTTACTTAAAATGTTGGAACCTCAGAATATTTCATGTGAAAAGTTAATCATTAAAATAAGGAAATTTTTGTTAATAATGTAAAATGGAAAAAATGGAGGGAGATAAAATTATATAAAAAGAAATATCAATTCTTAAGGGAGCAGTTATTGTAGTAGCCACCTGAAATACGTAGCAGAGATGTCTTCTCAGCTGATAGGCTACAATTCGAAAATTGCAGTGCAGCACTTGATTGCAGAAAAAACAGCAATCCAAGTTCTATAGCAGTCAGTCGTGTTTTAACTCTTTGTGGTACTGGTAAATCTCTCAAATACTGGTGCAAAATTCATTGTGATTTGAAGATGGCTGCAAAAAGAGGCAAATTTTTGCTGCCTTGTTATCCTTGTGCTGATTTTTCCGAGCATAATTTTTCATCCGTCGGAGAAAGGTCTCTCAGCAGCTCTGCAGTTTGAGCTATTTGCTTGTGTGGTGACTGTAGAAAGATGTTTCTTATATGGGAGAGGGGATGTGTAAAGTTCCACAACTATCTGTTGGGAAAGGAAGTGCATGTGGCAAGTGGATTTTCCCATAATTCTAGCCGTCTCTTTTGTTTCAAATAGCAAGGCTACTGAAGATAATTTTTTTGTAATGTTTAAAGAAATATTCCAAGGAAAGTGGTTCTGTTCAGTACATGACACGATGAACTGAAGCTGGTCAGTTGGCATTTCATCCTTAGGCATGTTAGGAGCAGCTGACATAAATCATTCCTATGAAATACCATTTATATTGTAATATTATAATGACCATATTGTGTGGGGCTATTCAGCAAATATGACTGGATATAAATACCATATTTGGAAAGAAGATAGTTAAAATAGGAATTTGTTATTACAAATATGTTAACAATATTAATATCAGTCATAAAGAATGCTAATTGTTGTAATTATTGTTTCCCAAGGGATACAGAGTTATTGAAGAAAAGATTCCAGATATTAGTTCAGAAAATGAGATGCTTACTTTTGAAAGGCAAAAGGCCTGGTGCTGCTCAACAACTCCTGAGCCGGCCATCTGTGGCATTAGTCGCATTTGGGTGTTCAGCATGATGCGACGGAAGAAAATTGCTTCTCGGATGTTAGAATGCTTGAGGTAAGGACCTTTTGCTTAGTATGAACGATTTATGGGGCACCTACATTACATTAAAAAAGGGCAAAGGGGCTGCTCGCATGGCATCTTAAATTTTCTAACACCCTTCCTTTCAGTTGCCCCTGACTGTTATTGCTTAAGATAATTGGCTACTTTTATCTTAGAGTAGTAAAATACCCCATGTACTATTTAATCAATTGGAAGTAAACCAGTCAAAAGTAAGAATTGTTAAATTGTTCACTACTTATTTGTAAACTCTTTTAATTATAAGAGCAGATGTGACTATTTCAGAAGTGTGATAATTTTCAGAGGAGGATAAGATTAGTTAGCATCTGAATACTGGCTTTTGGAAAGCTTTAAAATACATTGTATTTGGGGCAGTATTTTTATGTTTGTTAGCTCCTTGATCCATTGGTTTTATTTGCCCAGTGGAAAGTATATGTTTTTAAAAGTTTCTGTGCCAGTTGTATTTTGTCACAGTGTTTTTTTTTGTCTTGTCTTTAATCAGAAACAATTTTATATATGGCTCATATTTAAGTAAAGAAGAAATTGCATTTTCTGACCCTACTCCGGATGGAAAATTGTTTGCAACACAATATTTTGGTACTAGTCAGTTTTTGGTATATAATTTTCTCAGCGGACAACAGCCTCAAAGTGGTAACCTTTATGATAAAAGGTAATGAGAAATCATTAACTCTGTTGCTTGATGTTGACCAACAGATTTGGACTTTTATTAGCAGTGAACTCAGGAGTAGTAACAACCAAAAAGATGATGGTTGTATTTTATTAAAACTGTAAATAGCACAGAAGTAGAATAATTTTGAAAAATATTTTTATAAAAACAATATGTATTATCTCGAGTACACTAGCCATGTTTACATGCAGCAAATAATTTGTTCATAGTGGACTGTCAATTAGTGCAAGAACTATGGTCGCCTTTTAAGTATATTTTGAAGTTCACAATAGTATACCAAGGCAAGGAGAAAGTCTGTCTATTTGGTAGAGTTGTGAATCTGAAAATCTGAGAATCTCCACAGACATTTAGAAGTGTGAAAGTATTCTGTATTCAAGATCAATAAAAACTAGTGTCTAATCAAAGTATATAGTTGGCTCACTATACATGTTGAATGGAAATAATTTTAAAAGAAAGATGTCAGCTTCTTTTGAAAAGTATGCCTCCAACTATACTTTAGCAATAGCAAATTGGTATATACTTTAATTTGTGGACTTCACTTGATACTTTAGCCTAAACCCCTCTTATTTCAGAGGGTGTACATAATGAAAAACTACTGTGGCCTTTCTTGACATGTATATAATGTAGATTTCAAAAGAAAATTTGATAACTTTTAAATAATCTACTAATGATAAATGTATTTAAGCAATGTCTTTGATATTATTGACTATTAAAAGTTGATTGAAACACTGGTCTGGTGTAATGATGATTTTGAGTGTTAATAGTCACATTCACATTTTGGTAATCACGAGCACGTAACTTAATATTTCAAAGGAAGTTTTCAATCTACAAGTAGCTTGATTAGTTCAAAACAGTGCCTTATATAGTGTAACAATCATAGTTCCAATGTTTGCATTGATAAGGTATTTAAATGAACTACAGTAAAGTCTCTTACATCCTTTAACTGGTTAGTATTAAATTACAATCAGGATTAGAGGTTAGTTCCCCCATGCAGAGGGTAGACAATAATCACACTACTCTTTTTGAAGCTTGATAAGGCTTGATGTCACCAATATGTACTCTACAGGACCATTTAGTCCTGTCTAATCCCAAAAGCAATATCTTTCTTTACATCAGCAAAGGGGCATTGGAGGAACATACTAAAATTGCTTTTTACATTGGACATATGCCAGTGTACAGGCAAGTTGAAATATTCATATATTGGTTCCCTCTTATATGGATTTGTACCTACACACTATGGCTAGGCTTTTGAAATGGACAAAAAAGTAACCTAGCATACTTTTTCCTGAAGCGATACAAACAGCGTAATATATGCCAGTGTTTTTCAACTATGGCAACCCTAAGGTGTGTGGACTTTGATTTCCAGAATTCCCCGGTCCCCAGTCCACATGCTGGGAGAGTTGAAGTCCACGCATTTTAGAAATGCCAAGCTGAAAACTCACTGATTTTAGATGCTATTGTATTCTGAAACTCTAATTACTCAAAAATAATTGTGAAACATTTCTAATATTTCTAATTCTAAACTAAAAAATGTATATCACTTACCTTTAAAAAATAGTCGAACAAGACAAAACCAAATTAAAAGATTGATTGTACAATGGAAAAAAGAGCCTTAAAAGTATTTCATTCATGTGGACCAATGGATAATTTGCACTATATTAAGACCAACACTTCAAAGGTAATAACATTACTGAATTTAATGAAAGAACATTATAAACATACTATAGACACAATTGCAGACAACTTTAGTTAAATGTGAGGTAGACTGACCTAGTGAAGCTAAATTCACCATGTTTTGGTTAAAAGAGTTTTTTACCAAGGACTGCTTCAAATCTGAGGAACTTCCTATAAGAGTTAAGTAGCTCTATGTAGGAAACAACATGTTCTGGGAAGTAGCAACCAACTCTCCATAACATATGGCATTTACACATCATTATCACACTGTTGATTTACAGATCACGTGCTTTATTTATTAAAAGTTTATCTCAGTAGGAAACTGGTCAAGTGTGAAGCAGTCCTAAGAGCAACATTTACCCTCTTTTTTTAGAGATCACATAAAGCAACTGTATAAATTACAGAAATAGAATCTGAGTCATTTTTTTAAAAAAATTACAGATTATATTCAGTAAACCTGGGACTTGTCAATTATATTTAACAAGTTCACAGGTAAAATAATGCTGGCCTTTTAATACATTCATATCATCACCTTGCTACAAGGCTTGTAAATGAAATATTGTAACATTTGGTATCTTGCTCTGATTTTCTGTCCTACTTATCACATTCAGAATTTATTTCACTGTATTACAGAAAACTTAACATTGAAGTTGTGAAGACATTTACTGAAGAGGTTTCAAAGAATATTTAACCAAAACTCTTCTGTCTTTGCTTTCATGAAACTATGTTGAACTATCGAATCTTCTTGTCCAATTTAGAAAATATCTTTTAAGATCTTTCCACACAATCACACAAAACATTGCTTAATAGTAAGAGAGAATAGAGTTTTTATACATCAGTCAAGGATAAGCAAAATCTATTCCTGCACAATTTGTTCAACAGGGAGTGCACTAGTAACTTCTAAACAAAAACTGCACAGTTTGGATAGCATGTGAGTTAAACACTTCATGCTGCAATTACAACTCAACAGCAGTAAAAACCATGTGGTGCATCAAATAAAATAAGAACCTGCTACTCAAGAAATACACTTTCTTAAGTATAAAACATAGTGTTTGCTCAGATATTGTAACTACTTCCATCCTCCTTCAAATATGGTCCCAAACCCCAATTGTGTGAAAAGACCCTTTATCCCTAAATACTCAGCTTCTATATTATACCTCTATCAAGGGTCAAAGCACCTGGAATTTTAAGAACATAGTGCAAACTTCAAATATATAAAGAAGATTTCAAAAGCTTTCAATCTGCAAAATTTGCAATAAAATGGCAACTCTTTGGAAACATTTACAAATTATGTTCAGCCTCATAAAACTACAATGAAACCTAGATTATCTGACATCCTCTACCTGTAACTTTTATGTAAATTTCTATTCCCAAAATGTAAAGGTACTTATTAAAGTATAAGGCAAATGTTAAGGGTAGCAAAAAAAAATATACTAAGGTAAACAATTGTTCATTTGAAATATGCTACATTTATGTAAAAGTACAATAAAAACAATAATTTGAAAACCATTATTCCCTTTCAACTTCAATATATTATGCTTTTCATTATTTGTAAACAGCTCTTTCACAAGGTAAAAAAAAAGTTGCATGATTAACACTTTGTTCTAAATGCAGTTTGGGCAGGTGCTTCATTGAGTTTGCAGGTATCATCGTTTAAGCAGCCTCAAACAAATTACTCTTTGTTTTCACCATCTTATGAAATAGGCTGCACAACTTTAAATATCTGTGCAAGAAATGTAAGATTTGTATCCAAAGGAAGAACTACAGTAAAGGATAACATAAAAGAAACGGAAAACTGATTAACAAGCAGGAAATAAGGAAATGCTGTCTATAGGCAGTCCTCGACTTACAAGAGTTCATTTAGTGTCTGCTCAAAGTTAAAATGGCACTGAAAAGTGACTTATGACTGTTTTTCACAATTACAAACTTTGCAGCATCCCCACACACTAAATGTGATCAAAATTCAGATGCTGGGCAACTGGTTCATATTTATGACCGTTGCTGTGTTCCAGGGTCATGTGATTCCCCTTTTGCAACCTTCTGACAAGGAAAGTCAAGAGTCACTTAACAATCAAGTTGCTAACTTATCAACTGCAGTAATTCACTGAACAACCAAGTCAAGAAAGGTTGTAAAATGAGGCAAAACTCACTTCACAAATGTATCACTTAACAACTGATACTTTGGGCTCAATTGTGGTTGTAAGTCGAGGACTCCCTGCATTGTTAACTGCAGTATGAAGACCTGATTGTACTAGACTTTAAATTTAAACACTCAGCATATTTCACAGCACAAAGTGCTGGTGCAAAGAACCTCACTTTTACACAACTTAATGCCTATTTAAAATTTAATACATCTCTTTTCTCTCTAATTCAAACAAATAAAAAGTACAGGGCTTGATCCAGTCAAGCACATACACGGTATTTGCATATGAAGGAGTTGTGCTAAGCTCAGGAAAGCTCCAGTTCTCCTGTTCCCCACCAAAGTACAGACATGTGCAAGCAGTGCAAGAGGCATTGCAGCAAGAGATGCTCTGGACCTACCTCCCATTTCCTTAATTCTGTGCCATCTAAAATTACTTGAGATTTGGAGCAGAAGCGTGGTGCCAAGGTGCCAGATCCAGACAGGAATACTGCCCTGTTACGGTGCCTCAATTTGCTCACACTGGCAAGTAGGGGGAACAGAGCTGTATGAGCTCCGCTGGGCCAGTGTTCAACTGCTTAAAACCCTATATAGACCGGCCCATTTTCCCAGGTATGTTTTAGATTGTTGGAAAGCATGGCATCTGTTGCTGGTCCCAATTCAGCGGAAAGTGATTCCTAAAGGACTTTTATAGTTTAATTACATAATAAAGTACTAAGCCCTGTTATTCCTGATCTATACTCCGTCTCTGCATCATAGAATAGTAAAATGCTCTTTATAAAGCACAAAACAAACATTTTCTATCCCCAGCAGTCGAGAAAACTGAAGCAGGTGAGGCATCCACTGCAGAAACAATTTCAGGAATTTCAGCTATGCAAGAAACAAGAAAGTTATTTAGCCATTTCAAAACAACATACAATAACACTGAGGACAGAAATCATTGGTGGAGCTTAAATACACTGAGGAAACAATATGCGAAAACTATCTATTTTAGGCTGGCTGAACAGATACTTTTCAAACCATGGTCAGTGATGATCTGAGTGCAAAAAGCAGGTTTGTACGCAGCCTTTCCTTTGGGATCCAGTTTCATATATATTGTCGAAGGAAAAAAAATATGTCACTTACACAGATTCTCTCTTCACAAAGGATCTCTGGATTTAAATCAAAAATGATACCCCCAAGCTGCATCTTTATAAAAATGCCTGCCGTACATTCACTGATTTGTTCAGGCTTTTGAAGTAAACGTTTTAACTTTTGTGGAAATTTTGCCAAAAGAGTTTCAATACATTAAAAAAAAATTACAAACCTTCACCTAACACTGCACTGAAAGTGAATAAAGATTATTCTTTCAAACACAAATATTTGTGTTTTGTAGTTTTAAACCCCTGAGTTTAGACCGTACCAAAAGTACAGATATGAAGAGAAATGGACAGCATTCCTCAGTACATCATCTTCAGACGAGCCCACTTGCCTTGTATGTGTCTCATGTAACTCAAGCTGGCAGAGGCCAAAAGTAATTTAATTCCCCCTCCCCTTGGAAAGATTTCTCCATATCATAGTCACAGTTGGTATGGTGTCTTCTAAATCAGTAACCCAGAAGGAATTAACTTGAAATCAATGTTCTTTCCATCATAAAATAAGAGAGAAAACTTCTACAACTGGGCCTGAATTTGGAGAAATCCTTAAAATAGTGATTGAACTTGGGTTGCACTTTGCTCCACAGTGATTGTATATTAACTGAAATAAGGAAAAAAGATATAATTCAGCTCATTGGGTTCTGCATTCTGTGCCTTTGACTCAAGCTTATACATGGCGTCCAGTCAGAAAATAAAGTGGTTTGTCATCAGAGCTGTTAGCGGTTTGGAATTCATCTCTCAGACGGAACTGCCACTCATCTTCCAGCTCTAACCGGACAATAGTTTGACGCAAGGAGCTCCTGTCTTGGCATATCACACACAGTGTTGCACCTAAAGTTAAAAGATGAAAAATTAAATCGCAGACATTTTATACCACAGTTTAATTTCCACTACATTTATTTTCTGTGATTGCTCTCTATTACTTGGAAACATTATTGCACTCTTTAAAAAAGTGTAGTAAAGGACTAAAGGTTTGCAGGGCTTCGGCAGCAGGCAGGAATCCGCGATCGTGCACGGTTTCTGCCTGGGCTTGCCGTTGGAGTGACCCGAACCAGCTGGCTTCGGGGCCAAGCCATCCCGTAGAGGTTGTGAAGAGGGTGGAGACTCCAGCAGGGTCGAGGAAAGCCGCATCTTTCCTCCTCAGCTGGCTAAACTCCCTTTCCCGAAGGCGGTAAGAGCAGCGGTCAGAAATGGACACCACAAAGAAGCACTCAAGCTGGAAAAGAAAGTGCAGGAGGAAGTTAAGAAGTGAAAGTTTTGGCTGACTGGGATAAGAAGCAACAACTGAGATATCCTGGATTTTAAATTTGATAAAAGATACATCGCTCCCAAAGAAGATTCGGGAGCTGCAAATGAAAGTGGAAAAGGGAAAGGTTTTTTTTCTTTCACTCTCCTTCCTTACCTTGACAGCGAAGACAGAAGAATGAGAAATCAGAAAAACCCGCTTTAGCATCAATAGGTAATTAAACTGGGAAATTAAATGTCAAGGGGACAATAAAGATTTCTGAATACTTAAAAAAACTTTTTTTTGCTGTAAGTGGGAAGGGAGAGGAAAAGAATAAGGGCAGGATATGGCAAGAGGAGGCTGCTTGGAATTTAAAAGAATCTAAAGTTAAATTGTAACAAGGCTCCTAAAAGATATATCTTAACTGGAACTTTGTAACTAAACCCCAGGAAGAGAAAGTGAAAAAAGAAGAAAGTGTTAAATGAAACAGTTTGTGTCTATTTGGATTGTTTGGTGACTTTGGGACTTCTGGAAAATATATTTGAGTGATCAAAAACAATTGGGTGGTTGTTTAAAAAATTTTCTTTCTACAATGGCATCACTGGTGGATGAACTGAAAATGGAATTTAAAAAATATAAAGAAGAGGAACAAGAAGGGAAGGGCTCTCTTGGCTCCGTTTTTCACTTCTTAGAAATGGCGATTGGTACCTATGAGAAACTACAAGAAAAGACTGAGCAGCAAGAAGACTGGGACAAAGAAGAAACCATCTTTAATAAACAAGTAACTTTAGTTGGGGAAGAAAGGGGAAAGAGAATGGAGAATTTAAGACCTAAAAAAACAACCAAAAAAGTGAAAAATAAGGTGAAAAGTGGATATAATGTCAGAAAGCAACAGAAAAGGAGAACACAGAAGAGGGAAATGGAGGTGGAGAGACAAGGGGGTAAAAAGGGAAGAGTGAAGAAGCAAGGGAGGAAGGAAGGGAAGAGAAGCTACAAAGGTTTGGAGCAAGATATAAAGAAACAGGACTTATTCAGAGACAATGGGTAAAAATTTAACTGAAAAAGAGATTCTGCAAAGGTACATAAGATTGTATTGTTATGCTTACATTAGAAATAATGTTAGAAAATTGGAACAACATATAATTAAAAAGTGGGACAAAAATATTTAGTGTAATTTAGTGAAACTTTTTTGAATAAAATAAATGAAATGAAATAAATGAGAGAATTGAATTAGGAAGGAATGGGAACACTTTAATTATACAATGTTTTAAAATATAAGTGAAATGGGGGAGAAGTAACTATGTAAAATTTATAAGGGTTCCCATAGAAGTATGATTCCTATTTGAAAAGTAATGTGTGAAATGTTTAAGATTTAAATGAATATCAATTTTAATGATAGAATTGAATTAGTATGGATTGTTGTTTTAATTATATCATATATTTATAATCTCTTCTTTTTTAAAATATTGTATGTAGCTTTAGAATGTACTAAGCAGAATATAAATGAAAGTTATGTATTATATTAAATGTTATAAATTTAGGGGAAATATATAAAGGTGTCATACTCCAATCAGTGATTACAGGAAAATTTTTGCTTTAATGAGAAAAGATAATAGACAGCTGAAACAGGACAGACAAAGGATATAAGTATAATGATCTAAATTGAGATGAAATAAATAAAATAGAATTAAGAGAGTTAAAAGAGGAGAGAAGCTATATAGAAAATGTAGAATGGTTATAAGATATGGAATGATATACAAAAATGAGCACGAACTTGAATTGGTGTCTATACGAAGAGATGTAACCTGGGATCAGGCTGCTTTCAAAAAAGATGTTTTATGTTTTGTCATGTTTTGTGTTTTGTGTTAAAAAAATCAATAAAACTTTTGGGGAAAAAAAAGTATAGTAAAAAGTAATAGTAAAAGAGCCCTTGTGGCACAATGGTCAGAATGCAGTATTGCAGTCTAATTCTGCCCATAGCCAGGAGTTTGATCCTGACCGGCTCAAAGTTGACTCATCCTTCAATCCTTCCAAGATGTGTAAAATGAGGACCAAAATTGTTGGGGGCAATATGCCGACATAAATCATTCAGAGAGTGCTATAAAAGTACTATATAGTAGTATAAATTTCTTCAAATTATGACTGAAATCATCATGTAAATCTCAGATCAAAGTATACAAAGTACTTCCCTGATTTTCCTATCTGAGAAAACATAGAAATGCAGACATTAATAAGTTACAGATTTTATTACATCTATAGCATAAGTTTTTCATTATTTTGTTTATTTCTGGAATATGGATAAAAATAATGTATGATATGTTAAAAATATACTAACGTAATACAAAATGCAAAGCAGAATCTTTGCACAACCAATCCTGTACATGGAATCAAAAGTCTCATTTCACCTTTTATCATTCACTGAAAAAAAAAAATGGAGCAAACCGACAGCCTATCACCTTTATTAATAATGCAAGGTATGGAGTTCTGGAATTCTTTCCCTTTTCTTACAGCAGTGGCTATGGGAGACATCTGTACTTTCTTCTATGTAGCAAAGTATTGTGTATCTGTCCACATGTTTCCAGTCTTTCATGTGTTGTATGGATGTATATGTACACTGAAAGTTCAGGTCAGGCTGCACAGGGTCTCTTTTGGGTCATGGGACAAGACAGGAAAGGGACTCAGGACGAAACTGTTAGCAGAGCCCTTAGGCTCTTTACATAGATTTTTGCAGTATTTCAAGAATAAAAAAAATAAACAACTAGGATATTAAGGAGCAGCTAATTATTAATATGTTCCCCCCAAAATAGAGAACAGATTGCACTTAAATGAGTGTGCATTTAAGAACCAAGGATGAGACCATTTTGCTTCTGGCTTTTTCATGTTTTGGGGTAAAGGTATTGGAGAATTAGAAAGTGGAACTGGAGGACAATGCTGCTTTTCATTACACTTCTACAACTTTGTCAAATAAGGGTTGTTACATTGCACAGCATATAATGGCAATGTCTCTTCAGTCTATCCTTGTTAGGGACCAGTCAACAAGTTCTATACAGAAATCACATTACCTTTCAGGAATTTGAACCTTTTAAGAAAGTCTGGTCCAACGAAGGAGTCACAAAGGTAGAGAAGAAGACCACTGAAAAACACCCCTTCACAGTTCACATTAACTGAATGTGGCCGTGAACTTACATAGCAAAGAGCTACCTATACCAGAAATGGGAACAGATACATAGGTTTAAGTCTTTTTTCCTTAAAATGTTCTTATCTCAACATGAACATAAATATCTTATCAAATTAGTTTAACAATTAATGGTAAATTCCAAACACATTCATGTTTAGCATGTAGATTATCCTTTTAATAAATCATAACTTTGAAAAACAGACAAAGTGAGTTTAAGAAAATTAAGGCAAAAGTTATTTAAACAGTAAAAAGAGATTGGAAGAATCTACTATATGCCGAAGAGGATTAGATTGTCTATCCAAACATTTTAAAAAGGAGAGGGTAAAATATCTTGGCAAACAGTTCTCAACATCAAACATATTGATAAAGCAATTAAAAAGAGTAATATTAGTGCTTTAGTTTGACCAATAAAAGATTGCTTTGCCACATTCATTTCTTTCAAAGAGAAGCCTTTATTTTTCTACTAAATTATAAAATACAAGATTTCTGGACACATACCTGAGGTCCAATATTCAAATAGCAATCAACAGCTAGGACAGGGTTTTTAAAGTTGTAGATGGCCTTTGGGAAAAGCTTGTAAGTGGCATATTGAAGGAACTTCTCTAAAAGGAATTGAGCTGGAGCTGCCAAGAGAGTGTGCTCGCTGTCTGGAGCACAAACATACTGAAGAGGGATTAGTGGAGTCAAATTTTCTGAGACCTAGACAGGAAAACAATACATCCGTGTGAAATATATGGAGAATATTTAGGCAGTTCAGAGTACAATTAGCATTCAATTATCAATTAAAACATTGGACAGAGTGGAAAAAATAAGAAAAAAATGGAGCTGAGCTTGAACAGGTCTGGTCCTATCAATTAAGAGATTATAAATCTACAGAAGAGCCCATTAGGTGTGGAATCTAGTCCTGGATAATCCAGCAAACATATTTGTCCGATATTGAAAGGATCAGGACATGAACCAGCTGCTTTGTCATTTAGAGACCTATTAAAAAATCAAGTGGGACTGAAACCATTTGGGTATCAAAGGAGATGCTTGGGACACATCCACATTGATGACTTAGAATAGGACACAATGCAAAGTAACACATTTCCAGGACTTTCCCATAAGAGAGTGGTGCCAAATTGCCCATGGCTATGTAGGGATGGGAAGAAAAAGTTGCTGGGTAACTTTCACCCACCTGATTTCCTTCCTTTCTCCAGACAATTCCCTTTTTCTGGAACTGAGCAGATTTTAGGCTGCTGGACTGATTTTCTTTTGTTTTTCTAGAATTCTATCAAGTGGTTAGATACAAATGTAAAGAGAATTTTGAAGAAACCTAGTTTCTTTATTAGGAAAGTTTTACCACAACAAATGCTTGTGAGTTGAACCAAGACCATGAAGAGTATCCACCAATAGATGCTCAAGGGTTAGTGTTAGGATTAGGCATGATTTGTGTGATTCCTTATTTTAGTAATGTACCTGTCAGTGTTCTAGCAACCCTCCTTTCTAGGCAATAACTCTGAGACAGACATCTCTCAAAGATTGCTTTATTTGGATAGTAACTGGTACATCTGTGGAATCCCAAACCTAAAGGTTTCTGGCTTCCTTGCAATATTCAAAACTACAAATCCATCCCACCTTGGCCGTCATCACATCACATGGCCCAATCACGATCTGTCCTAAAGTAAGATTCTTATTTCATTCTTCAATGACCTTGAACTAGCAAAAGAATTTTATTTTGTCTACTTAGAAATATTCAATTGAATTTTCCCCCTCCAAGGGTGGGATTCAACTGGTGTAATTACCGGTTCGGTGATTATGTTTTACGCATGTGTATAGAGCCGGGCAGAACTGGTAGTATCCCACCCCTGCCCCCCTCCCACTTTCTCAGGTTTGTGGCTGCATGGGAGCATTGTTCTCAATATGGCTTCCAAAGCTGACAGTATCTTAATGACTGGGAAAGAAAGGTAGGTTACACCTTTTGTTAAACAGTCATAAATAACAATAATAATTAGATTCATTAAGTTTGAATGTCACCTGACTCCTGAGGACTCTCCAATCAACTGCAAACCAGTCAGATCAACCAGACCTTACCATGAGCCAATGCCAAGCACTGAATTGGAGCACTACTCCTGGCCTAGACAGATCAATGATTTGTGCCTCAGAAACATTTCCTCATATGTATGACTTCATAAGGAAATGGAAATGGGTAGAACAGAGGGGAATACAAACAAACATCTTTTTCTACTCACCATGATTTTCGGTTTAATATCAAAATCTTTTTGACCGCCAACCTGGATATGTTTCTTCATAAGACTGAAGTTGTTAAAACAACAGATAAGCAAGCCACTGCTGTTTGTTCTTAGATTAAAATCTACATCTTCACAAAAATACCTAAGCAAATGAACATAGATTTACATATGGATATATAATCCAATGCTCTCCAAATATGTTGATATTACAGTTCCTAGAATTTCCCTCTTATATTAGATATGGTCATTGAGACTTCATAAGAGCGGAAATCTTAGCTGGAAATCATAGGCTTAGGAAGCTAATGAGGACTTCTAGCTTAAAATTCTACAATACAAAATAACTACAAAAGGCTGTATATGTACAACTATTTTACAGTTAATGCTCCAAATAATGTACACATTAAGACACAGTCACTTGTTCAGGGGTTTCACCTACATTGCCTCCCAAATAAAACACTTAAAATAATGCTAACCCAAAGTTACTTCTTATACCAGAAAGCCCTGGGAAGACAAGTGAATATCCTTGGTCCCAATTCTGAACCTTGGATAGAAAATGAATTTTGAATTAGAAAATGAATGAAAATATTCATGGAGATAGTGTTTGGTTACTAGACAATTTTCTCCCATACTTGATTTGTTTTCCTGTACAATGTCCCAATAGCAAGCTGCCAAAGAGGGAAGGTATCAATTAGCACTAGGAAGAAAAATTATTTTTCCTCCTCTCCTACCCCTTACAACAAAATTCATTTAACCTGGTGAAATAAAATGTTGATCAAAATCTCATGGATGAAATAAGATGTTCTTGTACCTGAGTTCTCTACAAAGTGCTCAAGAGGAACAGAGGCAAACCTTCTGCCCTTCATTGGTACTCTTTCCAGCAGGCATCAACCTCCTACTTTACCATGTTCCAAATAACTATTACAGAAAAATGTTATCTAGGAACTTGTCTCAATGACCTTTTTCAGAAGAGCATATGTAGGCAGGAGAGGACAACAGAAAACACATGAACATCCAATCTAGCACTATATTTGACTTGCATACTTTTACCCACCTATTCAGATCATATTGCACATTTTGAGTCAGGTCTATGTTAAGCAGTATAAAATCATGCATGTGGCATCTGGAAAAGGGGGCTTTGGGTGCTCTAGAATTCAGTTTACTGTTCCATTTCTGGATGCCCAGTATTGCATAATGGACAATTTTGGGTGTGGCTTCAATATGCTGTAGAACACTCTTTAGAGATACGTTTTTATTGGTTGATCCTTGACCTGTACACTGACTGCTGAAAGGCAAAAAGCCAAAAAACATGAGTATATTACATCACAGCGATATCTACAACACATACGTGAAGATAAATGTGCTTAGGAAATAAACATGGAAAATGGTACAACAAATGTAGCATTCTCCCTGGATCATTGGGAACCAGACTTAAGCTGCCATTCTACAGTCTTTCAGTCTTTTAAGCTAATCAAGAAGTAGCTACTTTTATGAAGATGCCTTAGGCACATAGCACCATTTTCAATCCCCAACATCTGTGAATTGTTTTCAAGCAGATTATGTGATTGTCTTGACACCTGCAGATTTCAGTATGTAGAAAATAGACAAGGAACACCATAAACTATCAACTCTCTATTAAATCAAATTCATTAATGGGCACATACAACTGCATTATAATATTGAATAATGGCTTTAAAATCAGAAAGATAAACCACTGAATACACTTGATTACCCTTAGCATGATTGCCCTTTTTTTTTTTTTTAAAGTCAAACAGTAGATACAGTTAAGGAACCAAACAGTTAGTTCTTCAAGAATTTTAGTTACTTTGAGTCAATATTCATATGATGGAGGTTTCCTAATAAAGCAAAGGTGCCAGCTTACTAATCCTATCCTGTGTCATAAAATATCCCATTTTAGACGCCTAAAGAAATATCTATTTCATGTTATCAAATATCATCATCACAGCAAACTTGCCCTTTCTTGCCTTGAACCAATGGATACGACATTAGGACTGATCCATGATTCTGTTCCAAGTCATTAATGCTACATCAGCTTTGAGAAACTTACCTAGATTGTTCTTGGACAACATGACTGTTCCATAAGACACAAGAATCATCCATTACAACAACAAATGGCCAAACACACTGACGTTTAACTCCCAGTTCCTCCAAACGATTTCTTTCCAGTTCCAGGTTATGGTAAGAAAGCTCTTTAATTAGGAATCTGGCAGCACCTGAAAATAGGCAACAGGGAATGTGGTTTTCTAATTTTCTGAATGTCAAAAATGAGCTTGCATGAAAAGTCCAAAGAGAATACATTCTAAATTAAATCAGTATTTCTCAATCTCAGCAACTTTAAAATACAAGTAGGGTTTTTTTCTTTCTTTTTTCTTAGTTTGTATTTTTAATTTGTTTCTTGATTTTTTCAAGTTTTTTTTTTTTATAAAGAATTTTATTAATTTTTAACAAACAAACATATACAAACAAACACAAAACATGAAAAACATAAAATATCTTTTTGGACGGCAGTTTGATCTCGAGTTACATCTTTTTGTACAGAGATAAATTCAAGTTCATGCTTATTTATTATTTTGCATTTTCTATATAGCTTCTCTTCTCTTTTCACTCTCTTAATTCTATTATATTTATTTCATCTCAATTTAAATCATTATACTTATATCCTTTGTCTGTTCTATTTCAGCTAGCTATTTATCTTTTCTCATTAACACAAAGTTTCTTCTGTAATGACTGATTGGAGTATAATACCTTGTCATACTTATCCCTCCCCTAGTTTTAAAGCTTAACATGACACATAATTTTCATTCGGATTCTGCGTAATTCTAAAGATAAACTCAATATTTTGAAACTATATTTAAAAAATATAATATAATTAAAATAACAATCCATAGCAATTAAAGTTATATCATTCAAATTAATATTCATTTAAGTCTTAAACATTTTACACAATCCTTTCTAAATAAGTATCATGCTTCTATGGGAACACTTATAGATTTTACTTAATTACTTCCCCCTATTTCACTTATATTTTAAAATATTAAACAATAACAATGTTCCCATTTTTCTTTAATTCAATTCTCTCATATTTGATTTCATTTATTTTTATTTAAAAAGAAAAAATTTCGCTAAATTACATTAAATATTTTGTCCCATTTTATAATCATATATTATTCCAATTTTCTAACATTATTTCAAATACAAATACAACAACACAATCTTATGTATCTTTGCAGAATCTCTTTTTCAATTATATGTTTACCCATTATCTCTAAATAAATTCTGTTTCTTTACATCTTGTTTCAAACCTTTGTAGCTTCTCTTCCCTTCTTTCCTCCCTTGCTTCTCCACTCTACCCTTTTTACCCCCTTGTCTCTTAATCTCCACCTTCTTGTGTATTCCTCTTTTCTGTTGCTTTCTGATGTTGTGTCCACTTTTCACCTTGTTTTTCCCTTTTTTGGTTGTTTTTTTAAGTCTTAAATTCTCCATTCTCTTTCTCCCCTTTCCCCTTTCTTCCCCAAATAAAGTTGCTTGTTCATTAAGGATGGTTTCTTCTTCATCCCAATCTTCTTGTTCTTGTAGTTTCTCATATGTAGAAATTGCCATTTCTAAAAAATTAAAAATAGAGCCAAAAGAATCCTTCCCTTCTTGTTTCTCTTGTTTATATTTTATAAATTCCATTTTCAGTTCATCCATAAGTAATGCCATTGTAAAAGAAAAAAAGAAAAAAAAAATTCAAGCGATCCAAATGATTTTAATCATTCAAATAAGAGTTTCCAGAAGTCCCAAAGTCAGCAAACAATCCAAATACACACAGTCTATTTCATTTCACACTTTCTTCTTTTTTTTTCCCTTTTTTCCACTTTAATGCTTCAAAAAACTTCAAATTCTTTTAAACCTTCAGTCCATCTGATAGAGTAGCCAATTATGATCCAAAATGGAAAAATCCAATAATAAAAATGGCCCAAAGCCAAAGAAGAAGAAGGATAAAATAAAAAAAATAAAAATATTACTAGAATTGAAATATACAAAAAGGCTGGCGAGTAGAGATTTCACAAGTGTGTGT
>BLBF01000002.1:58154227-58184764 GCA_015471245.1 Laticauda colubrina
AGCGGATGACACCTGCGAAGGGGTTTCGGGGGAGAATTTCAAAGCGGATGCATAGCGGAAGGGGAGGATGCATATCGGATGAAGCGGATGCATCACGGATGCCTATAAGAAACAAAGGGGATGCCGCGTGGATGTATATCGGATGCAAAGCGTTCACTGCGCATGCGGGGAGTATGAATTGCGTCACCTCCGCAGATATAAAAGGATGCAGCATGCACGCAGTCAGCATACAGGGGAAAGACATGCTGCCACATACATCTTGCAGGAACACTATGGTTCGTCAGTCAGGCAAGAAGAGGAAGCCCATGCCTACTTGTTCAAGCCCTGGAAAGGTAAAGAAGGCCAGAACCAGCATCCCACCCCCTGGCACTGACTCTGAAGCTGCTGCTGCTGCTGCTGCGGTGGACCAGCCCCAAGGCCCTCAAAGCCCTGCTGCTGAAGGCCCTGCTGAAGCCCCTGCCAGAGGGAGGTAGAGGCAAGGGAAGGAGAAGGGAGAGAGGAAACAGTACACCGTTTCCGAGGAGCATGAGGATGAGGTGCTGGAATGGCTGAGGGAGAACAAGTACCTCTGGAGAAAGGGCCACAGAATCTATCGCGACACCACGAAGAAGCAGCTTGGAGAGAAAAGGCAGAGAGCCTGGGGTACACTGCAGAAGTACTCCTTGGATGGTGGAAGCACATGCACACCTGGTATGTCAAGCTACACTTTAGGAAATCCGGGCAGGCCGCTGTCAAGCTCACTGACTGGGAGATGTACGTCATGGCCAAATGCAGTTTCCTGGAGGATGAGATCCGCACTGAGGAGCAGCCCCTCTGAGACCCCTCTCCCTCAGACAGCCCACAGACAGCCAGTCCTCTTCCAGCCAGGAGCCAGCTACCCTGTCCAGGCAGGTGTCTTCAGAGGGCCCCACAGCAGAGACCTCCCCCAACAGCTGCACTCCCCATGCCAGCAGACTTGGAGGATCCCGTAGAGGATGACGCCCTGCTGTCACAAATGGAGGAAGTAGCAGCAGCCACCAGAGGCCAACCCACCCCCACCCCCACCCCCAGCTCCAGAGGATGCAGGCAGAGAGGCAGACTGGAGGGCCAGGACCACAGTGTGCTGTTGGAGATCAGGGACACAATGAAGACCAGCACAGAACTTCTCTCTCAGCTGGTCCACCTGGACAGAGCATCCTCGGATCGGAATACCTTCATCACCTACGTGAGCCAGACCCTAAAAGACCTGTCCCAGGCCCAGTACCAGGTGATGAAGCAGAAGATCACAGCACTTCTGTACAACCCTCAAGGCCCAGCTGAAGCTGCTCCTATCCAGTCCAGGTCTGCTCCTCCACCCCAGGCGATGTCACAGCCCTTCCACGGCTTTCAACAGCCCCTCACCTACCAAGGTTACGACTACCAGGACTTCCCACAGCAGAAGCAGAACTTCCCAGTCCAGGCCCAGGTTCATCGGATGCCACAGACGCCAGTCCTCACCCAGCTGCAGACCAGACAGCCCCACAACACTCCTCCTTCCTCCACCCCACAGCCAAGCCCGTCAACGGACAATCTGTCATCAGTATTGGGCTTACATCTCAAGTCCTTGATGAAGAGCCTCTCAACTTCACGGGACTGAGTCAGCTCTTGGATAGCTTTCTGAATACACCACCACCTGTTGTACCCTCGGGGCCAAGCACCCCAATGGTGCCTCAGACCAGGACTCAAGCGACAGCCACCTCCATAGTCCCTGCCCGCTTAACAGCTGAGACCATGGACATGACTCAGAGTGATTGAGAATAGTGTCAGAGACTGAGTTGTTTACTTGTTAAGTTTATCTTTGCTTGAGACAATTTACTTGGTTCATTTTGCTTATTTAATACAGTCATAAAGTTTACCTAAGAAAGTTTATCTTTGCTTAAGACACTTAATACAGTTTACCTGGTTCATTCGGCTTATTTAATAAAGTCATAAAGTTTACCTAAGAAAGTTAATAAAGGTTATCTTTGCTTAAGACACTTAGTTTACTTGGTTCATTTTTTTTACTTAATAAAGTGTTGGTGAAAACTTTGAAAAAATGGTTAAGCCTTTGAATGCTTGTGGGATAGATAAGGATAGTTTTGGGATAGATAAACCTCCAGTGCAAGCATAATGGGACTGTATGGTACACCATCCCAGCTGCCACACATATGGACCTTTATTATCAACAATTTATTCATTGATCAACACATTTTAAAATAAACAAAGCTCTTTATTAATGCTCTATTCATTGTAGGACCACTCAACATACATGGCACAATGTCATCAGTGTTATGCGACAGCTTCAAGGAAGCATCCATTAATCATCTATCATCCTGTCTTGCCACTCCATTGCTCCAGCTGGGGAGTTGCACCAGTGTCTCAGGAGGTTGCGCTGCTTCTTCCATTCACATGAAGCTCTGTTGGGGCCTTGTACATCCACAGTGTCTATCAGGTTATGTCCTTGCCTCCATTCACCAGGCTCCATGTCCCCATTCCCTTGTTGATGGTTGACAAGTCTGTTCTGCAACACTGGGTAGCGGGTGCACATGAGATTGTGCAGGATGCAGCAAGCTTCCATGATGCTTCTCACAGTCTGTGGCTCATGCTGCATGGTGGTGAGAAGTATCTGGAACCTGTTGGCCAGGATGCCAAGGGCATTCTCCACCACCGTCTTGCCCTGGACAGCCTGTAGTTGAAGATCCTCTCTTCACTGGTGAGGTATCTTGAACTGTACGGCTTCATGAGGTAGGTTCTGAGGGAGAATGCGTTATCACGAAGGATGAAGTAGGGCACATCTTGTGTTTCACTGGATAAGGGGTCTGGACCTGGAAAACCCATGATGAAATTGTATTCCAGCCCATCCTTGAGGTCACTTGCGTTGTATACCTGGCCATCTGAAGCTGACCCGTTGCCTGAAGCATCGATGTACATGAACTTGTACTCAGCATCAACCATGGCAAAGAGGATGATACTGAAGAAGCCCTTGTAGTTGTAATAAGTGGACCCTGAGTTGGGTGGAGCTTTGCAGGCCACGTGCTTCCCATCTATGGCTCCAACGGTGTGGGGAAAGTTCCACCTCTGATACCACTTTTCTGCAAGTTTTCTCCAGCCTTGTTCAGTGGTGGGGCACTGGAGGAGCTCCTCCACGTATTCTTCATTGATGTCCTGTACCACTTCTCTGACCACTTTGCTGATGCTGTTGTGTGGCACCCTCCAAGCATACTGCATGTTTCTGTATGTGGTTCCAGAGGTCAGGTGCCATAGAGTAAGTGCCACTTTCAGTCCAGGGTCCAGGTAGGGACCGAAGTTGGTGCTCGGCTTGGTCAACCTGGGTCTCAGATGCTCTACAAGTTTGTCAAACATGGCTGGTGGCATCCTCATGAAGTGATGGAATGCACGAGGGTCTTCATTCCTCAGCTCCACCATCAACTGGTCATACAGTCCAAACTCCATTCTTCTCACGATCCATCCTCGGATCCACACAGCTCTTGAACGTCTCCTTCCTCTCCTTCTGTGTAAAACTTGATACAGTCTGAACAGGTTTTGGTTCTGGTGATGAATGAGCGCAGCTATCATATGGACTGTTTCATCATCCATGGTAGAGAACAATTGATGATGTTGAAGACCAAGACCAAGGGTGATGAGGTCTGCACACCACAGCTGCTGGACTCATACTGAGATCCAGATGATTTTCTCCCCCTTTTTATAGAAAATATCGGTTGTCCGGTAGGTGTCCTTCTACATACTCTAGACATACTCCAGACATCCTAAATATACAAGATACATCCCAGATACAAACGTTTTGTCCATTTTGAATACTTTATATTTGAGATGCATACGCTTACATCCTTTCTATTTCCGTGCTACTAACGCTGTGTAGACGTTCCGTGTACCTTTTGTTTCCTCCCTCTTTCCGTTTTCAGCTGCAGTGGATGTGAGTTGAGGGAATGGCCAGAGGTTGCAGAGAGGATACAGCAGACGTTTAATGGATGATAACAGACATAGAACGTTTGTTGCCCGTATATGTTGCAGATGTACATCGTACACGGCGGAAAGTTCATCCGTTCACAAAGTTTTGTGCAGCTCAAAACTTCTTGCGCGGATGAAATCGCAGTGGACGGATGCTTGATGGATACAGCGTATGAAACATGTATGCAGTGAGTACACAATGGATGCATGGCGTTTTCCAACGGATGGCAAGCTTTTTTTAACATTTTACATCCTCTTTGCGTCCATAAGTGCAATGGGACCGGGCCTTTAAGGAGTGATTGGGCAGGGGAGAATGCAGTCAGTGATGTTGGGCAAGTGCGCGATGTGACGCATGCGTGATAAGGACTGGGTGGGGGGGGGAGGGGAGGGGGGACAGGAGCAGAGCCAGCCAGGGGCATGATTTGCCGGTTCTCTGAACTCCATAGATTCATAACAACCAATTCTATAGAACCAGTCCGAACCGGTAGAATCACACCCCTGACCTCTTCCCTATAAGCATCTTCACTGTCATCCCAGATAAGACCCACCACTGCCGTGTCATCTGCATACTTCACAATATGATTCATAGCAGATCTGGCTCAGCAGTCGTGATTTCAAACTTTTATTGTCAGTGTACAACATGTGTACAATGAGATTGGCTGACCCTCCCTTAGTGAGTCATCAAGGTGAACAGTGAGCAGACTCAAGACACAACCTTGTGGAGAACCTATACTCAAGGAGATGGAATAAGAAACTTTTCTTCCAACTCTCACAAACTGGGGCCTATCAATAAGGAAATCAATCCTCACTTAAATCAATACTTGAACGTATCTATATAAACTCACCACCTCAGTCAAAACACATTTCACCAACCTTATCAGACACAAGAGGAAGACGCATGCTTTCCAAATGTCTGCCCTGCTTGCTGAAGACAAAATAGTTTTCTTTGGATTTAGGAATGATAAAATGTAGTTGAATCTCTTCTCCTAATATTGAGGATGAGAATGTAAAGGCATGTAGGGTAGAATCAGACATCTGCATACAAGGGAGAAAAAGATATTGTGACACACTAAAGAGACCAACTGGCAATATTAACCAACTTTAGTTTGTGAGGCTATATTATCAAATGTTATATATTTGAGAAGTGTATTTGCATTACTCTTCGGAAAATATTATCTGCAAAATAGGATCTATTTTCAATGAATGTGATTTTGCAAGAATATGGTGCATGCTGTTTCACTTATCTTCATTTTGCATCACAATTTAGGATAAGAATGTTTTCATATTGTTAGTAAAACTTTGCCCATAGTCACATACTAAGGAATATTGACTAAAGCTATGTAATGCTTTCAGAAAATATATTTCACAAGACACAGGTTTATGAATATAGCATTTATCTGTAATATAAATGTTTCCCGCATTACATGGATACAGCAAATACCTGTAAAATCCCAAAAATGACAAAACTGTGTTAATAAGTCATCAGTAGTTCTGTGCTCATATTCCCGCATTTCATTTAAGAACCTTTTCTATCAAAAGCCAAAGCATCCGCAGGTATGTATTTACATACAGTAGCTTTTTCCAAAACAGAAGAGAAACTCCATATCAATCATAAATTGTTTTCAATACTTTAACCACTATTCCATCCTGTTCTCATAAAAGCATCACTCTTAGCAATCTTTTTTCCCCTCAATGGGACCCTGGTGAAAAAAATAATGCCTGCTAGATGGAAACATTGCATACCGGAACTGAAGGATTTGTGTCCATATATTGATGGCACTGTTCACAGTGATGGAAAGTATTGTAAGCTGCATATTTAGTCAGCATCATAGAAACAGTGTTACGCTTTCTGGATTCTTCAACTTTGATTTCTCTGTTGGGTTCTGTGGACAAAGGTAATAAAAGGAAAACAGTCAACTTAAACAAATCCTAAAAAGTATTTGCTAAAATACCCCAATAAAGTTTCTGAAAAACTAGGTAGGAAGAAGTAACTATAATTTAGTGTTTCCCTCACCCTGCTTTATTTTTTGCAGTTGCTCTGTGTAGACTGGACTCATAAGAACATATTTGGGATCATGCACACTGAAATCAAAATTCATTTTCCTGACAAGTTCAATGTCGGGCCACTGATCGCTGCTAGCCTGGGCAACTTCATTTTCTTCTACATGACCTAAAAGAAAATATGAATAACTAGTTAATATTCAAATCATAGTTTTATGTTATCTAAATTCCTCATACAGATAACAATGTTTTCAGTAAATATTACAATTTCAATGTTAAGTATACAAAAACTGTAAAGTATTTTAGAGAAATTAGATAAATGTCTTTAAAAATAATGTTTTATTATCAGGGAAAGTATCAGGGAGAATGTTGGTCAAGAATAATTTGACATTCCTCCTTCTGATTTGTCATTACTCCCTCCACTTTTTTGTGCTAACACAAGGCCAAATTTGTATTAAAAGAGATGGTTTTCTCTTTTTAGAGTACTCTGTAAGCTTCACATATATTAAAAAGAACTGACTTCAGAAATTAGAACAGAGGCCCTTAGTACTCACTGATATTAATATCTTCTTCATCATACACGTCTACCTCCAGCAATCTGATCAGCATTCTAAAGAGAATTCGTAGGAACTGCAAATAAGAGCCAGTTTTCCCAACCTAAATAATTATAATAAAAAACAGTTTCTGAAAATACCATCAGAAAAGTGTATTCATTTTGTTCTGGGATCTCCTGCTTCAATCATTTCAAAAAAGAATCATTGTTTGTTCAAGCTGTGACAAAATGTAAGCATGACAATACACTTTTGAACACCAAGTATCTATTAAATGGGGTTTCAGAATATTATTTTTTAAAATAAGAATTTACCTAGCTTGTTGCACAGTGAATTTTTCAAAAGCAATAGTTATGCCTTAAAATTCTTTCAGATAAAGCTCTGAGATGTCAATAATTATGAGCGGCTTATAAGATCAAATCATCACAGAAATCTTTTTTTAATTAATATGCTTGCTTGCCCAAACTGTCATTGCTATAATTTACTGAAGATTCAGTGATTTCTTGCAGGTAAGAAAATTACATGCTTACATTTGGACTTAACAAAACAAAGATTCAGATTACAAAACCTTCACATGACTTCCAATTATTTAATTCAAATATTGTCTAATATTAATATTATTTAAATCAATATCATACATATTCAATCAGCTCTTCATCTCTTAGTGGAAATAAACTGCTCAATAACATTATTTTATTTGTCCATTGTATTTTCCCTCATTATCTAATATCAAATATTTTAATCAATACAGGACTGATTCATTCATGCAAATGTATTATCAGTTGCTGGAAATTATTTTTATTTTAATCAGGTTTTTATCCATTTTAAAAAGAACGGAGAGCTTTTTAAGTCATATGCTTCATGTTAAGGTCATCACTTATTTAAAAAAAACTCTTTTCATTAAAATCTGTGGGATGAACATGACAATAGTACAAGTCTAACATGAACTAAGTTGTTATAGTAATTGTGAATTACTACACATTGTAACTTTTCCTATGAACTTCAAGCTTTGAGATAGGGCACCAAAATGTTAGAACTTGAAAATGCTATCTGTATACTGAGGTGAATAGAATTTATTATTATTTTTTAATAGCCTTGATCACTGTGAAAAGAAAATCATTGAATGATCAGGGACCTTAACAAAATAATCCATTAGGTTTCAAGTGCTGGAAAGGTATTACTAGTAATCTCAGCGATCTCATCAGTCTTTGAAATTAATACTCTCTGATACTTTATAGGGGGGGTGACATGATGGCTCAGCGGTGAAGAAGTTGGACTTCTCAGCTGCAAAGCTGACAGACCAGAAATTCAACAGCATGCAAATATAAGTAGATAATGAAGTACCACTTCAGTGGGAAGGTTAAATTCATTCAGTATTTTCACACTGTCCACATGATGACGGAAGCTTCTCTCAGACCATGCAGGCTCCCTTGGCTAAGAATCAGAGATAAGCATTGGCCTCTTGAGTCAGTAATGACTGGATGGGGGATACCTTTAAACCTTTATTTATAAAATGAAAGTGGCTTTCTCAAAAAACTGTTGCCCTAAAACTAAGATGAAGTCTTAGGTGAGGACTGAAATTATTTCACTGGATAATGTTTGGAGAATCAATTGTTTCTTGCTTTATGTTTGTTTGCAAGAAGCTCAACTTATATTTTTGTGTACAAAATTTATTACAAATATTAAATAGACCCCAATCTTCACACCATGTTTTGATATAAAGAAAATAATGGATTATTTTCATGGATTTCCCCTTGCCTGCAGGAAGTAGATGTATGTCATCAGCAAGCATGAATATGCAAGGATCAAAGGGTTCTTTTTAATATTATTACTCAGCTATAAAAGCTAAAAAATATGTCCTACAGCATTTGATTGACACGGCAGACTTTGTGAGATTTGGGGCATATGATATGAGCAGATAATAAATCAGGAAAAAAATCCCTCAATTATGAAGGCAAGACTGAGGCAGAGAAGGGGGAAGCAATAGCTAAGGTGGAAACATAGGATTAAAAGAATCCTTGGAACTCCTTGCAAAAGCTGCAAGCCAGAGATTTATTAAGATGGTAAACATTTGTCCTTGCAATGACCAACAGTGCAGTTCAACTCAATGGCACCCAACTAATCATACACACTGGAGTTTTCTTTTCATATATGGTAATCATTACTACCATTTTTACTTTCACTAAGTATCAGAAATCTATTTGAAGCTGCACTTCTACAGTAATTCATACTCAATAGGAACAAATACTGTGAAATTGGCACATATTGATAAGTTGAGACTTGCTGTTTACTCTTTGTGCCTCTTTCCACAAGTAACTCAAACAGGTAGGATATATTATAGCATCTTAAACCAGGCTCCAGAATACGCATCTCCTGTTTATTACCCCAAGTAATTTGGAATTATCCTAATTTGTAATTGTAATTCTAGATTTTTCAGGAACAATTAACTAGAACTCTGGTTTATATAGCATTAAACTTTACCCTTCCTGGTTATTTTTATTAATGTCCCTAAAGGAAGAGCATAGTAACAGAAACAAGTAGCATGCAATAATTTGTTGCTCATTTTTATGAACATGAAGAAGCATGCAAAATTCAGTTAAGAAACACACAGAATTAAGTATCCTGGTACCATTCTGTTCTGAATTTAATGAAAATGCAACCACATCTGCTCTGAAGCATAGATTTCATGGCTTATACACAGGTTCAGAGGGAAAAAGACCCAGCATAGTATGCAAATCAGGGATGGTATCTCAAATTTCTGGTTCTGTGGGCATGGCCTAATTTGTGGGTGTGGCTTGGTGGTCATGTGACTGGCAAACCAAATTTAAGTGGTTCTCACTTAATGGCCAGTTGCTTAGCAAGTGTTCTAATTTACGACTGACCTACCCAGAGCTACTTGACTTGTTTTTGGTGTTTTGACAGCCATGCACACACGTACACACACACACTCACGCACACACACTTATGATTACATCCCACACAGTCTTATGACTGAGGTTTTCTATGTTTTTTGCCAGTTTCCAACAATTCCTTCTGGTTTCTGGTTAAAATGCCCATTGGGGGAAATGGACTTGTTTAACAACCACAATGTTTGCTTAATGACAAGGTTCACTTAATGACCATAGTGTTTACCTAACCCGGGGTCTGCAACCTTAAACACTCAGTCATTTTTCTATTTTCTTTTAAATAGTTATCTCTCTCTCTCTGTCTTTCTTTCTCCCTTTTTCTTTCTCCTTGTCTTTTTTTCTCTCTCTCTCTCTCTCTCTCTCTCTGTGTCTCTTGCCTCTCTCTCTCTCCCTTCCTCCCTGTCTCTCTCTCTCTCTTTCTGTCTTGTCTCTCTCCCTCTCTCTCTGTCTCTCTTTCTCCCTTTTTCTTTCTCCCTCCCTCCCCCTCTCTCTGTCTCTTGCCTCTCTCTCTCTCTCCCTCCCGCCCTCCCTGTCTCTCTCTGTCTTGTCTCTCTCTCTTTCCCTTCCTCTCTCCCTGTGTCTCTCTCTCTCTCTTTTTCTCCCCCCCCTCTGTATCTCTCTTGTCTCTCTCTTTTTCCCACCCTCCCTTCCTCTCTCTCTCTCTTTCTTTCTCAGTCCATCCCTGGGGGAGGAAGAAATAGAAGTCACATTTTTCAGAGCTGTTGTAACTTTAAATGGAGGCTAAACAAATAGTTGTAAGTCAAAGACTATATGTTTCTGCTGCGTTAACCTTCCAATTAGCATCTATTTAGCATCGATTTCAGCTGCATCTCTGCACCAGGCACAATAAGATAATATCCTTATTTCCAAAATGCAGGAAAATAAACCAGGCTCCCAAGAAGTTATAGTGAGTGTTTTTCAAGCTTAGCAACTTTAAGACATGTGGGATTCAATTCCCAGAATTCCACAGGAATGAGACTTGATCATTTGATTACTCCCAAGTCAGTAACATGAATGAATTACCAATTTTAAAGATACTGAGCATTGTATCTCTATATGAATTGATTTAATAAGATTCCATACTTACCACGCTTATGTCTCTGGACAGAAGCATCAAGACACTTCTACTGGATTGCCCTTTGTACCAAAGCTCTGATTTAATATTGCCTCCTCCTCACAAAATGCATGGATTGACCTCAAATGGATGTTACCTATTTTCTACTGGTGGATTAATCTATAAAATGTAATATTAACTGCTCCTCCATCACAAGGACACAGTTTTAAAGAGTAAAGTCACCCCCCCCCCCAATATCTCTTCCAGGCTGGCTGTTCCTAGTCCATTAAAATGTTCTAGGGCTAGTGCAGTCTTAAATTTAAAGCTAGATATTTGGTTTAACTATATTAGTAGTGTAAAGCAGCAGAGATTGACTACTGAAAATCATACCTAGGAAGGCTAGCAAATCTAATTGCCTTTCTACCTACATAACATAATTTTAAGGCTGAGTATTATCTGTTTATAACCCATATAAGCGCCACATCCCATGAAAAGCCATAACACAGCAATTTCCAAAATTAATCAATTAAATAACTACTTTCTCTCCAGCAATCAGCAATCTAGGCTGAAGCAGAATTAAACCATATCTGCTCCTTTGTTTTCTGAATGGATTTTATAGGAAGGAGACTTAATTTCACATCCACACACACAATCCACTTCCCACTCAATCTATCTCATTTAGGAAACATGGAGGAGGTAGTCAGCAACAGCAAAACTAATTCAATATCTTCCAAATGGGATTGGGGGAGGGGGGGGAGAAGAGAAAGGGATTCTTGCTCCGGCTTAAAGCCCAGCAGCTCCAGCAACATATCTTCAGCCTCATCAGAGGTGAGTGGCCAGGAAAGGAAAGGGTGGGGCCACCCAGGGGCATAATTTCCCAGTTCTCCGAACTGGGCAGAATCTTAACATCTAGTTCTATAGAACCAGTGGGAACTGGTAGAATCCCATCTCTGGTGCAAATGTCTCTGGAAGGTCATTGGTTTGGGCCCAACTTACAACAAAGCAATAATAAAATTCACTTCAAGGATGTAGTGATTCACACTATAATAGAAGCATTTAATATTACAGCCTGGAATAAAAGGTTCCAGGGAATTTACATGCTCCAAATAGTCACAGTTGCTTATAAATTGTATTTCTCAAAGTGTATTTTATCATTAATAAATGTGAATTACTAAACATTTTATTCTTTCTTATTTTGTAAGAGCACCTAGATGTTTAAGAATTTCTATTTCCAGTATTCCTAGCCAACATAACTCAAAGGTGGGAAACACATCCTCCCAACTCATCTGGAAGAAGCCAGGCTGGAGAAGTCCGGTCTGCCCCATAATATCTGTTTACCTGAGGTGGCCCTGTAAGAAGTAGCCGTCGTGGATGAAAACTCCTGCTGCTAGTGGTTTCACCATGGTTGCTGTAGTCTGCATGGTGTTGCCGTACAGCAGTCCACTGTCGATAGTAAAGAGATTGCTCTTCACTGGTCATATCCTTGTGAAGCAAAGGCCTTAACGAGCTCACCCAAGACACGTCGGCATGAGGTAACAAAGCAGAAGAAAAAGGTGTCTGCCCACTTTTCTGTGAGCCAAGGAGGCAATATGCAGCTTTGGACAAGATCACAATTCGGGGTAAGCATATGTGCAATGTCTTGCAATTTTTCGCTGGCTGGTTAGGCCATCGGTAGGTCTGGTTGACCGAAGGGGAAGCTGATGCCAATTTAGACGTGGTACTGCTGGCTATCTGGTTGGCTAGAGAGTCACATTCTTGTTTCAAAGGCTCCCCAGCAGCAAAGCCTTCATCAACAGAGCTAGTAGCAACATTCTGGAAGTTCATATACAGTGACTGTTTCTGAGACTTGTCTGTGGCACTAGAGGAGCTCACTCCATTTTCTGCTATAGAACCTGGAAGATAGATTGAAAGGAAGGAAAAGGAAGGGCTGAAGGATATCCACTAACATATAATGCATAATACATTGCCCTGCAACTTCTATACCAAAAATATCCTGCTAGCACTTGAGCTTTGAAACAGCACAAAAGATCAGGAGAGGATAGGTAAATAGACGTGAACAGAGAATTTAAGGACATGCAGAAATGTAAACAGAACAGTCCATATCATCACATTTCTACAATTTGTAAAAGGTGTAGGAAATCTTTCATCAGCAAAAATGCAGCTGGAATCAGCAAATGTTTAATGTGTAACCATCATTCCACAAAATATCTTCACAAAGAAGCTAATATTTTGAAAAATGTTTCTAAAAGATACATCACAAATGGCCAGAATCTGTGAAATATCACAACATAAATTCACGCAAGATTTAAGTGTCACAAAAGTTCAGCCATGTGATCTACAAATGTGTCATTGTAGTGCCATGTTGTCAAACTATTAGTGTACAATGTTTAGGATGGAAAGGCTTCATGTACAAAAAAATACTATAAATTTTTTTCTTCATCCAACCTGTGATATTAATAGCAACTAGGGAGCCAAAAATTAAATATAATTGACACTATGAAAGAGGCAATGATAAAAGCATGTTGTCTTTTGTGAACAGTACATGAGCAAGACCTGAAAAGAGAAAATCTTACAGCAGTGTTTATTCTGTCAACCAGAAAATCACTGGAACATTGGATTACTAAGTCTAGACCCAGGAAAGTTTCTTTTTATTTAAATCAGTGCATATTCAACCTTTTAAAAGATGTTATGAAATCACAACGAGGCACTGGAATTATGATCTCTCTACCTATCATATGTTCCCCTATGTCACTAGTCAGTATAACCTCATTCAGTATTGACTAAAGTAAACATTATTATTAAGAGCTGTGGGAGGAGATGCGTTAAAAGCTGTGGTGGTGCAGTGGTTAGAATGCAGTACTGAAGGCTATTTCTGCTGGCTGCTGGCTGCCTGTAATTTGGTAGATCGAATCTCACCAAGCTCAAGGTTGAGTCAGCCTTCCATCTTTCCGAGGTGGGTAAAATGAGGACCCAGATTGTTGGGGGCAATATGCTGACTCAATAAACCACTTAGAGAGGGCTGTAAAGCACTGTGAAGTTGTATATAAGTCTAAGTCTATTGTTATTAAGGACTTAAAAACAGCATATAAGTACCAACCCATAATGTAGTTTGCTTATGTGTTGAATCTGCCAATTTAGATTTTATAAATTATGGATACACAAGCCATGATTTATTGTACTGTGGAATTCTTCATAACATCCTGTTCTCAGTTCTTAGTAATGATTATTTGAAAAGATTAACAGAAGAAAACCAACTCCAAGAAGCCTAATTTTTCCAAATTTCAAATACAATGATCTAAAAAGGAACATGTAATGAGAGTATAATTTCCACAGATTTAGGACTACCAGATAGCAGTAAAGATAGCAATTTTTTTGCATCTTTTTGCTGGCTTCTAATGGTTATCTGTATTTTTGCAGTCAAGAGTTGGTAGACCTAGTACAAATCTTATCGAATAAGAACAGAAATCCTGTCCAGATAATAAATAATAGATCTGCATCACGGTTTGATAAACATTTTTGGGTCATGGTCACATCAATATTTCTTATTTTGTCAATAAGATTATAATTCTTGGAAGAAGTACAAAAATTTCCCCCTCTCTCCACAAATATTTTATTCTAACTACAGAAGGGCTGTAAGAGACTTTCACTGACTTCAGAGCTCAATAGATATTTGAACAAAAACAACTCTAGTACTAATTCTACCCACCCTGGCTACTATGTTCACTTTCTAGACAAGACAAAAAACACAATAGGCCAGGCCTCTCTTTGCTACTCAGCTGGCAGCAATGACTGTGCCATCCCTGGTCACTGAGCTTTAGTCAATAAAGGTCAAAATTAGTCCACATCAGAAAAAATATATGTAATATTGGCTCAGAAAAGAAATAATATCATTTTTTTTTCATAAAACTAATTGGAAGAATGTTTCAGCCTTCCACCTACATTCAAGGCTATTTGAAATCCTGCATAATATTATCCACTACTAATATTTTGCAGTTACCTTCAAACTATCTCAGACAAAAGGATTGCTATATTTAGATCCCATTTGCCAATTTCCTGGAAGCCAGCTGAATGCTAGGTATGGTCCTATGTCTAGGCAAGATAAAATGCCCATTCTAGGTGATGGACTGGAACAGGCAACAGCCACTCGAGCCCAACACTTTGTTGTCAGACAGAGTAGTAGAAAACCTGAGGTTTGAGATCTATAAGCAGTTCCAAACCCTTTTCTGAGATAGAGACTCCATTCACCTAAGTGACCATTAACTGGCAAGGGTTTCCTACTATTTTAAATAAAAAATACACAAAAAATATTTTGGAAGCCCCAAAGCAAAGCTTTTAAACACCATTTTAATCGACTAAAAAACAAAGAAAGAAAATGAAAATAACAAAATTCCTGCTTCAAAACTAGGAAATAAACTACGCTACCCACAGATGTGATACAGTCCTTGCCAGTTATAGCCCTCATCTGCCTAATACATATTAAAGGCCCCTCTGACCATTTAATGCAGCCTATTGAAAGGACACTTAGAATCAGGCATTTGAGCTGACCAGCCACTCCAGAGAGCTGTCACAATTTCAATTCTCACCTCCTACTCCAAGGTCTTAATAGCAATGCATGAGTAAAGGATGCTGCCTCTCACAAGATGACACGGGCAACTCCCATAGCCATCTTACAATGTCTCACTCTCCTAAGGGCAGAGTATTGATTGGATGAATGCCTCATTAATAAGCGAAGGAGGAAACTGTGACAACTCTGAGGATGGCTATAACTCTTCCACTTTAAACGTCTCCTCTTGAACTGCGCCTTGCATACCCATTTCATCTCTTTCATCTCCATTTCTTTCATTCTGAAATAATCAGTCTGGATCGTATTAAAAACTCACTGATATCCATTCCTTCCCATTTTCCACTTATCCTATTCTCTCCTAAAAATTACTGGATCCCCCCCCCCCCCAAATTTACTTATATCCTGTAAAATTTGCTCTGCACTGGATTAGCAGTGCCTCCTGGACAAAAGGCATTCACTACAAGCTCTAGCTCTATGAATGATAAAATTAAGAACCAACCTGAAGTTCCAGTCACAGCACTGCTATTACTTTGTGGCCTCTCCAAGTCTATCAACAGTTCATCAGTATCATTCTCACCAATGCTGGTCTTCTCTTGCTCCTTTTCACTAAGGTCAAGAGCTACAATTGGCCCTCGAATTGCCTCCTTGGAAACATAGCAGCATGCTAGGCCTACTTCTTGTTCTAAGGCTGTGCGAGTTAAATAGCTTGAATCAATCAGTCGAAGATCACAGTATTTCAAAGACCTGGGGAAAAAGCAATACAGAAAGGCTTGCTGGACAATGGGGTTATAATTCTTCTCTTTTAAAGTGATGAGTGAACCATATGCACAGGACAGGAGGGTATTTGTTTTTCTTTGAGTTTGTATTTTAACTTTGCTAATAATATAAAACAATATTGAAAAGAAGATAGGACAGACTTTTTACACAAATAAAATTGTTTGGTTGTGATATTTAGGATATATAGGCAGTCACCATGATTTTTCAGCATTCTGTCAAACCACATTTTATCGAATCATTCATCTATGTTTTTTTTTCTTAAATTAGGGTTTTAAATTACAAGATTAGATTGGATCATTTTTGTCAAATCAATGAAGAAGTCTAATATGAAATGCCCTCTGTGCCACATTATGAAACCAAGAAAAGTTATTTCTATTATCCAGATTATAGCTCATATCAATTGTATGAAAATTCCATCTGTATTATTGAATAGATATGCTGGTTTCTTTCATATGTTACACTTAAGTTTTATAATAACTTGTGCACTATGATCTTAGAGATTTGAAACACAATCAAATATTTTTTCAGTGAATGCTGTCTATTTTCACAGCTGCTTTTATGTGTTTGTTTTTTCCTTTCAAATTATAAGACAGAAAAATTATAAATGTGTTGTTGCAGATTATCAGATTGCCACCTAAAGAAAGAAACTGGAAATAATCTAGATATTTTAGGGAGCTATTATATTTGCACTATGGAGTAATTCAGCATACCTGGGAAATGTTTCTCCTAATGGATCCTTGCCAGTTAAAACAACAATACAAGGTAGACCTTCTAAGTCTTGGTAAGTATGAGGAAACCAATCATCTTCTTCATTTCCTCTCCATGCCTATGAGAAAGAATAACAAGAAAGCTTTCAATTTCATTAAGGCTGTTTCAAAATCTCTTTTTGTAAAAAAAAAAAAAAATCCTAGCAGAGGATAACAATTGAAAAGTAGAACATCAATTTTAAAAAGTCTGTAAAAAGCAGGAAATGTAAATAAATTGAAATTCTTGCATTAGAAATCTTCTACAATTCAACTCCCAGAGCAAAAACAATGAAATGTAAACTAAGGCAGTTTCTAAACAGTGGATCCTTTCTTCCTTACATAAATGAAGTTATGGCATTTTCCAAATCTCACATTTCTTTTTTTAAAAATTGCATTTCCCATGTCTTTATTAGGATTCAGGCATACTGGCAGTTTTAAAGGTCACAAGACATGACTGAGAACCTTCAGAAACTCCATGGCAGAGAAAATTATTTATGACAGAGAATCTCTGCTTTCTTCTTTGCTCTCTGTGGTAGCTCTGGAGTCGACAGGTAAAAATGGCTATATTCATACTAGACAAGCTTATGAATTAGCATTATGTGTGATCTGTCTTTAAATCTTGTTGCTATGTTTGGTAAAAATTTCATCTTATGTATTCATCTTCATCTGATATAAAAACAAACCTACAAAAATTAGGGGGGAGAGTACATAAGTAAACTCTAAGTAAACAAAAACTTCTAGTGTGTGATGATCTGTTACCTAAATCTAAAACACTTGAAGCTGATTGGAATAGTTCAATGTCTCTCAGTTAATACTCATAATTTGTAACCACAATTCTGCAAGATAGATTCCTTTGTTTTATAAAATATATAGAATTTCACTAAAGAAGAGAGGATGCCAATATTATATTCCCCTACTATATCCTGCTTCTATTCAGTATAACATCTTTGAGACTTCTCCATAAGATATTTAACAGAGAAATCAAACAATGGACTATATGTTTCCATGAAAGCTAATCAGATTGGGCTTTTAGTCACACATAAACAAGCCTTTGAAACTAACCTTTAATCTTTTCACAAAGTGCTTGGCAACCATAAGCTCTGAAGCTGGGTTTCCCAAAATTATCTCAAAACGATACTGCAGACCGAGTTTATCTCGTGCCTCTTGCAGCCTCTCTTTTGCCAGCATTGCCAGTTGCACAGAAGGAATTCGGATCACTAACATGTGGCCACAGCCATTCTTATCCTTGCCAGGAGCAGTGATGATGTCATCCATTATGCTGAGCGTTTCTGGTGTGCTGTGGTCTCTTAGTGAGGCCATGGTAGTGAGAGCCATCAAGGCTTCCAAATACTGCTGAATGAGGAGATAGCAGCGAATCACCATACTGTGCAGCCTGGGATACCTTGAAAGGACAGAGGTCTTTTTTTAGTCATTTTAATGTAAACATATCTGGCATGAAAGATGATACTTCTGTTCTGGACAGTTGGAGTCCTCTGTGCTCAGTTGTGGGCATATAAACATTGTGTTTAAATATAACTTTTATATTTTTGAAAGGCTACAGTCATACAGATGATTTCTAGTAAACATAATCTAAGCAAATATAATTCCCACTGAAGTAATATTAATATTTATAAATATGCATTAATATAACTTCCAATCAACATGGCTGAAAATTCTGGTATTTGTATTCCAACACATGTAGTACTACAGAATTTTAAAAACCTTCTGAAAGGTTTAAAAACCTTTTGAAAGTTAAATGTATGAGAAATTAATTTGTAAGTAAATATAATAATGACAGATTAGGTACATACTAATCATTTTAAGATCGTACTGCTGAACTTAGAAAGCTGAAAAGGACTGTATCCAGTGGTGGTATTCAGCCGGTTCGCACCGCATCGGGAGAACCGACAGCAAGAATTTGGCTAGGATCGCCAAACTGGTAGTAAGTTCTGGCTAGCCACGTCCCTGAGCCGGTCGCCTTCCTGCCTGATGCTCGCTCACCTGCCTGATGTTTGTCTAAGGTATTTCTTTCTTTTTTTTCCCCTTCCAACAATCAGCTGTACATAGATCAGCTGTGGCTGGATTTCCTTTGCTGAGGCCCAGGAAGGCAAAAAATGGCTCAGCCCCCCCCCCTCCATTTTTTACCTTCCTGAACTTCAGAGGAGTCTTAGGGGAGCAAAAATGCCTCCCAGAGGCTCCTCTGAGGCCCAGAAGGCCCAAAAAATGGGTGGGGGCTGCAAAAAAGCAAAAAAACAAAAAAAACCAGCCATGCCCACTCAGTCACATGGCCACGCCCACAGAACCAGTAGTAAAAAAAATTGAATCCCACCACTGACTGTATCTGATTAATATTTGTCTAAAAAACAAATCTCCTCCTCCCCCAAGTAAATACTAGGTCTATGAGTTAGACTGGGAAGTTTTTAAAAAATCATATCCTACTCCTTTTGGAATATATGAGAAAAGCATTATTCTTTTAATGCGATCATGTCTTAAAAGGTAGGATCACTCACATTATAATTTAAAGACAACCTCAGATTTATACCAGAAAGATTTCAATATGAACAATATTGCAAGCATTTATTTAGATAGTATTAGAATTCTTACTGTTTCCCTATTTACATATTGAATTTATTAAATAAAAGAGACTTTTTGAGTGCCAAAACATACTGTCCTGACTAAGTACTATCCCCAAAGCATTACCTGTCTAAGAGTGTATTCACCATCTTTTCAAAAATTTCATCACATCTAAGAAGAGGGCTTGTGATTCCCCATTGCAGAGACTTGCTGTATTCATTCAAGCCAAAATACAATTTCTCATCTTGGGTTATTTCTTCCTGTTAGATACATTTCAAACAAAGCAATTATCAGAATCATATTACACTTAAATGTATATCCTGCATTTAAAACATAAATCCATTGTCCATTTCTCACTTAACGGCAAATAAAATTATGTGTGTATGTACATTAGTACTTTCCTCCACTGTGAACAATGCATCTGTTAAACACAACTGGTTGTTTAGCTGAACTATCTTTTCCAGAAGAGCCACTGCAATTCCAAATAAAAGATTGTAAGATATACAGCAACATAAAAATTAACACAATCCCAATCCTTCATATATATTATTCCAGAATTAACTTCAGAATAGAATACTGAACAGAAATCATGGCAGAATCAAAATCCAACCAAAAGAGAACCAATAATTTATCAAACCAACCAACCCAGAGTTCTCATTAGAAGTCCAAATGACCAGGTTGAAATTATCCTACAGTTCTCAACTTACAACCATTTATTCAGTGATGATTCAAAATTATGACAGCACTGAACAAAGGGACTTATAATCAGTGCCCAAGATTATTTATGGCCATTTAAGTACTCCTGCGATCACATGCTCAAAATATGGGCAACCCACCTACAGTTAAAATCACAGGAGCACTTCAGATTCCCCAACCTGCCTATCTTTTCCCCATCTATGGCCCTTTGGCTGCCACATAACTCTACTTCCTCCTGCTGCTCTTCTCCTCCAACTAGTCTTTGATGTTTTCTTCTTCCTGCTGCTGGCCCAGGATTCAGGTGCTGAGTCAGGATGGAGTGCTAATATGTACACACCATGAGCAAGGAAAAGCAGCAGAACTTCATCTTCGGAAGGGAGCTTATCAGGCCAGCAGCTTTCTCTGCCAATGGAGCCGACTAGACAGCAAGGCACAGGTAGGAGAGCTGGCAATGGCTCCCAGTCAAAGGATGGAGGCTGTGTGGGAGAAGCTGTTGGGGATGGTGGCAGAAGGGGAGGGATGTGGATTTCTAGAGACGCAGTACACCCTCTGTGGCTTGCATTGGAAGCATTCCTGGAAAGCCTCATATTTTGCAAGAGACACTTCCAGAGACAAGGCTTTGCAGGAGGTGCTTCCTGTGGTTAGGCTTTGTAAGAGAAGCTTCCCTGCCCCCACCTGTATTTTTTACGCATTTGAAGCCCAACTTGAATCAGCAGACAGTCAGGGCATGCCATGACAGCAACAGAAGCAAAAACATAACTGGGGCAATGGAGCACAGGTGGCAGAGGTCTCGGAGCACAGAGTGGCTAAGGCAACTGCAGCTGGGACTGGGCTGAAGCAGCTGCAGCTTCCTAGGGTGTGGCAAACAGTCCCACAGCCATGCAGTTTGCTGCCCTACCAGCAGGGTGCAGGGTAGCCAAAAGGGCAGAGATGGGAAGGAATGGCTTGGATTGTGGTTGGATCCCTGTCTAACACCAGTTGCATTCACTTAACAATCACCACACAGACTGCTGAATCTCACTTTATGACTGCATCCTTAGTGACAGAAATTCCAATCCCATATAAAGGATCACCTGTAGTTTGGGCATATTATGGAAGGACCTAATTCTTTGGAAAATACTCTAATACTGAGAAAAGTGGAGGAAAGAGGACAACCAGCAGCAATGAGTGACAATGAGTGCATTGTTGTAAGAACTGAAATACCAGGTTAGGATTAGATTGTCATGGGGAAAAAAAATCTATGTATTTACTAGGAGATGAAAATGAATTGATGGTGCATAATTAATTAAAAATCAGAAGGCTACTGCAATACCACTACAAGTACTAGATTTATTTAATACTGGAACTGAAGCAGAGATGGTATTCAGCAAGTTCTGACCGTTCTGGAGAACCAGTAGCTGAAATTTTGAGTAGTTTGGAGAACCGGCAAATGCCACTTCTGACTGCCCCTGCCCCCATCTATTCTCTGCCTCCCAAGTCCCAGCTGATCGGCTGGATCTTCTATTGTTGCGCTGCACAGGAGAACAGAGCTGGAAAGCAGGTTAGTGGGGAAGGGAAGGAGTGGGATTTTACAGTATTCTTCCCCTGCCACACCCATCAGGTCACGCCCATCAAGCCATGCCATGCCCACAGAACAGATAGTAAACTATTTTGAATCCCACCACTGAGCTGAAGGCAACATACACAGTACTCCCTCTGTAATTTCTCGTATCACTCTATAAAGAAAATTGGAATTGATCCATAATAACCTAATGAGCTTCCACGGCTGAAGGTAGAACTGAACCTATTTGTTTCTGTTCCTAATGTAATATTTTAACCACTACACCACAGTCGTTTTCAATTTCCTGTCAGTCAATTTCTTGTGGGGAAGCTACATTACTGGCAATAGGTGTGGATATTCCAATTACTGTAGATTGCTAACAGGGATCAAGCATTTAGACTCATTTACACATACTCTGAAACCACTTAATTGGCTTACAAATCCAAATTTAAACACTATGATTTTACAGGTCTTCATTTCTAAAGCCCATGTTCCACTGCACCAATGGATGCAAAGAGGATGTAAAATGGACAAAAAAGCTTGCCATCCACTGGAAAATGCAATGCATCCGTTGTGTACTCACTGCGTACATGTTTCATACGCTCAATCCGTCAAACATCCGTCTACTGCTATTTCATCCGCTCAAAAAGTTTTGAGCTGCACAAAACTTTTTGAGCGAATGAACTTTCTGCCGTGTACGATCTACATCCGCGACACATACGGGCAACAAACGTTCTACGTCCATTGTCATCCGTTACACGTCTGCTGTATCCTCTCGGCATCCTCTGGCCATTCCCTCAACTCACATCTGCTGCAGCTGAAAGTGGAAAGAGGGAGGAAGCGAAAGGTACACAGAACGTCCACACAGCGTTAGTAGCATGGAAATAGAAAGGATGTAAGCAGATGCATCTCGTATATAAAGGATTAAAACGGACAAAACATTTGTATATGGGACGTATCTCGGATATTTAGAATGTCTGGAGTATGCCTAGAGTATGTGGAAGGACACCTAGCGGAAAACCAATATTTCCTATAAAAAGGGGGAGGAAATCAACTGGATCTCACTATCAGTCCAGCAGCCGTGGTGTACAGACCTCTTCACCCTTGGTCTTGCTCTTGCACTTCATCCATTGATCTCCACCATGGATCATCACACACTCCTTATGGTAGATGCGATCATTCAACACCAGAACCAAGCCCTGTTCAGACTGTTTCACCTTTTCTACGCAAGGAGAAGAAGGAGACGTCCAAGAGCTGTGTGGGTCTGACGATGGATCGGGAGAAGAGTGGAGTTTGGACTGTATGACAAGCTGATGGTGGAGCTGAGGAATGAAGACACTCGTGTATTCCAGCACTTCATGAGGATGCCACCAGCCATGTTTGATGAAATTGTTGAGCATCTGAGACCCAGGTTTACCAAGTCGAGCACCAACTTCCATCCCAGCCTGGACCCTGGACTGAAGGTGGCACTGACTCTGAGCCACCTGGCCTCTGGAACCACATACAGAAACATGCAGTATGCCTGGAGGGTGCCACACAACACCATCAGCAAAGTGGTCAGAGAAGTGGTGCAGGCCATCATCGAAGAATACGTGGAGGAGCTCCTCCAGTGCCCCACCACTGAAGAAGGCTGGAGGAAAGTTGCAGAACAGTGGTATCAGAGGTGGAACTTTCCCCACACCATTGGAGCCATAGATGGGAAGCATGTGGCCTGCAAAGCTCCACCCAACTCAGGGTCCAATTATTTCAACTCCAAGGGCTTCTTCAGCATCATCCTATACGCCATGGTCAATGCTGACTACAAGTTCATCTACATCAATGCTTCAAGAAACGGGTCAGCTTCAGATAGCCAGGTATACAACGCAAGTGACCTCAAGGATGGGCTGGGAGGCAACCTCATCATGGGTTTTCCAGATCCAGACCCCCTACCCAAGGACACACAAGATGTGCCCTACTTCATCGTGGGTGATGATGCCTTCTCCCTCAGAACCTACCTCATGAAGCCCTACAGTTCCAGATACCTCACCCGTGAAGAGAGGATCTTCAACTACAGGCTGTCCAGGGCAAGACGGGTGGTGGAAAACAACTTTGGCATCCTGGCCAACAGGTTCCAGGTACATCTCACCACCATCACCCACAGACTGTGAGGAGCATCGTGGAAGCTTGCTGCATCCTGCACAATCTCATGCACACCCGCTACCCAGTGTTGCAGAACAGGCTTGTGGACCGTCAACAAGGGAATGGGGACATAGAGCCTGGTGAATGGAGGCAAGGACGAAACCTGATAGACATTGTGGATGTACAAGGGCCCAACAGAGCTTTACGTGAAGGGAAGAAGCAGCGCAACCTCCTGAAACACTGGTGCAACTCCCCAGCTGGAGCAGTGGAGTGGCAAGACAGGATGGTAGATGCTTAATGGATGCTTCCTTCAGCCTGTCTCATAACACTGATGAGATTGTGCCATGTATGTTGAGAGGCCCTACAATGAATAGGGCATTAATAAAGAGCTTTGTTTATTTTGAAATGTGTTGATCAATGAATAAATTGTTATTGATAAAAAAGGGCCATATGTGTGGCAGCTGGGAGGGTGGACCATACAGTCCCACTATGCTTGCACTGGAGGTTTATCAATCCCACAGCTATCCTTTCCCATCCCACAACTATCCTTACCTATCCCACAGCTATCCTCACCCATCCCACAACTATCCTTACCCATCCCACAACTATCCTTACCAACTATCCTTGCAAGCATGCAAAGGCTTAACCCTTTTTTCAAAGTTTTCACAAACACTTTATTAAGTAAAAAAAATGAACTAAGTGTGTGAAGCAAAGATAACTTTTGTTAATAACTGTCTTAAGTAACCTGTATGACTTTATTAAAAAAGCAAAATGACCCAAGTAAAGTGTCCTAAGCAAAGATAAAGTGAACAGGTAACAACTCAGTCTCTGGCACTATTCTCAGTCACTCTGAGGCATGTCCATGGTCTCAGTTGTCGAGCGGCCAGGGACTGTGGAGGTGGCTGTGGCTGGAGTGCTGGTCTGAGGCACCATTGGGGTGCTTGGCCCCGAGAGTACAACAGGGGATGGTGTGTTCAGGAAGCTCTCAGAGAGCTGGCTCAGTCCCGTGAGGTTGAGAGGCCCTTCCTCAAGGACCTGGGAGGTCAGGCACAGTACTGATGACAGATTTTCTGTTGAGGGGCTTGGCTGTGGGGTGGAGGAAGGAGGAGTGTAGTGGGGCTGTCTGGTCTGCAGCTGAGTCAGGTGGGGTGTCTGTGGCATGCAATGTGCCTGGGCCTGGACTGGGAAGGTCTGCTTCTGCTGTGGGAAGTCCTGGTACTCATAGCCTTGGTAGGTTGAGGGGCTGTTGAAAGCCGTGGAAGGGCTGTGACATCGCCTGGGGTGGAGGAGCAGTCCTGGAGTGGGTCAGAGCAGGTTTAGCTGGGCCTGGAGGGTGGTGCAGCAGTGCTGTTATCTTCTCCTTCATCATTTGGTACTGGGCCTCAGGCAGGTCCATGAGGGTCTGGCTCACATACGTGATGAAGGGCTTGCGGTTCGAGGATGGTATGTCACTGTGGACCAGCGGAGAGAGAAGATCTGTGCTGGTTTTGATTGTGTCCCTGATCTCCAACAGGACAGTGTGGCTCTGGCCCTCCAGTCTGCCTCTTTGCCTGCTTTCTGTGGAGGTGGAGCTGGGAGTGGGTGTGGGTTGGTCTCTGGCTACTGCTTCTTCTTGCTCCATTTGAGACAGGGGATCCTCCATGTCCTCTGGCATGGGGAGTGCAGCCGTCCGGGGGGGTCTCCAAAGACATCTGCCTGGACACGGTAGTTGTCTCCTGGCTGGAAGAGGAGTGGCTGTCTGTGGGCTGTCTGAGGGAGAGGGTTGACAGAGGGCTGCTCCTCGGTGGCGGACCTCACCCTCCAGGAAGTTGCACTTGGCCATGACGTACATCTCCTGGTCAGTGAGCTTGACAGCGGCCTGGCCAGATTTCTTCAGGTGCAGCTTGCCATACCAGGTCTGCATGTGCTTCCACCATCCAAGGAGTACATCTGAAGTGTAGCCCAGGCTCTCTGCCTTGTCTCTCCATGCTGCCTGCTTTCTCTTGGTGTCGCGATAGAGTCTGTGGCCTTTTCTCCACAAGTATTCATTCTCCCTCAGCCATTCCAGCACCTCCTCCTCATGGTCCTCAGAAATGGAGTACTGTTTCCTTTCTCCCTTCTCCTTGCCTTGCCTCTTCCTCCCTCTGGCAGGGGCTTCAGGGCCTTCAGCAGCAGGGCTTTGAGGGCCTTGGGGCTGGTCCACCACAGCAGCAGCAGCAGCAGGAGAAGCACCAGTAGCACCAGCAGGAGAAGCACCAGCAGCACCAGCAGGAGAAGCACCACCACCATCAGCAGCAGCAGCAGCAGGAGAAGCAGCACCAGCAGCAACACCAGAAGCACCACCAGCAGCAGGAGCACCAGCAGCTTCAGAGTCAGCGCCAGGGAGTGGGATGGTGGTTCTGTCCTTCTTGCCAGGGCTGACAGGAGTAGGCACAGGCTTTCTCTTCTTCCCTGACTGACGAACCATGGTGTTCTTTCAAGATGTCTCTGGCAGCAGGTCTTTCCTCTGAATGGTGACTGCTTGCGAGCTGCATCCTTTTATATCCATGGAGCTGACGCAATTCATCCTCCCCGCATGCACAGTGAACGCTTTGCATCCTCTACGCATCCGTTACACATCCGCTACGCATCCACTATGCATCCTATAGGCATCCATGATGCATCCTTATCATCCACTACACATCTGCTCCTTCTGCTACGTGTCAGCTTCGCTCTTCTCCCCCAGAAGCCCTGCGGATGTATCATCTGCTTCCATCCGCTAGGCTTCCTACGAACATCCGCTTAACATCCTTGCTACGTACTACCCCCGTCCGTTCCTTTCCGTTCCTTTCCATTCTGTTTATGCAAATTTTCACCACTTTTGAGAGTGGATAACAACGGATGGAGCCACCCCCAAAATTTTGCTCGTCCGTTTTGCATACGTTTTGCATACGTCAGCCAGTGTGACCTAGCCTTTAGAATTTAGGTACAGTGAATGCTAGATTGTCTTCCTCTACATCAGGAGTGTCAAACTGGCAGCCCACAGGCTGGATGTGTCACGCATAGGCCATGCCCACCCCAGCTCATGTTCTAATAATTTTTCTCATATGATGTGATTTATACCTGCAGTTTTTTTCCAGGTAACCCCTATCTTCAAAAGTAAGGTGAATAGTAAGAAAGGATTTTGAAGTGAGGACCCTTCTATGAATCTTAAAAGACTTCAAAAAATATTCCTAGCCTTTTCTATATTGCTACATTTTGAAGTGAGTTATTCTTTTAAAATACTACTCATTGAAAATTTTAGCCAGTATTTTATTTCTTTTCTTGTGTAATTCAATTCAGAAATCTAATTCATCACTGAAAGATAAAATTTAAATTCCTAAAAATAAAGGTGGGACTAAATAATTTCTAGAATGTCAAAGGTTAATTGAGGCATTGATAATCTGGCTGGTTACTAAACTGAGTACTGTATAAGATGCCCACCTTATGAAATCACTCCCTCCTTGAATGCAACCAGATTTTGACAGTAAACTGTCAAAATAAATTTAGAAAACAACCCCCCTCTTTATTATCAGTGCACTGAAGCCATGCTATTTAAAATATATTAACATTTCCTGGATATTTTATTTGTAACCTTTAGACTCTTACCATATTGCCAAACTGTATCCAGTGCACCTCATTTGCTGAGTTGATTCTGGATTGGAGAGTCTGAAGGGCATATGGGAAAGAACTCACTTGGAGTACAAGGAGATTGAAAGCTTCAAGGACTTCTCTGCAGTTTATCACTCTATCAGCAAGTCCTTGACTAGGCTCTCCATGAGACAGTGAGCTTGAGATAGCACTGGGAAGAGAGTCAAAAGATAACATGTCTAGTATACCAAAATAAAAAAGATTAAAACAGAAACAGCAAGATTCACTCAGTTCAAAAAGTAGCATGATCTATAGATTTCCCCACCCCTATAGTATAACCAACAAAAGTCACTTATATAAAAGCTATAGCCCTATTCCTGGTTAAATATTGGTACCAATGAAGGTTACTCTCAACTAATAAAAAATATTTCCACACATTAAGAACAACAGGAAAGCAATTTTAGTCACACGGAAGTTCTCATTCTGGTAACCAAACCAAATGAAATAATTATAATCATAACTGCCTACTTCTCAATTAAAAAAAAACACTAATTCAGCTTCACTTCAATGGATTACCTTGTTAAATCCACATGGGCATTGTCATGTACAAGCACAAAAAGAGTATATGGATTCTGTTTCACTCGTCTCATGAAACTATCAAATTTGCTTTGGACCTCGTTGTCAAGCTGCACAACATATTTTTCTGCTCTTTGGTAAGCTGTTCCACTTTCTTCAAGCCCCAAGTCTACAAGAACACCTAGAAGAAGAAATGATGGTTTTATTCAAAGTTAATAAATATTTTTAAGTGTCAAAGCAGCATGTAAAAGTTATGGTTTCAATTGTTAATCCTTATATGCCTATAAAATCCATGCTATATCTGTATATACAGTGTCATATGTAATATGCACCCATTGTTACAAGACCAAAAATATTGTAATTGTGGCATGTTGTGGCATATTTACTCACTCTAATCACCTAGAAAAGAATAAGAAAAATCTTTGTGAACAAATGATAAATGAGAATTAACTTTTACTTTTCTTACAGCCTCTTATCCCAAAGAGGCCATTCAACAACTTCAGAGAGTATTTTTTTCAAGCGTGAAATCTTCTGTGTTAAATAGCCCTGTGGGTATTTGCATTAATACTTTGTGTTACCGCTTTGTAAAGCTTTAGAAAATTGCTTCACACTGCAATGTAAGCAAAGCATCTCTTTCTAAACCAGGGGTCACCAACCTTTTGGACCTCAGGGACCACCAAACTCATAATTTTAGATCCCAGGGACCACTAACCGGTTATGTGGGTGTGGCCTAATTTGTGGGTGTGGCTTGGTGATCATGTGACTGGCTGGGCATGACTTGTATGTAAATATTGTACTTATATAAATATTGATTTTTTTATAAAAAAAGAGTAACTTTTACCCAAAATCAGGCAAAGCAGGTGGGCAGATTGAATTGCTCACAGAATCACAGATTCATTCAATCTGCCATTGGGGAGCTCAGTCTGTCACATAAAATTTGCTTGCAAGCAAACTCATAAAATTTGCTAGCAAACTCACAAAATTAACTCACAACACACCATGCATGTAAATATTGAATTTTTTATTTAAAAAAAGAGCAATTTTTACCCAAAATCAGGCAAAGCAGGCAGATTGAGTTGCTCACAGAATCATTCAGTGATCTATCTATCTGCCATCGGCTAGCTCAGTCTCTCAAATTTGCTTACTGTGAGTCTGCACTAAATTTGCTTCCAAGCAAACCTTCAGTCCTAAGAGAGGTTTGACAGAGCCAAAGATCTAAAGTCTAGCTAGAAAGGAAGAAATACAGCCATTTCCTGCTTCCGAGCAAATCTAAAGCTCCTGGCACAGCAGAACAGATGATGGTCAGAAAAAGGAAAAATAACAATTTAACGGGCAAGTTTACCGGGTAGGGAGTGAGTGGGCAGGGAGGGTTCCTGCGGACCATGTGCGGGGCACAGCCTTGTGTTTCTGTGCAGCCTGGATTAATTGCTTTGGGAGAGTGCTCTGGGGGTGAGATTTCTCTGCGGCCCACCAAAATTTTCTCACAGCCCACCAGTGGGCCATGGCCCACTGTTTGGCGACTGCTGTTCTAAACCACAAGAACAATGATTACCCAACTGTTTCAGAAGGTGCTCAGTTTTCTTCATAAGAGTCAGAAAGATATGGTTTATTCAAGCTCTAATTGAAACTGTTTCAGTTGAGAGGCCTATGAAATTATAAATCATAAGAAAAAGTCCTAACAGGACTTTCAATGAACAGTCTTCTACATAGCTCTTCTATCTCCTCTTGGCAGGAAAAAATAGAATTCTGAAAAATAAGTTTCTGCTGGATTTAATAAGCTTTTTGGTTATTTACCTGATTGTTGAATCCGCTGGATGGTTTGTTGAACAAGGACCTCTGAACGAGGAATGACAACAATAAAATCTACTTTGTTGAAGTGGCCCAGATCCAGACTTTGGTTGCCACTATCTGCTATGGCACACACTTGTGACAAGAGCTTTCTGGCAACTGTGAGTTGTGGTTGATAAATCTGGAATGTTTCAGTATCCAAGTCTAGTATAAAGCAGAATCATCATTTATTCTCTGGTCCAGAAATTGGCACTGAAATCCACTGCTATATGTGGCCCCCAAACCTAATGTCTCTTGTATTCTATAAGTCACTATTTTAAATCCAAAAATACATAACATTATAATATACCTTCTAAAATAAGCCTCTTAGAATTAACCCCTAAAATTTCTGATGTCATTCACATGTATCCATTTTGCATCATCATTCTGCTTAACATAGCTTTTTCCATCACATTGTAGCTCCTGGACACCAAAGTATGTCTGTCTCTCTTGTGACTTAGGGCAGCTCTACCTAATTTGGCACCTTCTTGATGTGAGCTTATTGTAGCTCCCATAATTCTAAAATTTATGGAAAATTTTCTCGAAGTAATATTCCACACACATCCAGAACATGAGGATTAGAAAAGTCTGATAATTGGTTTTATCTCTGAAGTGAACTATGCCTTGCTGTAAGAATATACTGCAAGAACTGGACTGGATCCCTCTTTTCCCTGAAAAGTTTATGGTTTGGAGAAGGACATGACAAATAAATACTACAGTAGTATGACATATTGTAAAATTCATTAAATACATTCAAATTAAATAAATGACTTCAATTTTAAAACAATAGCCTAAATCTGTGCAACTACAGTACTAGCATGCTTAATATAACTCAGACATGGCCATGGACTAAGATCTTTTGTAGGCTAGGATTTTCAATTTTAGAAGAGGCTCAAGATTTCCAAACGTAGGAAGGCATACATACATACATACATACATACATACATACATACACACACACACACATACATACATATATACATACCAGTTTTCATATCTATCTATCTATCTATCTATCTATCTATCTATCTATCTATCTATCTATCTATCTAT
>BLBF01000002.1:58184774-58317577 GCA_015471245.1 Laticauda colubrina
TATCTATCTATCTATCTATCTATCTATCTATCTATCTATCTATCTATTTGTTTTTTTAAGTTTTCGCGGGTACTCACATGAATGCAGTTCAGCTTCCTTCGGGTATTATCCCACGTCATTGTAATGCTTTTAAAGTTGTAGCAACGTTTCAGCAGAATTTCATCTGCCATCATCAGGCTTCTATATTGAGTTTGTATGTGGGTCAGGCTCTCACAGCCGTTGGTTTTAAATTTGAGGCTAGCCTATTGTTGTGCCAGGATGTTTTTTTTCTACATCCTGATTGGTTGGGAGTCTTGGTCTGTGTTTATTGGACTTGAAGTTTGTTTGATTGGTGTTTCTGGTTTCTTCTGTTTGTTTTGTGGCTTTGATTGGCTGGCAACACTCTGTTCCTGTGTTGGAGGCTTTCAGTGTAGCTTGGCTTCGTGTGAAAGGACGGCTATTATCTATTAGGAAGCTAGGTTTCATCTAGGTGCCTGGTGGGGGTGTGTTTGAGCTGGAGGCATCAGAGGGAGTCTGTTTGTGCCCAGTTGTTTGCCTGGCTTGTGGTGTGGAGATCTTTCTATTTGAGAGTGCAGGCTTCCAAATGATTGACAGTCTGGTGGAATCATCTCTTCTATTCATGCTTTCAGGTCTTTTTTCAATCTCTATGGCTTCTCTGATGATTCTGTGGCTGGGGTTTTCTATAGTGGCTAGGGTTTTAGTGCCATTGAAGTTGATGTTGTGACCTGTGGTTTTTATGTGTTGGACTAGTGAGGAGGTGTGTTCCAGCTTTTTTACTGCATTTTTGTGTTCATCCAGGCGGGTACTTATTCTTCTATTGGTCTGTCCAATGTATGTGGCCGGGCATGATGCACAGGGAACTTCGTATATGCCTTGGTTTTCCAGGTCAATTTTGTCTTTAAAAACCCCAAAGTTTAAATTTAAAACCAACGGCTGTGAGAGCCTGACCCACATACAAACTCAATACAGAAGCCTGATGATGGCAGATGAGATTCTGCTGAAACGTTGCTACAACTTTAAAAGCATTACAATGACATGGGATTAAGTTTTCGCGGGTACTTACATGTATGCTGTTCAGCTTCCTTCGGGTATTATCCCATGTCATTGTATTTGAGCTTTTAAAGTTGTAGCAACGTTTCGGCAGAATCTCATCTGCCATCATCAGGTTTCTGCACTGTGTTCATCTGTGGGCCAGGCTACCACACCCGTTTCAGTTTTGAAACTGTTTTGAAAACTGAAACGGCTGTGGTGGCCTGGCTCACAGACGAACACAGTGCAGAAGCCTGATGATGGCAGATGAGATTCTGCCGAAACATTGCTACAACTTTAAAAGCACAATTACAATGACGTGGGATAATACCTGAACAAAGCTGAAAAGCACACATGTAAGTACCCGCGAAAACTTAAGAATATATATATATATGAAAATAACATGTATGCTACTGATAGACTTATATAATATTTATTACGATACGTAATAAATACTTGTGACATATTATTTACTTTTAGCATGTTCTTTTAGTTAAATTACTGCTAATGGCATAGTCTAATCAATAGACCAGAGTGTCAAACTCACAGCCCATGGGCTGGATGCATCATGTGCTGGCCCTGCCCCCATCCGGTTTTGCAAAGGGTAAAGAGGCCCGATACATCACGTAACAACGTTGTGACAATGCGAGTTTGACACCCTTGCCATAGATCACTTCTGTAGAAATAAATTCCATAAAATCAAAATTATTATTTAATTATTATTTAATTATTTAAAGTTGTCACCTACACCATTTGTCAATAAGTTAAATATCATGATATAATTTTAGGAAAAAAATCCATTCTAACTGGAGAAAAATATGTTAATATTGACATCCAAAATGCATACAAACAGATATTCCTTTCCACTTTTGCATTCATCACCATATTATTTCCTTCCAAACTTGAGGAAAACACCAGTAGTTCCATGATTACTGCATCTGGTTTCCAACTTTTCTGTGGTTTCACTGCTTCAGCAGGTGAAGCAAAATTATCTAGTTCCTTTGTACAGACTAATGTTTGACATAAATTATTTCTTATGAGATAATCCTTACCCAGTACTCGAGTGGAAACCATGCTGGCTGCTTCTTGAGATGATACACACTCATTAACATCTCCACTGAATGGAATGACAACATTATCTCCCCGTCTCTGTTGCATCATCTCTAATAACTTGTCCAACTCGTCACCTGGTAGAAAAGTCACTCATAGTATAAATATTTATCCGTCTCATTAAACATTTTGTAATAAATGGTGTGTAGTCATGTATTACTTTAAACGTGAGGACCCAGAGCCTTTTATTCTTGGCTGTTTCATTACTTCAAGGTATGAATCTGTGGATGTGAAGGAGTGTCAGAGTGGATTTGTCCAGGAGGGTTGTGTCAGCACTTTAAGCCAGGTGTTTCAGTTAAAACACCTGCAACTTTAAGGCAAGAATATCATTTGTGATGTGACGTTTCACTCAGTCAATGTTGAAGCAATGTTTTGTTTTTATTACCATGGCAATGATCGGGTGACTTTAGGAGCTTCCTGCCACCGTCAATTTCCAAGAGAATACTGCAAACTGAATGCATTAGACTTTAGAATCAAAGGATTGAAAATAATATTGATTACCAGCATTGTTTGAAAAGAACACATAAAATGTATTGCCTTCCAATTTTTCCTCTTCTGCCTGGGCAAAATACAGAAGCTTCTAGCTTGGTAGAAGAGATAATTAAATTAATAACATGTGTACCAAATGATTCATTTGTATTAAACAGGAGGAGGAGCTCTTACAGCTTAAAATAACATTAAGAGGAAATGTGATGCTTTAAGAACTGAGGAAAGTAAAATTATTTTCTTCCTATTATCTCTTTTTCTTTATTTTTACACATCCTTCATAAAATCTGAAAGCTTTCTGAACCAATTTTATGGATCAAGATTACCATAATCTTTTAAAATGACAGCTTGCGATAATCAGCATTAAATTGTTCATTTCTGAGATGATTTTTTTTTATTTGTAAAAATGGCCACATCATTAATAGCAGATTGTAAGATTCACTCACCTAAAGATGTGTTTTTGAAATGTGATGCCAGAAAACCAACTTTTCCTGTAATGAGCTCATAACTAATCTCCTTTAAAAACTCACTGGTGGTAAGCATGCTCTCTGCCAGAGCTCTGGACTGGTATTGACCTATGGAAAAAGTGAGAGGGTGGCGTGAGACAAGAAAAAAAATACTTTGCTTGTGTGATTTTTACCTTCCTGTGTTCCTTTTAATATTCCCCAAACCTTCCTGTCAGAGACGGTATTCAGCAGGTTCTGACCAGTTCTGGAGAACTGGTAGCAAAAATTTTGAGTAGTTCGGAGAACTGGCAAATGCCACCTCTGACTGACCCCACTCCCATCTATTCTCTGCCTCCTGAGTCCCAGCTGATTGGCTGGGTCTTCTTTTGTTGCCCTGCACAGGAGAATGGAGCTGAAAAGCAGGTTAGTGGGGTGTGGAGGGAATGGGATTTTGCAGTAACCTTTCCCCAGGAGTGAGGAGGGAATGGAGATTTTATCCCTCCCCTGCCATGCCCACCAACCATGCCCACAGAACCGGTAGTAAAGATTTCGAATCCCACCACTGCTTCCTGTGTTTCTTTTAATACTCCCCAGAAAAGCCAACTTTAGCTTTATGTAAGGAAGATTCCTGTATATCTTTTATTTACCCAACCATATTGAAAATTTAAAACTTGTGGTTATATAAGCTTGCAAACTTTTTCTAACCTCTCATTATACAACAATGATTTTTTAAAACTAATATTCCGGAAACCTATCAGTAGCTCATCTTCTAAAAGAGAAAACATAACATTAACGAAAAGGATTTATTGATGGAAACTCCACCATCAGTCCCAACTACCCCAGACCTCATTCCCCCAGCAAATGCTTTTTGCATTCTAATCTATCATTAAAATAAAAATTTGGTTTGTAGATTATTAATTCCCCACATCTCTAGGCCATATATCTGACTGAATTAAATTACAACTCCTATAAGTATTCATGTGTGGTGTTAATATTTAAAATCCTAATACATTCACATAGAAACAAGTTTTATTTAACTATTACATTATCTGGATTTCAAGGAGGCATAAATTAGAAGCCTGCCCCTAATTTTATCCTCCCCAAAATACATCTTGAGGTAGGATGACACAATATTACTGGTCCAAGGTCATCCAGTTGGCTCAGGGATTGAGCAGGACTTGAATCTCCCTGGTCTAAATCAAATAAATTAACCACACACTGGGATTTTTTAATAAACTACAGTAAGATTGTTAAACCATTTAACACTCTAAATCTGCAAAACAGTGATTGAAATATACAAATCTGTCTCTTTCTGTCACCATATTTGCTTTCTAACCTATATTAATAATAGCCAGTTTGGTCTTGTGGTTAAGGCACCAGATTAGAAATCAGGAGATTGTGAACTCTGGTCCTATCTTAAGTATGAAAGCCAGCTGGGAGTCTTCGGACCCAGTCACTGTTTCTCAGCTCAATTCAACTCACAGCTTTGTTGTTGTGGGAAAATATGAAGGAGCATTACGTATATTTTCCATCTTGATTTATTTTGAATTATTTTTAAAAAATAATAACGGTGGAATAAAAAATATCTTAACAAAAAAACTCCAAACACACAGAAATGGTACAAAAACTCTTGCAGCTCTTTAGCTGCATTTAATACTATTTAACAAAGTCTGAATATATGTAAAGCAAGCACCAAAACTAGCAACAGCTTACAGTAGAAAATTTTAACACAGACTATTCTGCAAGCAAGTTCTTCTCCATCCAGTAGATTAGTATATTATGCAAGTTAAAGTGAAATCTACTTTCCTCCAGACACCAAGACATCAGATTATCTTGCCTGAGGGTTTAACATCTGGTATATTATTTTCAAATTAAAATGAAATCTTGCTCACTTGAGTGTGTGTGTTTGTGTGTGTGTGTGTGTGTGTGTGCGCGCGTGTGTATGTGTTGTGTTCTTTGGTTCTATTTCTTACCATAGAAATTGAGCACACATTATTGCAGGAGAGGGGGCACTTTGACTACAACTGCAGACTACCATTCTAGATATGAAATCAGCTGGCACACAAATGGCTGAATGGGCTGGAGAAATCATTTACTCCCACCATTCTCAAAAGGTACCAATGTTCTTCCTACCCCCAATGAATGGGGGGGAGGGGGGAGAACGGAGAAACATGTTTCTAGAAATCTGTATGTACCCATTTTACATTTCTAAGATAGTCAAAACTAACTTTCATGGAAGGTTTTGATGGTTAAAGTTAATGGTATAACCTGCATGCCAGGATACAGAATATTGTATGTTGTCTTCTGATTATTTAATGTTGTCTGTTTATGGTTTTTGTTTGGAGTTGGTATTATAAGCAGGTTATTTAAAAGTAGATTTCAGTAAGCCTTCTACTTATCTCTCTGACTGGGATCCAACAATTTAAAGCATGCTGAGACACCAAATATTTGTATTACATTTCAGCAAAAATGTAGTTAAGATATTGTATAAAAAATACCTACCTAAAACTACCACACAGAACTCACTTCCTCTGATCTTCGAGGTGCAGATAGCAACCACATAATCTGGCACCCTCTGTTGGTGCTTCATTTCAGTCAGTGACTGCAGTGTTTCAGAAATGCCTTCAGCCAAGGAATTCTGAGTAACCACCACATGTACCATGTCTTGGGAAACGCTAGCAATTAACTTGGCAAGCCATGGAAGTTGAGCTGGTGACAAGGAGATGCTTGGCATATTCATTTGTAAGGACTGTTCCCTTGAAGTAAATTCCTGCATAGCTTTCAGCATGATCTGTTCAAATTCTTCCCTGAGAGGTATCTTATCAGGACCTGCAATGTCATTAAATAGGGAATCAAAACATATCATAAGCACCAACTTAATTTGTTCTGTTACAAGGTCAGAACCCTATGAAAATAATCTACTCAAAGTAGAAAGTTTCCCCATTTAAAAACACCAGCATCTCACTATGAATAGATTTAACTATTATCATAATAGAAAATTCAAGAAATAAGAACAATTTGGCAGAGATTAAGATGCTGGGCACAGAATAAGATGTCAACAGGTCACTTGGCTTGTCTCTTACAATGGTTTCCTCACTCTCTTCTTGGCAGCCATCTTTTTGGCAGTGGGCTACTGTTCCGACCTCATTGGCATTCTAGAGCCTGCACTATAATGGAGTGATAATGACTATCTGCATAAATTCTTTGGAGAAGATTGGAACAAAAGATTATTCTATTTCTACCATTTCAATAATTTTATCATAGTGTGTTTTTAGGGGTGATACCCAGTGAAGAAGAAGCCAGCAGTTGTCTTAAAACACAATCCACTAGGTTGCCTCCAATCTTGTGTTAGTACACTAAAAGAGACAGAGATGGCAGAAATTCTATGTATCATCATATACAGAAGCGTAAGAAGAATGTGTATAAATCTGCATGGTCTATTTAAAAATACTGTAGGGCTAATAGGTCTATTTAAAAAGCTTCTAATGGATTTCATCTGATTTAGGAGTTATTTGGAAATGCAAGAGAACAGAAAATTTCCCTGATACTTTAGTTTGCTCAGTGTCAAGAAAAACTCCAACTACTCATAAAATTCACCTTTTAACCCATCTAGGACCAGAGGTTTTCAATTTTTTAATATTTTCAGTTGCTTATATAGATTAATTGATCCTGCTCTATTATATTTAAGCCACAAATTCTTAATTCCTAAATATCCTAAACTTGTGCTATTTCCTGCAAATCAATATTTGCCCCCTAAAATAAATTATTCAAATAAATATATTCATGACAATACTTTTTGTATAAATCCAATTTGATTCTAAGTACATGTATAGAAACCAATGTTATGGTTTTGTTATCAAACTTAATTTAAAATATCTCTTTCTGAATCTCTTCTACTGTGAAATCAACATTAGCTTTAAGTAAGATCCAATTGCTTCGGCTTATTACAGAAATTTTTATTCCAAAATATTTGTCTTTTCTTCCCAATATATATGTTACCTATAAAAAAGTACAGATAGAGAAATATACATACTTACCAGTTCTAATTCTTTCCATTTGATTTCCTAGCATTTAGAAAAACTATCCTATGCTATTCACCTGCTGACCAGTTACACTTCTCTGTTCCTACCTTTTTTACAAAGTAAACTCATTAACAATGAAACTTTGGTAAAGGTCCCCTTGCATATACATGCTAGTCGTTTCTGGCTCTAGGGGTGGTGTTCATCTCCATTACAAAGCCAAAGAGCCAGCACTGTCCAAAGACATCTCTGTGGTCATGTGGTTGGCATGACTGAACACCGAAGGCTCATGGAACGCTGTTACTTTCCAACCAAAGTGGTCACTATTTTTCTACTTGCATTTTTACATCCTTTCAAACTGCTAGGTTGGCAGAAGCTGGAACAAGTAATGGGAGCTCACTCGGTTACGTGGTGCTAGGGATTCAAACCACCGCCATAGCTGACCTTTCTGATTGACAAGCTTAGCGTCTTAGCCACTGAGCTACCACGTCCCCAATGAAACTTTATTCCAAGTCAATTCATTTGGATTAAATCTGAGAAATCTTCAAAAAAAATTGATTTTTTTTTGCCTTTCCCCACTCTCTTCTCATTTTCTCCCTCCATTCACCTCCCCTCCTCACTACTTCCCAACCCATTTAGACCATATATGAAAGCAGTTCATAAAAGTATTAATTAAACCCTCTAATTTAAAAATCTGACTTTTTTCCCTAGGCCTTCCCTTAGAATAGTTAGGTACACTCCTTTAAACTGTGGAGAATGTGAAAGAATGCTTTATTCTTGCCTCAGACACCTGTTCTTTTATATACTGTTCTTTTTTACTAACATTACAAAGCTACCAGTGTTGTTCTGGAGTTAAGTGACAGAGAAATTAAATTTAATTAATTAAAATTAAATACTGTAGACAATCTAGTTGAGATGTAGTTTCCCCATTTCCAGATCCTCTTATTCTTATAATAACTTGTTTACAATTCTCCAATTTCTATATTTGATCTTATTTCCCAACTAATATGAAAAATATTAAACATCTTACAACAATTATGTCTCTATTTTTGAATTATAGGAATCTTCTTTATGGACAAAATGATATTAACTAGAAACAAAACTCCCATTTTACGTTATTTGTATCCTGCTATTATTATTTTTACAAATAACTGAAGGCAGTGAACCTATCCAACACACCTTTCTCTTCCTGTTTTCTTCACAACAACAATCCTATGAGTAAATTGAGCTAAGAGAGAATGACAGGTCCAAGGTCTCCCAGCTGGCTTTCAAGGCTAAGACTATATTTTGCTTTTTGATCATTCTTCCATCAAAGGCTGACAATTTTTCTTCTTTGTAACATGGTTGAACTAATATCTTGAAAATATAATGTTTTATCTCTGTTCCAATTTATGTCTTCCAGCCCACAAATGTTTTGCTAAGTTTTGTCTCTCACCAGAGCATTTAAAAATCTTAGTATTATAGCCTTTCCACATGTTTATCAGAAAATGTTATGTCTGATGGCTTCCCATAAAGCTTGCAATGAAATATACAGTTTTTCTACATTTTCTCTAAGGCTCAAATTATTTCTTCTATTCTGATCCTGAGTAAGAGAAAATCCAAATAATGTCTGTAATTTTTCCAATATCAATATTTATTTTTGGTACAAACTTCATATGCTTTTCCAGCAATTTGGGCAACCTCCACAACTTGAGAAGACAATTCTTTAAGCTGTTCATTAACTTGTTCAAACATAACTGCCAGGTTTTGTCAGATTGCATAAACTAACCTAACCCCTTAAGGGCCTGTCACATAGGCCGACGGATGAAAAAAGTATGTAAAAAGGACACAGCGGACGAGAAAATTTTCCATCCGTTGTTATCCGCTCTCAAAAGTGCCCCAAATTTGCATAAACAGAGCGGACAACAACGGAAAGGAACAGACGGGGGGAGGACGTAGCCAGGATGCTCCACGGAAGCCTAGCGGATGGAAGCAGATGGAAGCAGATGGCACATCCGCAGGGCTCCCGGGAAGCACAGGGAAGCAGACGCGCAGCGGAAGGAACGGATGCAGAGCGGAAGCCTAGGATGCATCACGGATGCCTAGCGGATGCAAAGCGTTCACTGCGCATGCGGGGAGGATGCATTGCGTCAGCCCCGCGGATATAAAAGGATGCAACTCGCAAGCACGTCACCATTCAGAGGAAAGACCTGCTGCCAGACACATCTCCAGCCAACAACCATGGGGAAGAAGAGGAAGCCTGTGCCATCTTCTGCCAGCCCTGGCAAGAAGGACAGGGCCACCATCCCACCTCCTGGCCCTGACTCTGCTTCTGCTGGGACTTCTGCTGCTCGGGCTGACTTGGCTGGTGCTGGGGCTTCTGCTGGTGCTGCTCCTGGTGCAGGGGCTTCTGCTGGTGCTTACTCTGCTGGCGCTGCTCCTGGTGTTGGTGCTTCTGCTGGTGCTTACTCTGCTGGCGCTGCTCCTGGTGCTGGTGCTTCTGCTGGTGCTTACTCTGCTGGCGCTGCTCCTGGTGCTGGTGCTTCTGCTGCTGCTTACTCTGCTGCTGCTGATCCTGGTCCTGCTGGTGCTTCCTCTGCTGCTGATGATCCTGGTGCTGCTGGTGCTGCTTTTGCTGCTGCTGCTGCTGGTGGTGGTGTGGTGGAGCAGCCCCTAGAACTTCAAAGCCCCTCCGATGAGGGCCCAGAAGGTCCTGCCAGAGGGAGGAAGAGGCATATGCGAGATAGGGAGAGGAGGCAGTACTCCATCGAAGAGGAACATGAGGATGAGGTGCTCGAATGGCTGAGGGAGAACGAGTACCTATGGCAGAAGGGACACAGGCTCTATCGAGACGCCAAGAGGAAGCAGGCGGCTTGGAGAGAGAAGGCGGAGAGCCTGGGCTACACTTCGGAGGTCCTCCTTGGGTGGTGGAAGCACATGAACACCTGGTACGGGAAGCTGCACCTCAAGAAATCTGGCCAGGCCACGGTCAAGCTGATGGACCGGGAGACCTATGTGATGGCCAAGTGCAGCTTCTTGGAGGGTGAGGTCCGCCACCGAGGAGCAGCCCCTCTGTCTACCCTCTCTCTCAGGCATCCCACAGAGAGCCAGTCCTCTTCTGGCCAAGAGTCAGCTCCTGTGTCCAGGCAGGTATCTGTGGAGTGTCCCATGACGGAGACCCCCCCGACAGCTGCACTCCCCGTGGTGGAGCGCGTGGAGGACCTCCTGACGCAGTGGGAGCAAGGAGAGGGCACTGCCACCAGAGACCAACCCACACCCACACCCAGCTCCACCTCCACAGAAAGCAGGCAGAGAGCTAGACCGGAGGGACAGAGCCACACTGTCCTGCTGGAGATCAGGGACACCATCAGAAGCAGCGTAGATCTCCTCTCTCAGCTGGTACACACCGACATACCATCCTCAAACCAAAAGCCCTTCCTCACCTACGTCAACCAGACCCTCATGGACATGTCCGAATCACAGTACCAGGTGATAAAGGAGAGGATCACAGGTCGTCTGCACAACCCTCCAGGCCCAGCTGAACCTGCTCCAACCCAATCCAGGTCTGCTCCTCCACCCCAGGTGATGTCACAGCCCTGCCAAGGCTTTCCACAGGCCCTCACCTACCAAGGCTACGGCTACCAGGAGTTCCAGCAGCACAGGCAGCCCTTCCCAGTCCAGGCACAGGTACATCGAACGCCACCGATGCCAACGCCACAGATGCCACCCACGCCACAGATGCCACCCACGCCACAGATGCCACCCATGCCTCACCTCGCTCAGATGCAGACCAGACAGCCCCACTACACTCCTCCTTCCTTCACCCCACAGCCAGGCCCGGCCTCAGAACATCTGTCATCGGTCTTGGGACTGACACCCCATGTCATGGAGAAAGGGGCTCTCAACATCACGGGACTGAGCCAGCTCTCTGAGAGCTTCCTCCACACACCATCCCCTGTTGTCCTCTCGGGGCCAGGCACCTTAATGGCACCTCAGACCAGCACTCCAGCAGCAACCACCTCCATAGCACCTGGACCCTTCACCCCTGAGACTATGGGCACGCCTCAGAGTGACTGAGAAGAGTGCCAGAGACTGGGTGCTACCTGTTGACTTTATCTTTGCTTGGGACACTTTACTTGCGTTATTTTGTTTTTACAGTTTGTTATTAATAAAGTTTATCTTTGCTTCACACACTTGATTCAGTTCTTTTAGTCAATAAAGTCTTGGTGGAAACTTTTAGAAATGGTTTAAGCCTTTGCATGCTTGTGGGATGGGTAAGGATAGCAGTGGGATGGGCAGGGATACCTGTGGGATGGGTAATAGCTGTGGGATGGGTAAGGATAGCAGTGGGATAGATAAGCCTCCAGTGCAAGCATAGTGGGACTGTATGGTCCACCCTCCCAGCTGCCACACATATGGCCCTTTATTATCAATAACAATTTAATCATTCATCAACACATTTCCACATAAACACAACTCTTTATTAAATTCCCTGTTCATTGTAGGGCCACTCAACATACATGGCACAATCTCATCAGTGTGATGAGACAGGCTGAAGGAAGCATCCATTAAGCATCTACCATCCTGTCTTGCCACTCCATTGCTCCAGCTGGGGAGTTGCACCAGTGTTTCAGGAGGTCCCGCTTCTTCTTCCCTTCACGTGAAGCTCTGTTAGGGCCTTGCACATCCACAGTATCTATCAAGTTTCGCCCTCCCTCCATTCACCAGGCTCCATGTCCCCATTGCCTTGTTGGCGGTCCAGGAGCCTGTTCTGCAAGACTGGGTAGCGGGTGCGCATGAGATTGTGCAGGATGCAGCAAGCTTCCACAATGTTCCTTACGGTCTCTGGGCATGGTGCTGCATGGTGGTGAGAAGTACCTAGAACCTGTTGGCCAGGATGCCAAAGGCGTTCTCCACCACTCGCCTTGCCCTGGATAGCCTGTAGTTGAAGATCCTCTCTTCACGGGTGAGGCATTTGGAAGTGTAGGGCTTCATGAGGTAGATTATGAGGGAGAAGGCGTCATCCCCCACAATGAAGTAGGGCACATCTTGTGTGTTGTTGGGCAGTGGGTCTGGATCTGGGAAGCCCATGATGACGTTGCGTTCCAGCCCCTCCTTGAGGTGACTGGCGTTGTATACCTGAGCATCTGAAGATGACCTGTTGCATGAAACATCGATGTACATGAACTTGTAGTCAGCATCGACCATGGCGAAGAGGATGATGCTGAAGAAGCCCTTGTCGTTGTGATAAGTGGACCCTGAGTTGGCTGGAGCTTTGCAGGCCATGTGCTTCCCATCTATGGCTCCAACGGTGTGTGGGAAGTTCCACTTCTGATACCACTGCTCTGCAACTTTCTTCCAGCCTTCTTCAGTGGAGGGGCACTGGAGGAGCTCCTCCTTGTATTCTTCGATGATGGCCTGCACCACTTCTCTGACCACAATGCTGATGGTGTTGTGTGGCACCCTCCAGGTGTACTGCATGCTCCTGTCCGTGGTCCTGGAGGCCAGGTGGCTCAGAGTCAGTGCCACCTTGAGACCAAGGTCCAGGCTGGGCCGGAAGTTGGTGTTTGCCTTGGTCAACCTGGGTCTCAGCCGCTCCACAACTTCATCAAACATGACTGGCGGCATCCTCATGAAGTTCTGGAATGCACGAGTGTCTTCGCTCCTCAGCTCCACCATCAGCTTGTTATACAGTCCGTACTCGGCTGTTCTCGCGATCCATCTTCGGACCCAGACACTTCTTGGACGCCTCCTTTTCTTCGCGTAGAACAGGTGAAAGAGCCTGTTGAGGGCTTCGCTCTGTTGTAGAAAGATGGCAGCTACCAAAAGGAGTGTGCGATGAACCATGGTGGATGACTGGATGCTGCGGAAGAGCAAGAGCAAGATGAAGGCTGAAGAGGTCTGCATCGCAGGGCTGCTGGATTGAAAGTGAGATCCAGGTGATTTCTCCCCCTTTTTATAGGAAATATAGGTTTTCCACTAGGTGTCCTTTTGCATCCTCTAGACATCCTGCAGACATCCTAAATATCCGAGATACGTCCCCTATACGAACGTTTTTTCCGTTTTAATGATTTCTATGTGAGCTGCATCTGCTTTCATCCTTTCTACGTCCGTGCTACTAACGCTGCGTGTCCGTTCCGCGTCTGTTTCGCTTCCTCCCTGTGTCCGTTTTCCGCTGGAGCAGATTTGAGTTGCGCGGATGCACAGCGGATGCCTAGCAGATATAGCGGACACGTAGCGGATGATGACGGACGTATAACGGATGTTTCCCGTATGTGTAGCGGATGTATAACGGACACGTTGGATACTTTATCCGCTCAAAAAGTTTTGTGCAGCTGAAAACTTTTTGAGCGGATGAAATCTCAATAGACAGATGCTGGACGGATAAAGAGTATGAAAAACAGACGCAGTGAGTACAGAACAGATGCATCGCGTTAACCAACGGATGGCAAGTGTTTCTCTCCATTTTACATCCTCTTTCCATCTGTTGGTGCTGTGTGACATGGGCTTAACATCTTTAGTTTTTAGTTGAGTTCTTAAAATAGATTTCCCAATGAGAATTTGAAAGCTTCATCCTGAATGTGCTCAATTTTCCTTATATTTATAAAACCATCCTCCCCCACCATGTCTTTTTTCTTACTACAGTGAAGTGTCACTTCAGCGGGACCAACCATGGGATCAACCATGTAAGGTCCTCTTTTTTGGAATGACCTTTCTTTGACATATTTTTATTACTAGTTATGACAGTTAGCCAGATATTTATTTAAAAAATGAATACAAAAGTTATTAGAAAATGTGGTTGAAAGATCATTGTATCATCTTTTCTAGTCCTCAATTTTCTCAATATTTTATTCTAATATTTAAAGAAACCTGAGCACACACTTAGTTTTATTCCACCAATGTTAGCAGATACTAAGCACTGCTGTAGTGTTTGGACATGTTGCATTATTACAGAAACTTGTTAAAATGAGTGTGGTTCTTATTTTGATCAGAGGTGTTCTGAAGTTAGTTTTTCACTTTGCCCCACCTAGCTACTTGTATCAGGAGATAATGGCTCATGCAAGAAATAGCTGACAGTTTGCCAAAGAAATGTTTCCATTGTCAAAAGCACATAAAATAGGCACTGAATATTGATTGGCACAGAAAATCAAAGGAGTAAGGATATTTTTTTAAATTAAAAATAAAACTATTTTTAAAAAAGGGAGACCCTAGAAAATTACAGACTAATCTCCTTGTGTTGCATCACCTGTAAAGTCATGGAATCAATTATAAATCAATCCATCGCCCTACACTTAGAAACAACCAATCTACTTTCTAACAAGCAGTTTGGTTTCAGGAAATTTTTTTTCCTGTAATCTGTGAATCCTGCATTGCAGAAACATTTGGACCACAGATATGGACCAGGGTAAAGCAATAGATGCAATTTACATAGACTTCTGCAAAGCCTTTGATTCAGTGGTGCACGGCAAACTACTGCTGAAATTTAGTTCTTATGGCATCTCCGGACCTCTGCACAAGTGGATAGCCACATTCTTGTCAAACAGGCAACAAATGGGCAAAATAGGGAAGGCCCTATCAAATCAAGCACCAATTAATAGCGGTGTCCCCCAAGGCAGCATTTTAGGCCCACACTCTCTGCTTTACATCAATGACCTATGTGACAACATTAAAAGCAGCTATGTTCTCTTCGCTGAAGATGTAAAATTATTTAACACCACCGACAATGCTGCTGCCCTGCAAAGTGACCTTGACTATGTGTCAGAATGGTCGAGCATTTGGCAACTCCAAATTTCAACGAGCAAATGCTCTATCCTACACATTGGCAAAAAAAATCAGAACACCAAATACAAGTTTGGCGGAAACAATCTTGTAGATGACCCTCACTGTGTCAAGGACCTAAGAGTACTTATCTCAAATGATCTAAGCCCCAGAGCTCACTGTAGCAGCATTGCTGAAAAGGCTTTAAGAATTGTTAACTTTATTTTGCGAAGCTTCTTCTCCCACAACATTGAATTGTTAACTAGGGCATACAAAACCTTTGCCAGACCAATTCTCAAATACAGCTCATCCTCCTGGAACCCACACTGTATATCAGACATTAATACAATTGAGGGGTTCAGAGGTATTTCTTGAGAAAAGTACTCCACTCCTCCACTCACAATAGAATTCCCTATGCCTCCAGGCTCGAAATTTTGGGCCTGCACAGTCTGGAACTGCACTGCCTGCAGCGTGATCTAAGCACAGTTCACAAAATTGTCTGCTATAACATCTTGCCTATCAACGACTTTTTCAGCTTCAATCCTAATAATACACAGGCAAACAACCGATACAAACTCAATTGCAGAAAATTGCAGAAAATACAACTTCAGCAACAGAGTGGTCAACGCATGGAACGCCCTACCAGACTCCGTTGTTACACCCTCAACCCCTCACAGCTTCAACCTCAAGCTGTCAATTGTGGACTTCGCCCCATTCTTAAGAGGCCCTTAAAGGGGGTGTACATAAGCGCACTAACATGTCTACCATCCCTGTCTTACTGTCCCCATTTATCTGTATTTACTTCCTTTGTTCCTGTTTATGTTCATACTTGTTATCTTGTGCTGTCAGATTTTGATCTGTGCTCAATCAGATCAATACCATAGGATGGATATTGGAATCAAAATATAATCCTCAGAAATGGAATGATATTTCTGAGTGGTGCTCATCTCTGTTTCTTGGCCAAGGGAACCAACATTGTTTGAAGATAGTTTCTGTGGTCATGTGGCCAGCATGATTATATGACAAAGGTAAACAGAATGCTGTTAGCTTCCCATTGAAGTGGTACTTATTAATCTATTCACATTTGCATGCTTTCAAACTGCTAGGTGGGCAGAAGCTGGATGGGCAGAAGCTAGGTGGGCAGAAGCTAGGTGGGCAGGAATGGAAGCTCACCCCACTGGGCTGTGCTGGTCTTGAACCCAGGCTGTTAGCTTTCCAGCTGACAAGCTCAGCATCTTTAACTGCCCAAAATATTACAAAATTTTTGTTTTGATTTTGTTTCCTGTGAAACTCAGAAGGCATATTTACAAGTATAGTAATTACCTGCTCAAAATCACAAACACTGAATTTTGTTACATATCTGATTTTGTAACATGTACCATCTAATATGAAAGAGAAAGTTTATATTACAAAATCAGATATGTAGCAATATTCAGTGTTTGTGATTTTGAGCAGGAAAATGCTGTACCTGTAAATATGCAATCTTTTCACAAGAAATAATATCATTAGTATGCATTATATAAAACTTTTATTTAAAAAATCATTAGTATGCATTTTGAAAAAATTAAGCAACATGCGGAGACATGAGTATTTTTTACATTGGTTTTACTAAAAAATAAACCCTCAAAAACACTTAATCCAACTCTTTAATCTTCATTTTTCACATTTGTTCCATGACACTTAAAACATTCTCCCGAGTTGTTTCCTGTGATGTTTAACCTAGATTTGGGAAAACATTCAGTTATTTTAGGACAAAAAGGAAGAGAGGGAGTGACCATTGTCAGTTACCAAGAATATAAAGTCCTGTTACTGGAACTTTTCATATTTTTCCCTAGAAAAGTATCCAGAATGTACAATATTCTATTAAATATTTAGCTTTTTATTTGTGGGTGTTTATTCTTTTAAAAATAACATACATGTAGATAAATGCAGATGATACAGTACTGCATAAAACTCAAAGAAAAATTGTCTTCCCACCAGTGTGATTAACATACTGTTAGATTTCAATATTTTCTACATCTACTGAGTTTTTCAGTTAGGGTTAGAACCAAGTCTTATATATTTTCCAATCCATCCCAATTTTCAACAGTGCTTCTTTGATTTTACACCCTTTCCCAAATACAGGATTCCTGAAAAAAAACCTCCTGGGGTACCCAGTAAAATACTGAGAAAATAGATAAATAATACTTTCTGAAAACTGGATGGTGGTTGATTTGTGCAATTTTACAAGAAAGATATACAAAGCATAAAATAATATTGTATTTGCTATAAATAATGACAGTTGTTGAGAAGTGTTTTTTTTATTTTCTAATTTTTAATTGTACATTTTAACTATTATTACATTTTCCCAGGAGAGAAACTCTTGTAAAATATTTATGAAAATTCTTGGCTAAAAAAGCACCCACGTATGTTTCTGCGTAAAATGTGCTTAAAAAGAAGATAATTTGTGTGCATGCGGTCATGTGCATTGCTGTCTGCTGCAGATTTCACAATACAGTTCAAGGGCATTTCAAGTATCTAACATCAACCATTAATGCTTTTACAAATACAGATTAGCCATATTTGGGAGGGAATCTACTCATCAAGGAACACTGGTGCCATTCCAATGATGAGTCAGACTAATTTGTAACTAGCAAGCAATCCATATTGGATTCTTACTACAATGAAGTTGCAAAATTTGAAAAAGATAGAAAATTGTCCTGAAACATATTTATTTGATTAAGTCATTTCTATTTTACTAATGGGAATTTTAAGCAAATATACCTTGTGAGAGACTGCCCTAGCTCTACTTGCTTACATTTACAGGGTAGAATTTATCCATTAACAGTTCATGCAGAGAAGTGTTTCTCAATGAAAGGAGACTGTTATAATTTAAAGTTGCCCCAAAGTAAATCAGAATTTTGAAAATGAAAAAATGGAACAGGTGATAATATTCCTAGAATGAGGGCAGAGTAACTTCTGTCATAATTTTTGTGACATGTAGTCTCACAAAAATTGAATGCAGAAGATTAATCTCTTATTACAAAAATTAAAGTTTATTATCTGCTGATTTGTAGGAGATAGTATTTATGTATCAAAAAAGCAATATACTTTTTAATGTCTTACCTAGCCACACAAGATACTGTATTGTTAAAATAATCATGTTCTCCACACTTAGTAACTGATTCCCAGTTAAACCAAAAAGATCCAAATCTTTGTTTTCCAGCTGAGGAATCTTGTAGGAATTCACGAGTAATGGACTTACTACAATATCTCCAACATTCCCATAAAAATAAGGTAAAGTGCCATAACCTTTAAAAAACAAAAAGACAAGTTCAAATTACTGCAGAATTGCATTCCAATTTGTAAAATGTTACACTTTCCCACAAAAATATGAGAAAAAAACTTGTTTAGGTGGGATGTTAAGACCATTACAGACCATTACTTAACAATGGTAATTCAGAGCAACTCCATTGCTAAGCAACATAATCATAAAGTGCAATATCATGTGACCATAGCAACTTTGATGGAAATTGTTGCAGTTCTAGTTGTCATTGTAAAACAATATGTCACATGATTACCATTTGCAACCTTCTTTGCTTGTTGAAAGCCAGCAATGGTATCACACTGACTGTCATAACTGTGGGCTGGTTACCAGTGCTCAAATTTTAATCATGTGATTGCAATGATTGAACAACTATGAGGATTGGTAGTAAATATTCTTGTTGAGTGCCTTAATAACTTTAAACTGTTGTTGAACAAGTAATTATTAAGAAAGGACTACTTGTATAAACATAGATGACAAAGACATCTATGCATTTTAAGGTCTAATAAAAATGAAGATGAATAGTTGTAACATATAGATATCTTTCTCTACTAACAGTAGTACTAACATCCCTCCTAAATCTCAATTTTAGTTCATTACCATAAATCCAAATTTAAAAGGTAATAGGGGGAATTGTTTGAATGCTATGTTTGACTATTATTTAAGTAATAGTCAATACAAGATTTCATACTGTCTGTAGATTTTTTTCTGACACAGTTGCAGATTTTATATATGAACAATATACAGTATATATTTTAAATGTGATACTTTTTTTCTAGGTATAGTGACCCCTTCTGTGTCAGTAACTTGACATGGGCCAATATTTCAAGTTCAGAAACTGAAATAGCATTCTGCTTTTTTATTCTTTCATATACAAATGTTAAAATCTAGCTCTAAAATGTATACTGTACTTCAATAGGTGTGAAACTGATTTGAGATTACTATTTCTTGGAAGGGAAAGGATGGAACTGGAAGCAGAGCACAAATGACAAGCCACACTTAAATGTAGTGTGGAATATATGTAATTTATATAAGTACAGGAACATTACAGTCAATTTTCATTCCTTCGGGACTATAAAGCGATTTTTTTTTTTGCAAGGAAATTTAGTTCTACCAAGATATTTAAGCTTTCATAGAATGGATACAATATTTAGGTTTCAGAATTTTAATCCAAATATGAACAATAGTGACAAAAAAACCTGTAGATGATTATATTACAGAGGGCTTACCTATTAGAATCACTGGTCTGATTCCAGAGTTTATCAGCAGATTTTCAGGAACTATTACAGTCTCCCCTGCAGGGATGGGTTGAGGTTGTAAAATTCCAGTTAACATTGATTGCGGAACCGGGACAGATAAAAGAGGCTCTATACAAATACAGAAAGGAGATGGATCTATTATAAAAGGGCTCATGCTGTGATTTGGCCTTATGAACAATTTAACATAAAAAAACCCCATTCTTGTTCTAGAAATCATTAAACACAATAAAATTTTAACTACACCGCATTTCCTTTTGAAATTACAGTGAATTCTTTCAAACCATGAAGGCACCCTCTTTTCCTAGCTCACCCTTCCAAAAGACATTACCTTTTTTAAAAAAAAATCTAGGTTTTATAGTTGATGGAGGTGAATTAGAGAGGAAAGGATTCATGCACAATCTCCTCAAAGCCAACAGAGCTGCTTACAAAAACTCCATTGACATGTTACCTATACAAAGAATCAGATTCAATACTAACTTACAAATGATCACATGCAAATTAATAGTGAACCATTCTCACAGACTAATTGAATGTTATTTTATCATATCCTAATCACAATCTATCAAATCAAAACTGTACAGTTTAGACACAAAAGAGCCATAGAGATTTTTAAAGATAAAGTTGTTACTTCAAGTACTAGGTATAAATCCTGTCATTACAAAGCTGAATTAATGATTTGCAATAATTAAGCACAGAGAAAAAACACATCTTTTTAAAGCCACAGACATATTTTTTGCTTGAATACATAGTTTGCAATTCACTAGGAGAAAAATCTGCATTTTAAAAAAATCTCTAATATGATATACTGTTATCCATTAACATTTTATTTCAAAGAAATCCCATTTCAGCTAGCAAACACTTTGATGGATGATCCAGGACAAAGCAATGTGGGGGAAATACAACCCTGCTACCATTCCTGGAGTTTACTAGTAGTTTTATACTCGTGCCTGCAGTGTCCTTCTGGAAAAATCAGGCTTTGTTACCAGTGCTTTACTGTGATTCTTCCTGTCAGGATGCTACCATAAGATTGGGAAGTCTGTTTAATAACTAGGTCAATGGTCTATTCTATGCTGTTCCCACCCTGTGTGGTTTAACATCAATATCAGATCTCTTGAGAAGCTCATTTTGATCTTTTGCATGGGGTATCACCAGTATGTGGATGATACTCAGCCCTGTAATTGTTCCCTTGATAGCAGCTCTTCTTTCTATCCTTCAAGGCAATTTCCCATTACCTCTAAACATATCTCTTCTCCAAATGTGCTGGGCTATAACTCACTATACTGAGAATGAAGGCAAATGACATCCAACCCATTCTGACCACACAAAATTGGATAAAGTTGTATAGAGTGAAAAAGGCATGTGGAAGAAAGATTGCTGATGTGACTACCTAGAGACAGCATTAAAAAGCATTTATCAGTTTAATTTATGACCCATAAGAATAAAGGTTTCTGTCCTGATATACAGATCCATATTGGAATGAAGTTAGTTTATCTCCTTCAATACGCATGCATCTGCTGAGATTAAATTCAGTATAACTTGTATAGACATCATTTGGGAGATTTGGAGTCATATCCACCATTTGGTCATGAAATTATTGGGAGGTAGGGCCTAATGTGGAGATGGACATTCTTGCTCTCTAATCTGAACTGCTGTAGGAAAGGCAACAAATTAATTAATTAAGGTGGATGCATATCACCAGCTCACTGGTTGAACACACACATATATCAGAATCTTGCCTGCTCTCGGAAGAGGCCGGATGGCAGGAACAGGCACAATTACACCAGGAGGAGGGACTGGGGATCCAGGAGACCAGCCTCGGTGTCGTTTCTTCGGTGGGCCAGAACTTGTCAGGGTAGCTAAGAAGCATTAACACACAAAGAAAACATAAATAACAACAATAATAATAAACAATAATATTTACCTTCTATATGCTTTACTCTCTTTTCCCATGTAATAAAGCAGGGATGTCAAACTCAAGGCCCGTGGGCTGGATTTGGCCATGAGGTGCTTAGATCTGGCCCACAGGGCCGCCCTGGAAACAACGAAGGACCAACCCGCGTTGCTTATGCCAGTGAAAACATAGTTCAGGATTAGGGGGATCGCACCTGTTTTCGCTGGCAGAGGGCTGCAGAAGGTTATCCCAGTCAAAAATGGAGCCTGGGAGAGGGCCACCCAAGCCATCACAGTGCCCCAGACATGAATTACATCAAGCTGACCACACCCACCTGGATACACTTCCTGGCCGCCTGAGGTCAAACACAATCCTGATGCAGCCCTCAATGAAATTGAGTTTGACACCCCTGTATTTTTTATTGACAACTCTGATTTTCAGAAACTTTATTACTGCTGAAGTTATTATAGTAAAGTAGGTAACAACAAGGTCAAAAAGTTATTTTTACTTTTCTCTGCACTATATTAGGGCTAGGAGATACTGAGTGAAACACAGGTCATGAAACTGTGGAACTCGTGACATTTGTCCTTCCTGCAATGTTGTTTCTTCTGGTAACATCAGAGGTTTAGAGAGAAAGGAAAACTGAACACAAAACCCTACAAATACTTTTAGACAATTGTAAAACAACCAATTGCACTGTGGACCAGTAGAACCCTGTATGAAGATAACAAAGCAAGAGATTCAGGGTTGGTAAAAAAATACAATTTGGCAGCTATGATGTCACCCAATTTTTTTGGACTTTCCCACAACAAAGGTTATGTACAATATCTCTAAATATTATGCAAAGCAACAATAAACAAGAGCATTATTTGATATTTGGATAGCATGCTAAAGTTGACAGTTACTATAATTATTCCAAGGAATTCATTTTCACCTTTTGTCTTATTAAAAATAACAGCTGGACAGCATTTAAAAAAACCTATTCTAAAGGCTACAATCTGTACACTTTTTCAAAAATAAAAACAAAATAGAATACTTATATATGTTCAAATCACTTGTCTTCTTTGTTAAAAAAACCTAAAGATGAGCCTTTTATTTAGCTATAATTTATGAAAAGTAAAACAAAGAATGTTGGCCTGAATCCTAGTCATATGGAAGCTAACTGAAATTTTAAAAAATGCATTTTAAATTGTGGAATAGTAAATTTACCGTACATGTCTTATTTTGAAAGACTATTTTGCTTCTTTAGTCTTTTATAATAAAAATTAAGTATTTTTTTCAATATGGACATTTCTTTTTTCAATGTTACTGAGTAGTCTTGACAAACTATAGTTTCTGGAATATTTTTCTATTTCTTAAAAATCTATATTGAATCTATTTTATTTTAATTAAAAAGTTTGTTAGTGTGAAAGACAGAACATACTAAAATTAAATTACTAATAGCACAAGTAAAAAGATGTTTAATCACCTTATCTCCCCTAACTGGCTTCAGGTAGACCCTTGGGAATTAATATTATTTCAAAATGTTTCAAGCTAGAATTGATCAAGTGTCCTGAATTAGAACCTCATGTATTATATTGTGATATTGCAACTATAAAAATTAATAAATAATGGCATGGCACAAAATGAAGTAGTCTAGAGAAACCAATGGCAATAAATCTAAAAAAGTTAAACCTGTAGAATATAAATTTATGGTCATAATCTTTCTAAAACTGATGGCTTACTTTACAAAAAAATAAATAAATAATGAGATGCTGGGGTTCTGGCAACTTTAACTGCCAATTGGATTTCTAATACAGAAACCATGCATTTTACAGATGACAGTGTTTCAAACTTTTATTTTAGTGGGTTTATTATTTAATAAATAAATGAATTAGTGCACAATAGTAATCTGTTAAAGATAACAGTAAAATGATAGGGCTAATGATTAAGACCTAAAAGTGGGAACAATCAAGTCCTGCACTGAAGCTCACAGGTTGATTTTGATTAATTACAAACTCTTAATCCTACCAGCTTACATTTAGAACAAGGATAAAATGGGGAAGAAAGGGAGGAGAAAGAACTGAGATAGGGAAAAATCTATTTAAATTGGTTATGTTGTTTAGGTGAAATGCAAATTATATATGGAACAAGTACATGAACTTTGGAAAAAATAACATTCCAAAAGGACAGTGTATTGTTCGGAGCCATCAAATTTGAGCTACAAAAAAAATGGCAATCACTAGATGGCAGCAAATGAAATACAGAAAATTTTAATTATCTGGTGTCATTTAATTGTTAACTAGATTGTTGCAACCTAAATCTGGTAATCCTAGTGTTGGTAATAAGTATTACAGAGACTTGATTTGACTGGAACCATTTTAAAGTTATATATCATTATATTGATTGATCTAGCTGAGAATAGTAAGAGTTAAACATATCTGAAGAACATCAACATCAATGTGAAATATGAAGTATTTATCAACTATTTTGTTCCAAAAGGATAATTCTATAGCAAATTAATTTACATTTTGTGATAATTTATATATAACTTTTACATAGTAGAGTCTTAGTAGTCCTAGATTGCAATGAGTTTGAGTGAAAATATATTACCTGTTGCAAATGTGTTTCCTACAAGTTGCCCAGGCAGAGCAAGTGGTCTCACTATGTTCTTATTCCGAGTCAAATCTTGAATTCCACTTAAGTTAACAGCAGAGGAAGACTGTGCTTCACTGAATACCGAGGACTCTGTCAAAGATATAATTGTAACTATTTTTTAAAAAAAATCTAAATCTTCATATTTATCATTTATAATGTACTTGTCCCATTATAGGTGTCACCTTGTTTATATGTACACTGAGAGCTTATACGCTAGAGAAAAATTCCTCGTGTGTCCAATCACACTTGGTTAATAAAGACTTCTATTCTGTGTCATGGTTCCGAGTAATGTATCATTTTGAGAGCTGACATTCTATTCTATCCTATCTATCCTATCCTGTCCTGTCCTGTCCTATCCTGTTCAAAAGAGTACACTGAATCTTTGAACAATTGACCCGTGATTATTATCATTATTTTTACGAGAGATGCCTGCATGTTTTTTCACATAATTCCACAATTTAGGAGATAAATGGCTTAATCATATATTGATACACTAAAAAAGTCCCATTTTTTTCAGTGAGACTTACTACCCAGTAACTAAATTCAGAACTGCAGTCTGAACTCCTAGATCCATCCAGTGGATGTAATATCCTATTAATACATATACAAAGAAGGAATAAATTGATATTACAAAAATATGTATTTTATTCTTCACTATTGCATATTCTAATCACCTAACAGAAACAAATATGAAATATTGAAGCCAAATGTATTTTTTTCACTATACCAAATATGATCACACTACAATATAAGGTTATAACAAGACATTTATCTTAGCTTTCTTTCCTTTTGAACCATTTGGTTTATGTAAAATTTCCAAAGTTTGCTTAACTACAGCCAAAACACGAGAGAGAAGGACAAATAAAACAATTAGAGCTATCTCTAATTGTACTGTACAGCACAGTGAGTCCTAGCAAGTGAAAAAGAAAAACAGTAGATAAAGAGAATTTGTATGATAATGCATAGACTGAACTGGTGTTAACAGGACCAGGAGCTTAGCTCAAGCCTTCATTTCACCAGCAAAACTACTGAGTCCCTAATGCCTCTAAAATAAAAGGGCAGATTTCTTCCTCTTCCTTCATCCAAGGAAGAAAGATGTTCTGTATCTCTATCTATAATACTAATGACTGTATAATGACTACAATGTATAATGAGTTTAATGATTGCCGCTACTCCTTTCAACTGTCTTAAGATAATCAAGCTCAGGATCTTTCAACTGCACCTGTGAGTTGGAGAACTCTGCTTCCCAGGGAAAATATGACAAACTAGGCCTTCCTTCCAGACTTGAAACTGGAGGTAGGAAAATCAGCATCAAAACTGTCCAGAACTTTGAAACCAATTGGGACACCTTAGAAATGCAGCACAATTGTAGGTCTATTCAAGGTGCCTCTCTTATTTTTTTCTTATATTTCTAACCTACTTGCTCCCAGGAAAGCCTGTGAGAATGGCTTGTAATGCATATTTAGACAATAATAATTGTGGCCCTGAATAATAAAAAAGAGTAAAAATTTCCTATTTTGGTGCTAATATTTTGAAAACCTTTGAAGTACTGTATGTCTCTCTGCAGATAAAATCCCCCTCATCTAAGGGACTGTCTCCTACTTCAAACAGATCAAAGGATAAGTTTAATTGTTTACTGAGGCAAGACTAAATGGGTTGATCTCTGTTCTAAATATTTTCATTTTGCCCAATACATATATTTATATTTGTGCTGTCTCCAGTGGTGGTATTCAAATAAAGTTGCCACCGGTTTGGTGGGTGTGGCTTGGTGGCCGTGCTTTGCGCGCATGCACACACTTTGCACATGCCAAACATGCACTTTGCATAGGCACAGAAGTTCTAACTTGCCATCTGCAAGCCAGCACAATAGTGGTTGCTGCAGCAGCCGCCATGTGGTGCTATTCTGCACCACGCAAAGCAGCTGCGCTTTGAATTCTGGCCATAAAAGTGAGTATGGGAGCCTGGGCAGGCGGGTGGGCCAACCAAAGAGCAGTGAAGAGAACAGGTTCGGTCTCCACTGCTCATCACCGCTACCAGCTCTCCAGAACTGGGCAGAGCCGGTCGAATACCACCACTGGCTGTCTCCTTTGTTCTTCCTGGTCTTTGCACTGTTTAGTGTCTCTTTCTTCTTGTTTTCCTGAAATAAGCATTTCTAAGTGATGCCATTATCAAAATGCTTAATGAATGACTCTTAAAGTTAAGGCGCTGTAAATTCCTCCCTTGTTATTCCTGCCTAGAATTCTCTGTTACTTAAAGGATAATTAAACTAAAATATTTGTTGTTGTTAATTGCAAAGTCGGGTCTGACGCATCGCAACCTCATGGACAACGTTCCTCCAGGCCTTCCAGTCCTCTACCATCCCCTAGAATCCATTTAAGCTCATGCCTACTGTTTCAGTGACTCCATCCAGCCACCTCATTCTCTGTCGTCCTGTTCTTCTATTGCTCCCAATCTTTCCCAGCATTAGACTCTTCTTCAGTGAGTTCTTTCTTCTCATTAGGTGGCCAAAGTATTTGAGTTTCATCTTCAGGATCTGGCTTTCTAAAGAACATTTATGATTAATCTCCTCTAGGACTGACTGATTTGATCGACTTTTAGTCCAAAGGACTCGCACCATGGTTCAAGGCCTCAATTCTTTGGCACTTAGCCTTTCTTATGGTCCAAGTTTCACTGGGGAAACTATAGCTTTGACTATACGCACTTTTGTTGTTTGGGAGATGTCTCTGCCTTTTTTAGTATGTTGTCTAGATTTGCCATCACTTTCCTCCCCAGGAACAAACATCTTTTAATTTTTTGGCTGCAGTCCCCATCTGTGGTGATCTTGGAGCCCAGGAAAATAAAATCTGTCACTATATCCATTTCTTCCCCATCTATTTGCCAGGAATTGAGAGGGCCAGATGCCATAATCTTAATTTTTTTAATGTTGAGTTTCAAGCCAACTTTTGCACTGTCCTTCACCTGCATCAATTATATTGTTTATAATTATATAATACTATCATAATATAAACTATACTGTTCCCCAATCAGAGGAACTCAAAATGTTATGTATAATTCCCAGTCTGCATGGGTTCTAGCCTTGCTGATTCATGATGATGAAAGCTGTAGTTCAGTATATCTTGAAGGTACAAGACAGTCCTGACAAAAGTAGAATCAATTATATGTGATCATTCAATTTATACATTATACAAAGTGTGCAAATTCTTCTAAGTTGCAGAATTCAGCTTTTCGCGGCACAAAATATTGCAAACAGATTAACCAACTTTAGAAATAACCCGCTCCAATACACTTGAACTGTAGCTCCTGCTCATAAGAATTTACACAAATGATTTCTTTTGTCCCCAAGTTACATTTTAACATGGGCTCAATCTTCTTCTCAATGCTATTGATATCCCCAAATTGTTTAAAATTGTGACCTAACAGTGAACTTTTCCTTGGAAACAATGTAAACTGGTTTTCACTAGATAAATTAATCTGGGAAAAGCAAACAGGCTAGTCTGAAACTACACCAATCCCACTGAAAATAGTCGGGTGAAGGGGGGACAGAAAGATGATAGAAGGGACATTTCCTAAAAGCTGAGCCAAGATCACAGACCCTGGAAACAATACACAGCTTTCAGGAATGAGGGGAGGCAAGAAAGGTAGAAGAGGGAAACTGGGCAATTAAAGAATGGCCATGAAAATTCTCAATTTTCAAAGGACCAACAGCTGTAATTTGATTAAGTTTTAGCAGTACATGGAAATATAACTAAGGACTCCAGAGACAAATCTCCCATCCCTATTTTCCAAAATGATTTGCCTGAGTGCCTGTCAGGATTTAATGGCAGGTTAGCTGACTATATTTAACCAGCAAAGATCGAGAATGAATTGTAGTTTGACAAAGAGTTACACCATCTTACCCAATCTTCCAAATTTTTATTTTATTATTTTATTATTAAAATAAAATAATACTCTTACCCAATCTTCCACATGTATGAGAGACACTTCCACATGGAGTGCTGTGACCATGGAGAGCTTAGTTCAATTTCATACATGATTAGAGAGCTCCTTAGGGAATTGTATCAGTCACAACCAGCCCTGTGATTGTTTTCTGAGCATAAAATGAGGCATAACCCAGATCTCTCTCTCTCTCTTTCTCCCCTTCCTCCCTCCCTCCTCTTTCTTAAAGAAAAAGTGCAATATACATTGAAGATGTTTATTACAAAAAGTTAAAAACAAACAAGAGGAAGAGAATATATATATATATATATATATATATATATATATATATATATATATATATATATATATATATATATAGTTATCTTTTGAAGACTGGTAGCAAATATAGCTTACAAGGAAACAGCCCTTGAGGTCATAGTCTTACTTGGCTTTTAAAGACTCATAACAGTAATTCTATATTAATCTACAATATTTATATCATTTCTACACCTTTGCCCCTCCTTATCTTACATTTCCCCACTAAAAATATGTAATATTAAGAGACTACTTTTTAACAAGGTAAATATTTAGTAGGGTGTTTGAACATTATAACAGCAATAATGGAAAGCTAATCCACATATTAATATTAAGCTCTCAGAAGATGACCTAAGCTAAGGGCATATGTATGGAGGAAAGAATAGAGTGGGCAAACTCAGATGAAAGAGGACTCTGGTACCTTCAACAATTGTGTAGTACATGGATCTACAACTGCAATTTTCTTTTTCTTGCAGGACAAAATATATATTCCATTTTCTCCTCAAATGTGAATGGGGAAGGAAAGGATCTATACTGCCATCCACCCTTATCTTTCTTAGGGATGTGATTAAAATTAAATTGCTGAAATAGCTCACCATTCAGCTTTTTAGCAGCACCTAATTAATCAATAATTTTTAATTACTGAATTGGATGCTACTAGAAAAATCCTGGGAAGTAAAAATCAAAATACTGAAATGAGGCAAAAGGAGCTTGTTGTTGCTAAGAAAACTACACTGGTGTTACTAGGAGTTGAGCTTGACTCAAAGAAAATGTTATTTTACCTTTAGCCAGACTTCTCTTTCCTCTTCCCAACAAACTGACTTCTGCACTTCATAATTATATTAAAGAAGATATTTAAATAATTGATTGCATATAAATAAGATATTTACTGGCTGTATATTAAAAATAATGCCCACATAAATGGATATCATTAAAAAGGGACTCATGGGAATTAAATTAACTGTATAAGATAGTGGAAGACTCAGATACAGAAGCAAAGATATGGCCAGGGTTTGTCTGTGGAACACATCATAATTCCCTCATGTACAAATTCCAAGTCAAGCTAAAATAGAATAAATCTATCCAACATACACCTACCATATTCAGGTAGGAATCTCTTTGAAGTCCAGAACTTACTGAGAGGGAACCTCTGTAATTATGGAATGAAATCAAATAGGTTTTAAGAAAGAATGTGAATATTGACAAAGACTAAGAAATAAAAGAAAGCAGACTGGATTCAGAACAGTAGTGGAAATTATTAAGAAAAAAGGAGAGTCCAAAGCCTACAAGGAGAAAAGTCCTAAGGAGAAACTTAAGAATTTCAGAAAGCTACTAGAAAAGACATTAAAATATTTGTATTTTAATAATAACTGAGTCAAAGAAAAATTGAAAAGTACATTAAAATGCTGTATTGTATGAAGTTGTCTAAGATAGCTTGGAAAAGTAGATTAGATCAGCACTCTAGTCACTGTCAAGTCAAAAGCTACTCTGATGGAATCTCTACAGGGGGCAGAAGGAGAGTTCTAACCAAACTATGCCAGCAAATCTGGAAAATGACCCAGTGGCCAACAAATTAGAAGAGGTGAAGCTACATATCAATACCAAGGAGTTGACACTTAACAGATCATGCAAATTATCACATAATATACTGTATTAATTCCACATACTAGCAAAATAATATTAGAATCATCCAATGCAATTTAGAGCCCAACCTGAAATGGGATACATCAGATGTTTACACTGGGTTTAAAACAAGATATATTATTACTTATGAACAATGGGCAATTGAGAATGCCAAACAATGCCAAGGTCAATATATGCTTTCTTGATAAAAAAGTCTTTAAATTGTATCAACCATGTCAAGTTGTGGAACGTTCTTAGGAAAATGGGAATTGCAGAACATTTTATTGTTCTCATGTTATCTCTTCAAAGCAGGTTAGAAAATAGACTTCACAACTTTGATTGGAATTATTTATTTATTTATTATTGATTTATTGATTTAGGCTATAGTTAAAGAATCTCAAAAGCCTCCCTATGTTTTCTTTCTTTCCTTCTTTTATCCCACTGATTAGGTATAGCCAGGGAAAATGTTTTCTGTTTTCCGTGCTTAACAAATGCTTGTTTTTGTAACTCTTTCTGCATCAGTCCTTCACCTCTATAGCTCTCTACATCTGATGCAAACATATACAAGAACAGAAAGTCACAGTCAAGAAATGAGATTGCAGTTACCGTACATATAAAAAGACAACCAGATGATCAAACCATTCTCGGAACTGACAGTGAAAATTGGTGGATAGCTTCTTAGAATTGACAATTAATCAGCAGTGAAGAAATACCCAACCACACTTGACAGGGTAGCAATGAAAGCCTTGGAAAAAAAATATTCAGATGTTGTGACATGTCTATACCTACAAAGATCAGAATGGTTTTTTCTGTAAACTCCATGGAAGCAAAAGTTAAACTCTGAAGAAGCAAAACAGAAACAGCTTTTGAACTGCAAATATCATGGACAGCCAAAAAACAAGCACATGTATCATATAATAAATCCCAAGCACTCACTTGAGGTATGAATAACTAGGCTCCAATGATCATATTTTGAATACATTATGCAAAGGCTCAGCTCTTTTAAAAAGTCCATAATGTTGGGAAAGCTGGAAAGAAGGATTAAAAAGGGAAAACCAGTAGCAAGGTGGAAGACACGACTACAGTGACGATGGGTGCACTGTTGGGAGTCCTGGAGGACCAAGTTGGGAACAAATCATCTTGGGAACTTCTGTCTATGTAGATACATTGATTTAATGGCACATAATCAAATCAATCAATAGTGAAATGATCCACTTGTCAGTGCAGGAAAACCTCCACAAAGAGGTCAGGTGCACTATGATTAATTTCATCTGCTCGTCCACCTCAAAAGGCAATTACAGGAATGTCTTTCCTATGAGAGAAAACCAACAAGGAGAACAGCTAACTGGATCTCATTAATGAAGGACACACTGTGGATTTTCATGTTCTGCCATATTACTGACCTTTTCTAATTAATTAAATCAGTTCCTGAATGGACCTTTGTGCTTCAGAACATTTCTGCAGAAACAGCATTACCATGCTAAACCAACCTCTCTAGTTTCCACCCTAATCATATTCCTAATCATACCACTAGGAAGTAGGGGCATATCTTCATATCCCTCCACCCAGGATAAATGCATTATTAATATTACTTTATCACCATCTTCATTACTACATCACTACTCCATCATTCAAGATCAGGTGAATTATTAATCTGTAGAGGTAATATAGTACAAGTCTACTAAGGGGAAATTATCTCTGCTCATCCATAGTGTTGAGGTAATTCCCCATTAGGAGAATGAGCGCATACAGGGAGATGTATAGAGAGTAGTGTTTGAATAATACACACACCGTACACAGATACACTATACAGTAAATGTCGGCTTTTACTTCAAGAAAGGTTTAAGCAAAGTCCAAAATAAGCAATCCAAAGTCATTCAGAGTTAAATCAGTCAGTTTTTTCAATCCAGGGATAATCCAAATATCAAAGCCCAGTGTCAAAAAACAGTTCATTATCAGACTTACATTAAATCCAGTCATTTACATTAAATATCAGTCAATTAGGAAAAATGGAGGAACAGCAATACTTTCCAACAGAGGAAATAAAGATACACTCACACTCTCTTCTGAGACAAAGACTAAGACTAAAACAACCCAGGTTTCTGGCTCCATCATATGGCCATTTGAGTAACCACACCCTATTGCACTTTTTAGCATGCTCTTAAAAAGACAGTATTAAAATGTCTATCCTGGTTTATATATTTCTAACCCAAATACCTGTTAGGTGACTCATATTCCTAACACATATTGCTTATCGATGACTTTGAATAAGTTACTTTTTCTTAGCTCAACTCACTTTACATACTGCAACTATAAAATTAGGCACATCTGAGATAAACTATGTGGTTTTCTTAGATAAATTATTAAATTAATATAGGAGCTTTATGAGTATTAAAAATAGATACAAATCCAGAAAAATGCAAAGGTAGATGGCAATATATTATTAAATCTGAAAGCATTTCAGTCCATTTTTTGACAATTATATAATAATTATATAATAATTATGTAATTGTCACCACCTACTCAAAATTCTATTACTGAAATAGAAAAGCTTGTGTGGGAGTAGATGGCTGGGAATGGATTTTTGTATAGAAAGATAGCAGGTTATATTTGGTACTGGTACCCAAAATAAATTCCTTAAATTTAAATGCCATGTTATGCCAAATTCCAGTTAGTAAATCTCATTGCTCTGGTAAATAAAATCTGAAATATTTTCCACTGCTCTAATCCCTGGAAGATTATGCCATAATAAACCAGTTCATTTAAAAATATTTTTCCTGTGGTCAGTGAACTTGAACAACCAGTTTGAGAAGGAGACTGAATTACATAGCAGTACTATCTTTGTCAGCTAGCCTTCTTTAACCTGTTGATTTCCTGGTATATTTGAATGATATTTTCATCATCACCTTGGGGACAATATGGGTTACAGACTAATATACTTCCTGGGCACCACACTGAGAAAGACTATTCCAAACACTACTGTATTATTTATTTATAGTTCTTATGCTACTCAGAACTTTCAGTGCTATTTACTTAACTTGTAGCTTCCTCATTGATTTGTGTCTATGAGTATGTGGATTAATAATCAATGACATATTAAAAAAAATATCTGCCCTGAGTTACTCCCATAACACTTTTTGAAACAAAAAGCACCTCTTTTCACCCACACAACCTTGCTGGTGAAAATTAAATGGATTGACAAGGATAATGTGACTGTTTTTTCAATGAAAGATTACACTTCTGGCAGGAGGTAAACAGGATTTAGCAACTCTACCCTGACCAGAAAACACATATATAGAAGGTACCAGGTAAATAAAACCTTGATCAGCTGATAAGGAAAAGGGGAGTATGGAAGACAGATTTACCAACTTGGTAGAAATAATCAAACTACTTAGTTTACATATTATTAGACATTACTCATTTTATTAATATGGAAATCAAAGCTGTCACAAAATAGCATTCTAAACATTATTTCCATTTGTGCTGAAATATTCTAAAGCTGATTAAAAAGTTCCTATATTCCTATATTTTCAAAATACAATCAACCTTCGATAGCCTAATAGGCAGTGCTAAGCACTTGTGATACGGTATTTTCCATTTCTTAACATTACTAAAGAGTGGATAAAATACTGGTAATTAATATTAATTTACTTTAATGATGATGATATATTTCTACTGCAAAAATCTGTCAGTAGGTATGGAAATTGCCATAATGGTCTTAAAGAATAAAAACTTAAAATTCAAAATTCAATGTGGCTACTTTATATTGTTATACAAACACAGTAGTGTTAAAATATAACTACTCATCTATACACATGCACATATTGTGTTTAAATCTAGTTATTTCATTAAATTTATAATTGTGATCCAGGTCAAATCTATTTTTAATCCTCATTAACACTAATACCAACTAAACATTTAATCATAATTAAAATGGGAAGAAATTATCTCCCCCTGGAGAAATTGTGAAGATGGACAGAAATAGTATATTGCATATATAATAGTATAGTGATCAGATATTTTGATACTGTTAGCTCGTTAATCGACCAAGGAAAATAAATTTCCTTATAGTTGTTTTGCCCTCTGTGATAAGAAAATGATGAGCGAATTTGAGGAAATACACTAGAGATTTCAAAGAATCACTGAAAATGCTGTGAATGTGGCTGGAAGACAACACTTTAAAAAATCCCCTGGAAATACTTTCATTCTCTAAATCATAGTTAGATTAATTCAATTGGCTGTAACATCCCTTCAACTTTTAATTCCAATTCAAATTAACACATATATAAATCAAGCAACAAGAAGTTAAAAGTAGCTGTATGTTCAAATTCTACTCATGATTTTATGAAAATAGTGGAGCATTTAAACAGTAGGGGGAAGGGGGGAAGATTCTCCCTAATGGTCTGAGGACAGATCACACTAAATACAGAATTATCCTCCATCTAAAGTTTATTTTTCTGCAGCTTTCATACTTGAGGAATTCTACCCTTGCAAAATTTTACTTCAGTCCTATGTCCGCGCTGTAGGGCCAAGGTAGGGCCAAAGCTATAGGGCCAAGTGAAGTGAGACATCTGCTCAATATATTTAAAGTCACCATATATGATTCCAAAATATGCAAGGAGCCTGTATTAATGAATCATGAGCCTCCACACAAACTTCACACTAACCTATAAACAATTGGAAGAGATAACCAGCCAAAAAATCCTGAGGGAAGAGTTTTTACTGTACTTCAGTAGGAAGATTTTGCAAGTCTTACTCAACTAAAGCTTCATCATACTAAGATAGTATATCCTTTAATGGTTGGCAACTACTATGTTCTTTCTTGACACAGACTCCAGAATAAGTTATAACTTAAAATCTTTTATTACATAATAATTTCAGACATAACACTCCCACCTAGATTATCGTAACCAGAACTTTTATGATTGGGGGCTTCACAGCTACAGATAGCATCATATCACTCTTCACAAGTGTCAGTTCTAGGACTCTCATCTCCTACCTGTCTGGGTGAACCCTGGCTTGTATCCATTGGCTGTTCCACTCTCAGGGGTCACAGATGGAGATGCTGACGAGCTAGGTTTAGCAGAATGGCTAGCAACAGAAGAGTGCCTGCTTCTACACTCTGCAAGTAAAGCAGCTATAGTACATATTTAAGCAGCCAGGTTGACAGTGAGACAATGTAGCAGGACAGATATTGTATGCAAAAAACAAAACAAAACATAGTTATTGTGCAATCAAAAGAGCCAATTAAAAAGCAAAGTTCTTGGAATTTGTTAAAGATTATTTTCAGTTTAGAAACATTTAGAAAATTCATGCAGCAGCCATGAGCCTAACTTTGTTATGGGAACTACAAGAATAATTTAAAAGAAAGCATAGCTTCATATAGAGAGATCTTAAAATCAAATATGACTGAGATTACCATTGTCCTCATTTCTTGTCCATGGGAGAAAAGATAACATCAGGACAAAGGGCTTTTATAGAACTGCAACATCAGTATACTCCTCATATTGTCTACAGAAACACTTCTAGGACATTGCTCCAGACAAGCCTTACTTATTGTTCTAATATATAAGGCCTTGCACAAGACACGGGGAGGGGGGGGGGGTTACACCAACCACAACCACATCTACAGTAATGTATCAATTAGGCCATGACAATGAGAAGCTGCTGACATAGAAAACAGTCTAAACAGCCATAGGGCTGGATTATAGGGCTATTTTCAAGATGTCCTTTCTTGAAGAAAAATGTGTGACAAGACTATCATGTTAAACACAATTTTGAGCAACTTCTGGAATAAATATCCACATATGCTAATCATCAATTGCTACATGGAATTCTTGGAATTCTGTGTTTTATCCTATGCTGTTTCTGATGAACTTGATATTTCGATTAGCTTAAGCTAACTTCTTTATCTCCACTATTTTCACACATTTCTTATGCTGTATTTTTATAATCACCTGTTTAGGAGGGAATTTCATGAAGGTAATTTACTTCCAAGTAAACATGCATACAGTCGTTATATAAGTGTTGATTTACCATGAACTGATCTGTTACAGACTGCACTAGACCAGAGGCAGGCAAGTTGTTCAACAACATTTTTTATTGTCTACACAATAGAAATAGCTGAATTGGGGGGGGGGATTTGGGGGGGAGCAATTATGCAATCTTACACCAATTAGAAAACAAATCACACCATAGTATACATGATTTTCTTAGGCTTAGCAATCCAAAGCATTTGAATATATTTTGTTTTTTCACTGACATAAGCATAACTTTTACCTTTCAACTTCATTTCTTTATGGACTGTTTTGAGGCAAAAATTGTCCTATGTTCCTTATTGGAAGGGTAAGATTAAGAAGAAATGAAGTAAACTACTTTGCAAGAGAAAATTAATGTGCTTTAAAGATACTTGGATAACCCTAGATTGAAGAAGGCTGTCATTTAATGTGGAAAAAGGTCTTTCAGTGGCTGATAAGAAACACTTAAAACCATATATAATGTCTCACAAACTAAAAAACTACTTTTACTATATCATATCATCTGGAAATTCCTTCTTTTAAGAAAAAGCATATCAAAACAATGTACTCTTTAGCTTTTCTAAAATTCAATTCTTTTCATGTTCCTCACACTCAAGTACATCCAGGAAGATATTTCCTACCTTTCCAACATATAAGAGGTCCCTTTGACAGCACACCTTGAGCATTTCGTATTAGGCGGTACTTTAAGTGCTTCTGCTTCTTTGGCTGAGTGGTGAGTTTCAGATTAATGTGGTTTGAAAATTCAGTGAAATATCGAAATCCTCTTTCTCCACAGCCTATACAATTTCCAGAAAAACCTGCAGGGTTGGAGAAAAGTATGATAGTTTTACAGTTTTTCTTGGATATTTGATAATTTTGTTTCTATTCAAGTTCTCTTCTTGGAATCTATTTAGCTTATTAATATATTTTCTCCTGCACACTGACAGTTTAAAGAACAAAGAAGAATAAAGAAACCTACTTTTTCCAAGTAGCATCAAACCTCCCTTGTTTGTAACATAGGCACTTGTACTTCAAAATGTGCAGCATGCTATCATGACATAAGTCCCACTTTTTGTACTTGTTACAACCTTGCATAATATGAATGGAAGAATTTACTTTGTACCCATAGTGCTTTGTCACATATCACCCTCCCCGTATGTATGTCCATGTTTGAATTTGTCAGTTATATTCAAACTGTTAGGTGTCTAAATCTTAAGCCCATGTCCCACTGCACCAACGGATGCAAAGAGGATGTAAAAAGGACAAAAAAGCTTGCCATCCGTTGGAAAACGCGATGCATACATTGTGTACCCACTGCATACGTGTTTCATACGCTCTATCCATCGAGCATCCGTCCAATGAGATTTCATCCGTGCAAGAAGTTTTGAGCTGCACAAAACTTTTTGAGCGAATGAACTTTGAACGATGTACATCCGCGACACATACGGGCAACAAACGTTCTATGTCCGTTGTCATCCGTTAAACGTCTGCTGTATCCTTTCGGCATCCTCTGGACATCCTCACAAATCACATCCGCTGCAGCTGAAAACGGAAAGAGGGAGGAAGCGAAAGGTACACGGAATGTCCACACAGCGTTAGTAGCATGGAAATAGAAAGGATGTAAGCGGATGCATCTCGTATATAAAGCATTAAAACAGACAAAACGTTTGTATATGGGATGTATCTCGGATATTTAGGATGATGTGGAAGAGCAAGACCAAGGGTAAAGAGGTCTGTACACCACAGCTGGTGGACTCATACTGAGATCCAGGTGATTTCCTCCCCCTTTTTATAGGAAATATCGGTTGTCCGCTTGGTGTTCTTCCACATCATCCATTGATCTCCACCATGGATCATAACACAGTACTTATTGTAGCTGCCATCATTCAACACCAGAACCAAGACCTGTTCAGACTGTTTCATCTTTTCTACTCAAGGAGAAGGAGACGTTCAAGAGCTGTGTGGGTCCGACGATGGATCGGGAGAAGAGTGGAGTTTGGACTGTATGACAAGCTGATGGTGGAGCTGAGGAATGAAGACCCTCGTGCATTCCAGCACTTCATGAGGATGCCACCAGCCATGTTTGATGAAATTGTAGAGCGTCTGAGACCCAGGTTGACCAAGCCGAGCACCAACTTCCGTCCCATCCTGAACCCTGGACTGAAGGTGGCACTGACTCTGCGCTACCTGGTCTCTGGAACCACGTACAGAAACATGCAGTATGCCTGGAGGGTGCCACACAACACCATCAGCAAAGTGGTCAGAGAAGTGGTGCAGGCCATCATCGAAGAATACGTGGAGGAGCTCCTCCAGTACCCCACCACTGAAGAAGGCTGGAGGAAAGTTGCAGAACAGTGGTATCAGAGGTGGAACTTTCCCCACACCGTTGGAGCCATAAATGGGAAGCATGTGGCCTGCAAAGCTCCAGCCAACTCAGAGTCCACTTATTACAACTACAAGGGCTTCTTCAGTATCATCCTCTTTGCCATGGTTGATGCTGACTACAAGTTCATATACATCGATGCTACAGGCAACGGGTCAGCTTCAGATAGCCAGGTATATAACACCAGTGACCTCAAGGATGGGCTGGAAGGCAACCTCATCATGGGTTTTCCAGATCCAGACCCCCTACCCAATGACACACAAGATGTGCCCTACTTCATCATGGGTGATGACGCCTTCTCCCTCAGAACCTACCATATATACTCGCATATAAGCCGACTTTAGAACACTTGTTTTTCCCCCCAAAATTTGGGGGTCGGCTTATATGCGCATAAATCTGATTTGCTGGAGCAGCGACTTAGCATGGCGGCTTCGCGCGATGGGAGTCTTGGCTCTCATCGCGCGAAGGCTACTGCAGCCCTCGCCTGGCCCTTTGAAGCCCTCGCCTGGCCCTTTGCAGCCCTTGCCTGGACCTTTGCAGCCTTTCTCCCTGGATGGACGATGAGCTGCAACTTTTGCTCTGCCGACTTTTCCCTCTGTATTTTTCCCTCTATATGCGAGTTTTTGCAAAATGCCTCATTTTAAGGGTCGGCTTATATGCGAGATCGGCTTATATGCGAGTATATATGGTACCTCATGAAGCCCTACACTTCAAAATACCTCACCCGTGAAGAGAGGATCTTCAACCACAGGCTGTCCAGGGCAAGACGGGTGGTGGAAAACGCCTTTGGCATCCTGGCCAACAGGTTCCAGGTACTTCTCACCACCATGCATAATCACCCACACACTGTGAGGAGCATCGTGGAAGCTTGCTGCATCCTACACAATCTCATGCGCACCCGCTACCCAGTGTTGCAGAACAGGCTTGTGGACCGACAACAAGGGAATGGGAACATGGAGCCTGGTGAATGGAGGCAAGGACGAAACCTGATAGACACTGTGGATGTCCAAGGGCCCAACAGAGCTTCACGTGAAGGGAAGAAGCAGCGCAACCTCCTGAAACACTGGTGCAACTCCCCAGCTGGAGCAGTGGAGTGGCAAGACAGGATGGTTGATGCTTAATTGATGCTTCCTTCAGCCTGTCTCATCACACTGATGAGAATGTGCCATGTATGTTGAGTGGTCCTACAATGAATAGAGCATTAATAAAGAGCTTTGTTTATTTTGAAATGTGTTGATCAATGAATAAATTGTTATTGATAAAAAAGGGCCATATGTGTGGCAGCTGGGAGAGTGGATCATACAGTCCCACTATGCTTGCACTGGAGGTTTATCTATCCCACAGCTATCCTTACCTATCCCACAACTATCCTTACCCATCCCACAACTATCCTTACCTATCCCACAAGCATGCAAAGGCTTAACCCTTTTTTCAAAGTTTTCACCAACACTTTATTAAGTAAATAAAAAGAAACAAGTGTGTGAAGCAAAGATAACCTTTGTTAATAACTGTCTTAAGTAAACTGTATGACTTTATTAAAAAATGACCCAAGTAAAGTGTCTTAAGCAAAGATAAAGTGAACAGGTAACAACTTAGTCTCTGGCACTATTCTCAGTCACTCTGAGGCATGTCCATGGTCTCAGCTGTCGCGTGGCCAGGGAATGTGGAGGTGGTTGTGGCTGGAGTGCTGGTCTAAAGCGCCATTGGGGTGCTTGGCCCTGAGAGTACAACAGGGGATGGTGTGTTCAGGAAGCTCTCAGAGAGCTGACTCAGTCCCGTGAGGTTGAGAGGCCCTTATCTTCTCCTTCATCACCTGGTATTGGGCTTTGGGCAGGTCCATGAGCGTCTGGCTCACGTAGGTGATGAAGGGCTTCCAGTTCGAGGATGGTATGTCACTGTGGACCAGCTGAGAGAGAAGATCTGTGCTGGTTTTGATTGTGTCCCTGATCTCTAACAGGACAGTGTGGCTCTGGCCCTCCAGTCTGCCTCTCTGCCTGCTTTCTGTGGAGGTGGAGCTGGGTGTGGGTGTGGGTTGGTCTCTGGTGGCTGCTGCTTCTTCCTCCATTTGTGACAGGGGATCGTCCACGTCCTCTGGCATGGGGAGTGCAGCTGTCAGGGGGTTCTCTGCCGTGGGGCCCTCCGAAGACACCTGCCTGGATACGGTAGCTGGCTCCTGGCTGGAAGAGGAGTGGCTGTCTGTGGGCTGTCTGAGGGAGAGGGTTGACAGAGGGGCTGCTCCTCGGTGGTGGACCTCACCCTCCAGGAAGCTGCACTTGGCCATGACGTACATCTCCCGGTCAGTGAGCTTGACAGAGGCCTTCAGGTGTAGCTTGCCATACCAGGTGTGCATATGCTTCCACCATCACAGGAGTAGGTCTGACGTGTACCCCAGGCTCTCTGCCTTGTCTCTCAAAGCTGCCTGCTTCCTCTTGGTGTTGCGATAGAGTCTGTGGCCCTTTCTCCACAGGTACTCGTTCTCCCTCAGCCATTCCAGCACCTCCTCCTCATGGTCCTCGGAAAGGGTGTACTGTTTCCTCTCTCCCTTCTCCTTCCCTTGCCTCTTCCTCCCTCTGGCAGGGGCTTGAGCAGCAGGGCCTTCAGGGGCTTGTGCAGCAGGGACTTGAGGGCCTTGGGGCTGGTCCACCACAGCAGCAGCAGCAGTAGCAGCAGCACCAGCAGCAGGAGAAGCACCAGCAGCACCAGCAGCAGGAGAAGCACCAGCAGTAGCAACACCAGCAGCACCAGCAGTAGGAGAAGCACCAGCAGCACCAGCAGCAGGAGAAGCACCAGCAGCACCAGCACCACCACCAGCAGCTTCAGAGTCAGTGCCAGGGGATGGGATGGTGGTTCTGTCCTTCTTGCCAGGGCTGGCAGGAGTAGGCACAGGCTTTCTCTTCTTCCCTGACTTACAAACCATGGTGTTATTCGAAGATGTCTGTGGCAGCACGTCTTTCCTCTGACTGCTTGCGAGCTGCATCCTTTTATATCCATGGAGCTGATGCAATTCATACTCCCCGCATGCGCAGTGAATGCTTTGCATTCGCTATGCATCCGCTATGCATTCGCTATGCATCCGCTATGCATCCTATAGGCGTCCGTGATGCATCCACATCATCCGCTACAGATCCGCTTCGCAATTCTCCCCCGGAAGCCCTTCGGATGTGTCATCCGCTTCCATCCGCTGTCATCCACTAGGCTTCCTACGAACATCCGCTTAACATCCTTGCTACGTACTACCCCCGTCCGTTCCTTTCCGTTCTTCTCTGTTCTGTTTATACAAATTTGGGACACTTTTTGGAGCGGATGACAACGGATGGAGCCACCCCTGAAATTTTGCTCGTCCGCTGTGGCCTTTTTGCATACGTTTTGCATCTGTCAGCCAGTGGGACCTAGCCTTTAGGCTTCAAACCTTTTCCAGGCCATCATCAATTTAAGCTTAACAATCTTAAATTATTCCATCTTGCCTTGTTCCATAAAAGTCATTGAGGAAGCTTTGAAGAAAAACTTTCGAGACAAAGAACATCATGATGCAAAAGTCCTTTTCCCCCTCTCCTCATTAAATACCATACAAAGGCAAGTAATTTCTCTAACTTTGTATCTCTAATTTTGAACAATAGCCTCACTTATTTTGGGAAATCATCTATTCAGTGCTGAATGGAAGCTCCAACAGATTTTACCAGAGTAACTACCGTGTTTCTCAACAATACGGCCTCCACCAATAGGAAGCCCCACTATGTTTTATTGGTATAAAATCAAATTAAACTCCTCCCCCCAAATTAAGGCCCATATTAAACAAGTGAAATGGGGGGGGGGGGAATGACGGGGGGGCTTGCATTTTGGAAGGACTTGCATGCCCGGATATGGTGCTGCCTGCGTTGGTGGCGCATTTCATACCGGGAGACCTTCCGCCACCATTGCTTTCCCTTGCTGCCGCAGCGTTATAGGAACACCACGGCGTTTGCTGCAGCCTCGTGCAGCCAGTCAGGGCTCCTCCCTGCAACCGGAGCCCTGAGGAGACACTTGGCTTCAGGCGCTCCCGTCGCGGCCTTTCAAGGGAAGGCGCTCGCCCGAGAGGATCTCTCTCCCCCTCTCTCTCTCTCCCCACAAGGTCAATGTCTGTGCTGCGGCTGAGGAGGAGGAGGTTGCATCCGGTTCCTGCTGCTTGCTGAGAGGTGAGGAAGCCGTGGCTTTGCAGAGCAAGTGAAGTGCTGCTCACCCGGGTGAGATTTGGGAACAAGGGGCAGGAGGAGGCATGCACGCACCCACGACTCGCTTTCCTGGCTCTGCCCAGCCCGCATGGCTCTGACGTGGCCCTGGCGGGATGATCGGAGGGTCCAGCGGGTAGGCGCTTGCTGCCTTGATGAGAACTCTGCCGCTGGGAAGGAGTGCCCGCCTGTCAGCTTGGCCTGCGGTGCCCAGTGCAGCTGACAGACGGGCCCTCCTTCCTGGCAGCAGAGCTCTCACCAAGGCAGTGAGCGCCTCCCCGCCAGACCCTCCGCTCATTCCGCCAGGGCCGTGCCAGAGCTGTGTGGACTGGGCAGAGCCGGGAAAGCGAGTTGTGGGTGCGTGCATGCCTCCTCCTGCCCCTTGTTCCCAAATCTTGCCTGGACGAGCAGCGCTTTGCTTGCTCTGCAAAGCCGCGGCTTCCTCACCTCTCACAAGCAGAAGGCCTCTTCCTCCTCAGCCACAGCGCAGACGTTGACCTTGCGGGGAGAGAGAGAGAGAGAGAGTGGGAGAGATCTGCTTGGGCGAGCGCCTTCCCTTGGAAGGCCGCAACGGGAGCGCCTAAAGCCAAGTATTTCCTCAGGGCTCTGGTTGCAGGGAGGAGCCCTGACTGGCCGCACGTGGCTGCACCAAATGCCGTGGCGTTCCTTTAATGCCGCGGCAGCAAGGGAGAAGGGAAAGCAACGGTGGCGGAAGGTCTTCCGAACATCCAAGCTGTCGCCCCCTGCCCACCCGAGGATGTATGGGGGGAATTAAGTCACCCCCGAAAAGACAGCCTAGCCGTTTTTTCGGGGGGGGGGTGTCAAAAAAAAATAAGGCCCGGCCTTATAATGTGAAAAACATGGTAGGAAATCTAAATAGGAAAAAACATTCCCATTCCTGTTCCAAAATATCAAAGAAGGTCAAATTGTGGACACTGTCATGGAACGATAATTGTCAGGAAAAGCAAACAGTTAATCTTTTTCTACTACTGAATTAGTTCCAAAGCTATATTTTTTCCATAAAGAAATATTTCCTTAATTTTGTAAATAACACGACTGTTTTGTTTGAATTTTCAAAGGCTTTTTCCTTTGATATGAATAAATGATTTAGAGCTACAGGAGATACATATATTTACAGTTCTACAGAAATTCTTGATGTAACAAATAATCCATACTGTCATTTCAAAGATTTTTTTGCAAAATAGTAAGGCATAAATATGTAAATTTCAACAAAAATTGAAAGCTCATTGTTCTGAACAATAATGTAATTTCTTTAAAACACAAAAGAAAGATCAGCAGGTCAAACCAGTTTAGCAAAGTGGCCTAAATACATCTTGAAGTGAATTCTCCTAGATAGTTAGGGATATAAATACTGTGTTTGATCTATTAATAATAATTAATCTATAATTATTATAACCCAAGGTTAAGCAATTTGTTCAGCATAAAGATACACAGAGTAATTACATTCTCAACTGTAAAACCTTTGTTAATTGGTTGCTTTAGATGTCACAGTGGCAAAGAAAAACAATGTTATTGTCCTTTTTTTTTTCTTAATTATGGGTTGCATCCAACAGCAACAACAAAATGGAACACCTGTCAACACACTTACTTTTATCTACCAGTAGCTTCCCCATCTCCAGAATCAGAAATCTGTTTCAAATGTTTGCACATGGAAGAAGTAATCAGCAGAACTCTATCAATATAATATTGCTTATAGCCTCATATTGTTATACCACTAGATTTAAAAACTTGATTTGGAACTTAAAAGATGGATAAATTATAGTCCATAAATTTAGAAACAGAAATTTTTGAACAACAAAAATAAGAATACACATTTATATTTTGAAAATTTCATTCACACTTTCAAAGTTAATTCTGCTTAAAGACTATTTTTCTTGTTTCAATGAAATTGGAGTTAATCTGCTTCTAAAATTCCACAAATGTTGCCAAGAAAACCCAAAGGATGTGTCCAGGCAGTTACCAAGACTCAAGACTGACTCAAAGACACAAAGTGTATTAATTTAACTTCCTCAATATTTCAGTCTTATGAGAGAAATACCATCTGCTAAAAACTAAAAAATGGATTCATTACTAAAGAAGCAAAGGAAAACGACTTCTTCCTTTTTGCATATTTGAAAATTTATTCCATTGCACAAATTTAAAAAAGTTTTAAAAATTCACAATTTTTACATTAATACCAGGAAAAAAGAGATTGGAACATTGGATTGCAAAGCAATTAAATGATGAACATTGATAAATATTGAACTGAATATTTATCAAAAGTTTACGTGCAACACGTAATCTAGTGTGGAGATTCAGATATTCCACAGAAAATATTTGCAAAACCACAGGTTCTCAGATTGTCTGCTTATTCATGGTTGATCTGGGAATTATAATACAATTTATTTAGAACAGTGTTGATTTAGAGGATTAGCAACTGATTGTTCCAAATGAGAGGAATTCACTCTTCCCTAAATCATTAATTTCCAAGTGAACATGAGCAAACTTGAACACTATAATCCAGCTAGCCCTTTTCTCAGTTGAATTGTTTATGCCAATCTCTAAAATCCTTGCTTTGTTCTGTTATCTGTCTTTGATCTTGGACTAACCTATATATTTGCATTCCTGCCACAAATAGCCTTTTAAAAAGTACCCTAATCTTTAAACTACTGCTATAATTCTGATCTGATCCTGTAGAAATACCATCATTTCCAGGATGCTGAAAAAGAATTTGGTGAAAAAAGTTGCAGCTATACCTTCTTATTCCTTAAGGCTTCCAAAACTTAATACTTTCTTTCTATCTTTTAGAGATCCATCTTTCATAATCTCTAACCAACACAGGTCAACTTTAGAAAATTATCACAGCTGAAATCTAACACATCTGTGGGCTGGAAAAAAATAATAAAGCTATACAAAAATTGTACAAGCTAATATGCATCTCATATTATGGCACTCTTATGTGGTTTAACAGAAAAAGCCATAACACCGCTTTATTTATATTCCAAACAGGGAAACTCAGGAGGAAATAATTTCATCCAAACCCTGTCAGATAATGTTCAACCAGGCCATCTTAAACTAGTAGTCGCCAACCAGTGGTCCAGGAACCACTGGTGGTTCATGAGAACATGTTTGTGGACCACAGAGAAATGTTACCCCCAAAGTACTTCCCCCAAAGCACTTAATCCAGGCTGTACTGGAACACAAAGATGCACCACCCACATGGCCCACCCACCCGCTGGCCCCTACCCTTCGGCCAAACGCAAATCTTACCTTGAGTAGAGACATGTGAGCTGGAACTGGAAGGTAAGACTAATGATGGAGGAGAGAAATCCACCCTGGGGTGGCTTGCTGACGTTGGTGGGGAAGTCGGTCCCATATTCAAAGCTGCAGTAGTCACAAGACTGGCCCTTTAGTGATCCTGGAGCAGCTTCTCTAGTCCATGGCAGGCTGATGCACCTGGGTGGAGGAGCTGCTGCTCTGGGATGACCAAAGGCCATTCCTGTGACTACTGTAAGTCTGGAATATGTGACCAATTTTCCCACCGTCAGCAAGCCACCGTCAGTCAAAATTCATATTAGTGGTCTGCAGGATTTAAAATTTTGAGTTTGGTGGTCCCTGAGATGCAAAAGGTTGGTAAGCCCTGATCTAAACTGATCACACTAAATTATGATCCAGTTCATTGCAACAGAACCTCCTCCATGAAAATAAAAAGAAACTATTATACAAGGTACAACTCTATACAGGTAGTCCTCAATTCACAACCACAACTTAGCCCAAAATTTCCATTGCTAAGCAAGACATTGATTTATCCCATTTTATGACCTTCTTTGCCACAATTGTTAAGTTAATCACTGCAGTTGCACAATAATATTTGTTGTGTATTTGCTGTCCCTGGCTAAAAAAAAGTTTCCTGCATGCAATGAATCTGACACTGACATTGCTTCACAGAAGTTTGCAAAAGGTAGTCACATGATCCCAGGACACTGCAACTGTCATAAATACATGATAGTTATCAAGTGTCCAAATTTTAATCAGATGATCAAGGGGACTCTTAGGTGGAGGTGGAAGATAATACTAATGTAGTCTATCAGATTCCCTGCATGGATTGTCCCTGTGAGTATGTAGGACAAATGGGGAAGAAGCTAACCACCAGACTGCAAGAACATAGGTGAGTGGTCAGATGAGGAGATTTAAACTCACTGATAGCCTCACATTGTAATGAACAGAGGCATACATTCAATTTCACTGCTAATAAGTTTGTTAGCCAAGCAGGTACAGCCAGGGAAATATTTGAAGTCTGGGCCCCTTCTTAGTCAACAGGAGTGCTGATCTACCACCAGATACTTAGGACCCGAGGACTTGATAGCACAAGGAAACTTAATAGCTGGTGATCAACACCCCAATCAACCAATAAGAAGCCATGCCCAACCAGACACCACATAAATATTATACATAGAATCGCCAAAGTACACATTCTGGTAGTGAGAAGTTCCCTGAGGGTGGGTTCCTGCCCAAGTTTAAAAATTCAAAAAACTAAACTTTTGGTCCTGTTAGGAATGTAAGTCACCTAACAGCTATTTGGGTTGGACAATATATAAACCAAGATAGACATTTTAATACTGTCTCTTTAAGAAAATGCAAAACTGTAATTAGGTGTGGTTTCACAAACAGCCATAAGATGGAGCCAGAAACCTGGGTTGTCTTAGTCTCAGAAGAAGTCTCAGTGTGTCTCTGTTTCCTTCTGTTGGAGAGTATTGCCGTTCCTCCATGTTTCCTAATTGACTGATATTCTTGGATTTGATGTAAGTCTGATACTGAACTGTTTTTGACACTGGACTTTGTCATTGGATTATCTCTGGACTGAAACCTGACTGATTTTACCTGTGAATGACTTTGGACTGCTTATTTTGAACTTTGCTTCAATGTTTCTGGAAGTAAAAAACCTTCATTTACTGTACAGTGTATGTGTGCTGTGTGTGTATTATTCAAATGCTACTCTCAAATCCCTGTATGCACTCATTCTCCTAACAGGGAATTACCTCAACACTGGTTATGGGCCCAGACCATACCAGCCTCAGATAACTGAGAGTTAGTGTGAATGCACAGTACTGTATACAGACAGCTGTTTACTGTTTATTTGTGGGTTACTATCCTGGTAAAGATGGCACAAGAACTGTCAACAAGGCTATTACTGATAACTTGGTTGGAGGAACAAACCATGTTTCCTGGTCTATGAAGTGCAGTCTACTTCTGCGTAGAGAAGGTTTATGGAATGTAGTTCAAGACCCATCGGATATAAATGCTTGGGATCCAGCTAATGAGGATGATGCCAAGAAGCTTGCTGACTTTAAACAGAACAACAAACGAGCTCTTTGTATAATTGGACTAACACTGAGTGACCAACAGTCCATATTCGTGGAGAAGAATCTGCTGCTAAGTGTTGGGAGAATTTGAAGAGGATTTATGTTCGTGACAGTGTAGGTGCACACATACATCTTACACATAAACTGTTAAGAGCATGTCTTTTGAAAGGTGGAGATATGTTAGCTCATTTGAATTTCATGAAAAGAACTTTTCAAGAGCTACATGAAAAGGAACTGATATTTTCAGAGCTGCATCAAGTTTACATCATTCTTTCCTCATTGGATGAAAGTTATGATGATTATGTATCTTCACTGGAAGTCCTGCCCAGAGATAAACTGACATTGACTGACATAACCGGAAGGTTGCTAGAAGAAGCAAGAAGATGGCTGGATAGGGACCAACTGAGGAAGGAACAACCACAAGAAGAGGATTTGTCTTCAACTGCCTATACTGTTAGGAAATGTTTTTCTTGTGGGGCTAGGGGACATATAGCTAGATTCTGTAAGAAGGGAAAACAACAGAATACTAGTAAACACCAGAAGGCCAAAAAGAATGTTAGCTATGTCTAGCAATTCAACTGTAAACCATTATTTGTGCGTTGTTGATAGCGGAGCATCACAGTGTATTACTAAAGATAGAAACAGGTTTATAAAGATGTCCATGAGTAAACAACATGTATCATTGGCAAATAGATGGAAGATTAAAGCATCAGGTGAAGGTAACGCATATTGTTCTTGTATAAACGAACATTTATTCATGATACTGAACTGTTTTTGACACTGCAGTTTGTTATTGGATTATCCCTGGACTGAAAACTGACTGATTTTACCTGTGAATGACTTTGGACTGCTTCTTTTGAACTTTGCTTAAATGTTTCTGGAAGTAAAAAACCTACATTTAATGTACAGTGTATCTGTGTGCTGTGTGTGTATTATTCAAACACTACTCTCAAATACGTCTGCTGTATGTGCTAATTCTCGTAATAGGGAATTACCTCAACAGGTCCTGGTAACCAACCCAGATTGGATCCACTCATAAGTGTAAAAATGGTCATAAGTCACTTTTTTCAGTGTCACTGTAACTTCAAATTGTCACAAAATAAATGGTTGTAAATTGAGCACCTCTGAGAGAATTGACGAAAAAGAAAGGTCAAAGATAGTCATTCTAGTACAGTATGTAACTTCCTTAATAAACTTTCCCTTTGAAGAAAAAAAATCCCTTGGATCTCAAGCCTGTCTCTATAATGACGCTCTTAATAGATTTTTTAAGACTGACTGCACTTAACAAAGTGGAAGATTCCAAACAAATTTTTCTCTAATGAAAAACCTTTTCAAAAATATATCAGAATAGTACAGGGAGAAAGCTTTGAAGTGAATCAATCCAATATAACCGTGATGGCGAACCCATTTGCATGTGTGCCGGAAGTGGCACGCAGAGCTACTTCTGCTGGCACGTGAGAGGTCACCCAGAAGAACCCCACTGTGCATGTGCATGTGCCGCCTGCTTGACAGCTGATTGTTGGGTATCTGGCATGTGTGCACAGGGGTACACAGGAGATGTGTGTACATGTGCAGAGATGTGTGGGACATGTGGGGGGGTCTTGCTCGCATGTGCAGAGATGCATAATGCACGCAGAGGGGTTCACATGTGCATGCACAGGGGACATGCAGGCAGTGAGCGTTGCCTTCTGGGTGCTGGCGCAGCTGCAATTTTCGGTACAGGAGCCAAAAATGGTTAGCCACCACTGCAATATAACATAAATTCAGTCCATTGTCAATCTTTCATGTTGTATGGAATTATGAATTAATTCTTACTTACCTAAAAGTGCATTTTTTCCATGGTCATCTGGCAGAAATCTTTTATCAACAGCACAGACTAGAATATGCTCAGGAAGATTTGGAGACTTAGCTCCAACCAACAGGAAGCCTGGTGGGATATCAATCTGTTCCATACGCAGCGATACTAATCGCAAATCTTTGCCGGCTTGACAAAAACCTGAAAAGAAAGGATACGTCATGAAACAACCATTTAGAAAAACTTCCAAGTGCATTGGTCATTCTGGGCTTCGTACTTCTAACCCCTTCCCCTTTCATGAAACAGCTACCTGGTTCATCAGTTTATCATGGGGAAAGAATACTAGATGAATTACTTATATAAAACAAATGTAGATTCATGAAGCAAAATTAGGCGTTTATGCACTGTCCTCACAGGGAGAGAAGTCAGCAACAGTGTATCATGCTAGTAATGTTCATTTTATACGTTTGACAAAGTTTATTTCTTGTACACAAAAAATGGTCATAACAAATAGAAAGATAATATTTTGCCGCCTCCTTCTTCCTGCTCCAGAAGAACAATTGAATACAAAAGATGCCTTCCTTTTCTCTTTGTGAATCAAATGAGCAACTGTGTACAATCAACCTAAACAACAATCCTTTTAATAGGATGCAATATCTGGATACAATATAGGCAAACTGCCTTAGCAAATGGAAGATGCCTCTAAATTCCTAAATCCAAACAAGCTTTCCCAGCTGCTCCAGATTATTTGGATTAAACTAGCAGTAGTTCACAGCATCTCGTGGGATCTCTGCTTTAATAGAGAATACTAGGTTGATGAGTCACACAATGAGTGTGACTCACAGGGTCATAGATGTCTACAACAATGCACAAAATTTTCATCTACAAAGAAAGATACATGTTATTGTTTTCTGCTGCAGGTGAAGAACAGTGTGCCTGTTGGGACTATTTCAGTGTGGAGGAATTATTCAGAAGACACACTTTTTTCCCCCCAAAAGAGGGGAATTCTCACTCATTCCTTCAATGTTGAAACTGCAAGGGCCATTTGCATCTCAATTTAAAGCTGGGGCAAGCAATTTTCTTCCACTGTGGATCACACATATAAAAGGGGGTGGGGACACCTCAGGACTGTAGAAATATGATTGTTGGTGTAATGACATCACCAAAGGGGGAACAGCCAAATGTTCAGTCTGGGTTCATTTGGGGGAGGGTTTGCAAGTTTTAGTGCAAAACAGCTGTTTGGTTTCCTCCAGTCAAGAACTGATTCATGTGGTAACTCATTTCACTGTCTGATAGTTCAGGGGTCTCCAATCTTGGCAACTTTAAATCTGGAGGACTTCAACTCTCAGAATTCCCCAGCTAGCTTTGAAGTCCTCCAGGCATAAAGTTGCAAAGGTTGGAGACCCCTGTGATAGTTCATACAATACAGTTTACAAGTTCTTCACAATGTCCATCTTGAGTTTAACTTCTTTGTAGCTTTAACTATGTAGCATCTACTTTTGCTACATTTGGTTGAATAACATTGTGTTTATATAAAATATAATTTAAAAATCACATAACCTTATTTGTTTGCCATAAATGTGCTCATCCAATATTATTTGGGGTATATTGTTTTCCAGTGACCAAATGATCTAAATGTTCCTTATGCATGCAATCATCTTTTTAGATCACTCAGCAGTAACAATTACAGTGAACAATGAACAGTAGCAATTACTGCTGTGGTGTATAAGAGAATGGCTATGGCCAGAGGCACATAGAGATGAAGATAAGGAAAGCAAATACCACAAGTGATAAGGAAGAGCAGGGTGGTCTTAATTACAACCAATGGTATTCTACAACTTTAGCTGGAAAAGTGCTAGAAGGGGTATTAACTGACAAAATGGTGTTAAAAAGAGCAAAATAAATTTAATTGATCATAGAAACAAAATATAAAGAGAAAGAACTATAGCCAGTTTTAAATTTCTCTGAGAGAAATTCAAATGTCTTAATGTTTTCATTTCAAGAACATTTCACTGCGCCAAAATCTATTGTTTACTTAAAGTAAAACAAAAAACCCATCCATCCATATTTGCTAATTTCTTTGGGAAAGATAAGCATTTTTGTTTTCTTCATGTGACTTCCAAGACACTATATTTTTAAAGTACATTTTTATATATTTTTATTTACATTTCTTAATGATTTTAACCATCATACTGTACATTCTTTAAGTTAGTTTTGACTGAGCTAGCATCTACCTCTCTCACCCATCATTGTTAAGCTGTGTCACATACGTTATTGCATTAGATAGTGCAAAGGTATAACAAACATTTCTTGTCTAAGCAGGAACTGGATGAAGGAAATGCTGTAGGATTGAAAATCCTTAAATTCTGTTACATACTGGGTCACAGAAATCTATTGCAATGTCTTTAAAATTGCTCTCCTTTCTTATTAAAAACATTTTAGATAAGAAATAAAGAGAAAAAAGGAAAGGAAGCTAAACAAATTTCTCTTTAAAGAGTGTAAGATTCTGGAGCAAGGTATCTGTTCTTTAATTTACAATATTTGTATTTGAATATTCTGTTAATTACAATTGAGGACTGGGTCCTTGGATCTTTTGAAACTTAGTGAATATCAAAGGTGCAGCATTCATTAGATTCTAGAAATTAAATACTGAACAGTTTTATAAAAATGCAAACTGCTCATTTTAGCCAACATCAGCTAATAGCTATTGTCTTATGGCAGAGTACAATGTTATTTTCCAGAATGCAATGAGTGTCTTTGCAATTCTGTTGTTTTGAACAAAAGACATTAGCATTTTGAATTAAAGACTGCAGCATGAGCTCAAAATAGCAGATAATTAAGGGTTGCAAATTTACTTCTCTAAAGTAAAAACAAACAAAAAAACCCTTTACATTCTTATTCCAAGGAAATGCAAAATACAAATCCCTGGAGCAATTCATTAGGCTCAATTTTCAATGGTGTTCATTCAATCAATTATTATTGGAGTTTAAGAGCTTGCTGCTTTTCAGAATTGAATCAACATATCCTCTAATAAATTGCCAATAAGATACTTCTGTTTTCCAGAAACACTGATCTTTGCATTCTACACCCATCTTTTAAGCAATTAAGAAGAAAAGAGTTTGGCCAGCACAGCTGTGAAAATACAAACAAAAAGTCTGAAATTGTGTAAAGTAAAAATTGTCTCTGTCCCCCATCATTCCCCTTTAGTTAACGGTAACAATTACCATCTCTTTTGTGAGGTACAGACCTGTTTTTCTGCTACTTTAAGATAAGGGTTTTAGAAATGACATACTAAGATTTACATTAAAATGCAGTTCACAGTCATTTCCATTTGGTATTTTCAGAGTCACTGAGTAACTCAGGCCTCAGTCTGGCTCTCTTTCATATTGCACTTAATAACCAAACCACATCATCAGTAATAAATAATAGCCTTGATTGTTTAAAAACATAATAAAAACATAATACATATCTTATAAATGAACCAATAGGTAAACTAAAAAAATATTTTTATTTTACACATACTCTGGAGTAGGAGTATGAAATTCTATCATCATGATGGCATCATGACTTTTTTCCCTTTCGCTAAACCGGGTGTGGGTATGGCCCACCGGCTGTGCGCTTGACACACCTGTTCTGGAGGTTTTATTAAAGTCACTTAAAAAATAAACAGTTGAGTAAAAAGACCACAGAGATTGAATAAATGCTTACTGACACTAAAATAAGAAAATTACCACATTGAATTGCAAAATTAATTTGTGCTACAACTCCCTGAAAGCAAATGAGACAACAAAAGATGCTACTACTAACTGTCATCATATTGTTGTTCCCCAGGCCCCCGCAATCCATTAGGGAGTACCATGTGCCAGAGCAGCCAATGTTTCCCTCTTAATCTAACCAATCATGTAGAAATGAGTATTTATTACAAGAAGGAAAAAAAAGAGGTTTTTTTTTTCTCATCCTTCATTCCCTCCTCAGAATATAAATAAGTCCATAGTTGATATTCATTCAATGGATAGGAAACAGGTCAGTATTGACAGCAACTGATGACAATATATAAATTCAAAGATTGCAAGGTACGGTGCCAAAATACATAGCTTGCTTCTCTAATGGAGGGGAAAGACCAGAAGACTGATGCTGTTGCCGAGCATCTGTTGTCCAAATGACATTCTGTCCAATGGTAAGATGACATTCTGTCCAATGCCATATCTCCTACCTAATTGACCCGTTCTACTTCAATAGCCCCACAGAGACATCATACACTATATACTTATAGTCTCTACATGAAGTTCAAGTTTTTAAAGTAAAAAATCATTTGATCTAGTGCTGCATTCTTTTTCAGAAAATCAATTGTATAGTTTGGACTTGCCATATTGTGCTTACAGGTTACATTGGAACAAAATGTCACCAAACAAAATACAGTATGTTTTAGGGAAAGTTGATGAGCTGAGTGAATGGAAACTTGTTATTCTGATCCAAGAGAGGATTAATATTAACCTTATCAAACAATTTTTTGCTGAACATATTCAGTACACCATTTGTTTTATCATGGTTTCACATTCCCATTACAATAACTTGGATTTTCCATACAGCCTTAATCCCAGCAATGTAATTGCTATGATTTATATGTATGATTCAGTATATGTCTATTTTGGTCTCTGTAAATTCAGTGAAATCTGTTTCCAGGTAAGCATGTTTCATACTGCAATCTTAATCTAGTGCAAATAATTTGTCAATCTTTTGGCAAGAGAAATAAGGGCAGGAAAGCACAAGGTCATAGAACTGGATGAAGTTTAAAATGAAACTTGTCTGAAGAGAAGCATATATTTGTTGTCTAAAACAACCTCCATAGTAATTCTCAAGAATCTAACTTCTGTAAATAAATCTCTCTTCTGGTGTATGTTCACTTTAGAACTCTTTGCAACCTGAACTGCACTTTATGTGGAAACTTTCAGATTTGGGAAGCGGGAAAGAGATTGCTTTCTTTAATGAACAAAACATTTTATTCATACAAGTTGTTAAAAAATATTTTTGCCTAGTGCCACCAGAAAGACAAACCAAATTGTATCTAATAGTATAATTGAAATTTCTTATTTTAATTGTAAAGTTAACCAGAATAGTACTATTCCAAAAATACATAGCCCATGTTTCGTTTTTGGGTTAAGAAAAATATTGCCTGACTTATTCTGGGTTTTTAGAAGATAATTAGAAGATATTTAGAAGATAGTTTAGAAGATAAAAATAATTTTCATGAAGTACAATGACTGAAAATTAATTTTCATGAAGTACAATGATTGAAGAATGTTTTGGATCTTAAACATGTTAACTAAAATTATTGTTAATGTTATGATATAGAATTTAAATAAACTATGTCTGCTGGACTACTTCTTACAATGCTGTTTAAGAATACAACAATCTGAGTTATTTCCAATATTGCTTGTTTCTGAAGTAACAGATTCAGACTTTAATCTTGCATTTAGTTTGCATGCAAGCAAGTAAATCCAATTTTAACTGAATAAAATATTTCATAAAGGAGCCCTAAATTTATAGCATGTCAAAAAGTATTATAAAACCTTAATATTTGGAGAAGTTCTATGAACCAAATAGAACTAGCTTTAAATTAGACACAGACATTATATTGTCCTGTTATGACTTTTTAAAGATTTTGTTATATATTATAAGTTAAAGGTTATATGTTCATGTCACAAATGTATCCTTAGCATAAGTTTTCTCACTTGGACTAAATAGTATTCTGCAGGGCCTGACCGTGAAACCTATAGTACCATCATAAAGCAACCTTTTCCTGGATGCCTGTGACATCACATGTACAACATATACATACAAAGGAGGCAAACTGTTTTCATCAATTGATAACTGCTCTGCCACAGACACTTCTGATTCTACATGAAATGTTAGATAGGGAAGATTTAAACCAACCATCGGTAGTGCAAGATCCTTCCGGGGCAGGTTTTTGTGCATATGGGATTGGCGGACTATTGGAATCAGACATGTCTTCATCCTCCTCATCTTCTTCTGTTTCGTTAATAGTCTGGCTGGTGGAAAAATCCAAACTTCCATTCTGGGTATAACGATGCATCAATTCTTTGTCTAGCTCTTCAACTTTTGGTTTCACATCTGGAATGCATGATTTTTTTTAAAAAAACTCTATCACATATACTTTTAAAAAATATATCTCTGAAAAACTTTAAAAATAATAAACATTTTACACAGCATAAGAACAATATGTCATACTTGCTTGGTTACCTTCCGGCAAAATAGGAGGCTGCTCAGGATCAAGATAGAGCTGGGAGAAGATGGGCCGAGGAACCACATTATTACACCTGAGGGAGGCCTCTATGGAGTTATGAAGAGCTTCTTCAAAACGGGCAGATTTTAGTTGCCCTGCATAAGAATTCCCCATGATCTGTTAAAAAAAGTAAAATAAAAAATAAAAATAATAAAATAAAAATAATTAGGCTAAGTATTCACTCTTTTATTATAGAAAGCAGAAATGATGTCTGAACCAGTATTTTGTAACAGTGCACATTGCAAGGATTAAATATTAGCAATGGTAAAGAAACCATTAAAAAACCATCTTGAAGATGGAATATTTGTTCTTGATTTTGCCAGTCTGCTTTTCAGCCACCCTTTCTTTTAACTTTTACCTCTCTTGAGCATCAGTGTAAATTAAAAAGGACCATGACAGACTTCAGGTGCAGCATAGGAAACGTTCAGATAAAAGTCAGTACATAGAGATCTTCAAGGATAAATAGTTAAAAACATTATCTGATTTGCGAGTATTTGCTTTCTACTTTATTTCATACAAATGTGATAGTAATTTTGTTTTGGCTGGACTGGCTACTTCCCCCAACTGAACCAACATCAAAATGTCAGTGAAATGGAGGTCATACAGAGATCCACTTGAGAAAGCATAATAAACAAATGTCTTAATAAAAGAAAAATAGTATTGAAAAGGAAACCTGTGCCTGTGAAGAAAAGTTATAACCAATACACCATGAAAAAGGTCATTTTGAAGAAAAGCTCAGAAAATGTTCAGGATTCAAATTAAAGCAACTTTAGCAGAATGCTTACCTACTTAATGGAATGCACACGAACACTTTCCATTAAAGTGAGTTAACTTCAGTTAAGGACAGACTGTGCTATGCACTTCTAAATAGTTGAGTTGAAGATATCATCTACCACATGCCTCTTCCCATAATTAATGTGGCCTTTAGAAAAAAACACTGTCCAGATAAATCACTGGAACTTCAGTAAGCTTATGGCTTTAAATATAATTAATTGCATTTGATGTTGCAATTGAATGACATATGAATTACAGCAACACACTGTAATTGTAAGCCTGAAGCAAATTTTCTGAGTATTCTTATAACTTACTACCAAAACAATTCTAATTCAGTTAATAGGATGTAAGGTATTAAATTACAATATTGGCATACTTGTAATGTTAACCCATGTCTTCAGTAACACAGTAGCTATATAATCTCATTATATAATTCAGTGTTTTTGAATTTGTAAATTCAAAAAATGCTTTATTATTAGCCTTTCTTAAAAAGGGTGTTGGTACACGCACGTTCTCTTTGAGCTGTGAAGAGCATCCAGCAGTGGGAGGTGCTTCAGTCTCTGTATCTGTAGGCTGGGCTTAAATTGTGGAAGGCTCCTCCTCCTCAGCGTTCCCCAGTTTTGGCGAAGACAAGAGAAATAAAGACCCTCATATTTATTGCCCTACAATTCGTTGGCCGAAACAGGACCCCACCAGATGGAAAAGGGTGGGGCTGGATGCTCTTCACAGCTCAAAGAGAATGGGCGTGTCAGGTAAGTACCAACGCCCTTTCTCCCATGAGCTGTTGAGAGCATTCAGTAGTGGGACATACCAAAGCTTCGCCTGTCCTATGGGAGGGACTCTGTCTGGCCTAGAATCTCCTCCTGGTCACTGTGGACCTGTTGCAGAACCCTTCTGCCAAAGCCTCAGCAGATGCAAACACATCAATTTTATAATGTCTCATGAATGGCGATGGGGAAGCCCAAATCGCAGCTCGACAAATTTCAGTTATTGGTGCCTGTGTGGCCCACGTTGCCGATGTAGTGGCACTCCTTGTTGAATGAGCTGTTATGCCCCTGGGCACCTGCAGGGATTAAGTCTGATACGCTTTTGCTATTGCAGCCTGTAACCAACGGCCTATAATAGCGGGTGAGACTCTGGTTCCCTGAGTATTAGGCTGAAAAGACACAAATAAGGCCTCCGTTTTTCTGAAGGGCGCAGTACAATTGATGTAAATTCGTAATGCCCATCTCACATCGAGTCTATGCCATTTCTGCTCCATCTCTTGTGATGGTCTGGGACAAAAATTAGGAAGGATCGGTTCTTGTGCCCTATGAAATTCCGAGTTGACTTTGGGTATGAATGTGGGATCAGGACAAAGGACCACCTTGGCGGCATGGAAAACACAAAGATCTTGTCTGATAGACAAGGCTGCAATCTCTGAAACACGACGAGCAGATGTGATCGCTACAAGAAAAACTACTTTGTATGTTAGGAATTGGAGGGTTGATGTTTTCAATGGTTTGAAAGGGCCCTTAGTGAGAGCGATTAAGACCTTGTTAAGGTCCCAGGCGGGATAACAGTGCACCGCTGGGGGACGTAAATTAGTGGCTCCTCGAAGGAAGGACCGTATGCGTGAGTGATGGGAAAGAGAATTTAAACCTTCGCAGGCGAGAACCGATGCCAGGGCCACCACCTGTCTTTTCAGCGTATTAGGTGATAGCCCCTTATCAAGTCCCTCTTGTAAAAACTCTAGAATTTGAGCCACAGAAGGAGAGGTGGGATCAATTTGACACTTGGAGCACCATTTACAGAAGATGGACCATGTGGCATTGTAAACAGGCATTGTTGAAGGACATCTGGCAGCTAGGACAGTGGCGATCACTCTGTTGGAGAGGTTTTCGCTCTTCAAACCACTCCGCTCAACCTCCAGACGGTCAGGTGCAACCAATGGGCGTCCGGATGTTGAAGGGGCCTCTGAGTTAGGGAAATCCTGTCTGGTGGGATTCTCCAAGAGGGTGATATGGAGAGGCTACGGAGGTCTGCAAACCATGGCCATCTGGGCCAGTAAGGAGCAACTAGAAGTAGTTCTGCCCTCTCATCGAGTAATTTCTGGGTGACCTTGGGAACCAATGGCAGTGGAGGGAATGCATACAGGAGCCCCAGGGGCCAACAACAGCGGAGGGAGTTGAAGTTATCCGTCCCTTGCGATTAGCGGTTCAAGGGAAGGACCAAACAGTCTGTCTCCCAAGAAGGGGATGAGGCCAGCTTGGATTTGTGTTTGAAGTCAGCTTGCCAGTGCTTTAACCATAGTAAGTGACGCGCTGTGACATGTGAAGTAATGGCCCTGGCTGAAAACTTGACTGCATGATAAGTTGCATCCACTGAGAATTCAGCTGCTGCAATAATCTTTGCAATATCTTGGTGCACTCTAAGGTTGGAGTTAGGAACATGTTCCTGTAAGAGGTGGAACCATCTGATAGAGGAACGTGTGAAGAAGGAGGCGGCCATGGCTGCTCTGATGGCCCATGCGTCAGACTGGTGGGCTCTATGAAGGGCTAGCTCGGCCTGTTTTTCCTCTGGCTTTAATGCCTCCAGTGCATCACTGGGAATGGGAGAGGGCCCTAACCCCACTATAGGCTCATTTACCTCGGGAGTATTCAATAATTTTGAGAATTCAAGTGCCAATTTGAAATGTTTCCTGTCATACCCAGTGGGGAGTGTGTACACCGCTGCAGAGGCCCACTGCTTCCATATTAGGTCCGAAAACATAGGTGGAACTGGGATCACCTCTGCCTCCACTACCGGTTGGTTGAAAATGTGATCCCCTGGTCCCTCTTTTGAGGGATCAGGTGTGGTGGACATAGTTGACTTGTTTAGGCCTGCAATGTTCTTTGCCTTAAACAAGAGGGATTTAAAAATCTGTGGCTGGAATAATCCTGTAAAAACAGGTTGGTCAAGAATAAGACCTTCATCCTTTGACATTTCCCTTTCCAAAGGATCTGCACCTTTTGCTATCATGCATTGAACCTAATTCAGACTCTTCCATTCAGTTAATTTGAACCAATTCCTCCTCTTCCTCCTCCTCCTGCTCTTTCTCCACTTGGAGGGGGGTCTCCCCCTGTAAAGGTATCTGGGAGTAGTGCTGCTCCGACCTGGGAAATGACTTCAGCGATTGGGACTCGTGATCAGTGGCCACGGGGTATTGCTTGGCCATGACGGCGTGTTGAAGACCTGCAGCGATTCCCTGGCGAACTGCCAGCTCCATCCAGGCTTTCATCCTTTCTGAGACTTCCTCAACAAGACTATCGCCTTGACGAAGGCCAGCAGCAGTGGGGGTGAACGTGGCCTCAGGAGCGCTTCACGTGGTTGGTGTCCCAGGCACTTGGGCCTATTGGGCTTGGGGAGCCAAATTGCGCCTGGATGATAGGGAGAGATCTGCGGGGGGGAGGATGTGAAGGAACAGATGGACTGGAGGAGGGAAAATGTTGGAGTACAATCTGCGTCTTTCGACCACGCTTGTCTATCTCCTTTTGTAAGGCTTTGTGGCGCCTTAAGGCATCCCTTTCTGAGGTCTTAGAAATCCCTTTAGCCTGCCTGGGTTTGTGGTGGGATTTTGCTTTTGCCTTTAAGGATGCTTTCTGAGAGGTGTTACCATCTGCCATTTTGAATCAAATTAGAATTGCAATATGTCTCGTATAAGGTACAGAGAAGGTGGTTGGCACGCCCAGGGACCTGGTCTGAGTCAAGACCGGTTGTCCTGATAATGAGCTTCTTGCCTCTCCCCTTTTTTATGTAAAATGAGTCGTACGTCAGTAAAATATTTTACTGAAATTAAAATATTATACTGCAGGATGATGTATTATTATTATTATTAATATTATGATTATGATTATGATTATTTTGATCGTTGCTCTGAAGGTACTGATATATAGAGACACGCAATATAGTGAAACAAGCCAAAACAGCCAAATTAAGAACGCCTAAGGCCCAACTTGATGATTGAAGGGGCCTTCAACAGCTTCACTGCACAGGCTGACACAGGCCTGGGTGCTTGCTGTTGTGCCGCTGAGACAATGAGGCTGTGAGGGTTGAGTCAACAATTCTCAAGTAATAAATATCCTCGAATGCAGACAAGCCAAGATGAGGATATAATCGTTTCCAGAATTTTGAAGGGAATCTGCTGCTCCGAGCAGAACTACCTCACACAGCACAAGAAATTTCAAGCAGGCGTGCAGCCACAAGGTTTGACAGTTTAAAATGGCCTCCGGCCGTTAAGGAATTCGCACGCTTCTCAAAGCAGCAGCTTCCCGCTCCGTAGAACAAAATGGCCAGAGATGTTAAACTGACAGCAGGAAATAGTGGAAGATAACCAAGATCAAAAATTTCCATGACAGATAAGGCGTTCGGAAAGGGGGAAGAGCGATACGACTTGGTTTGTGTTTTTTTCTTTTTTTTGAGCAATGGCTCACGCTGGTAAAGTGGCAATCAAACAGGCAGAGGAAAAAAAAGCAACTGTGGAGAGGTGGCACGGAACAGCGCCAAAGTCTCCCGCTGTTTTTGGTTTTTTTTGTGGCGCAATCACCGCTTCCCTTAGACAAACCCCTCAGGCTAAAATTCAAGATTGTAATAGAGGCTAGAGACGACTGAACACAATCAAACCTGCTGAACACGGAATAATCTTTCCTGTTTCGGCCAAGAAACAATCACAAGCACTGCCCATCTCTCACGAGGCTGAGCTAAAACTGGGGAACGCTCAGGAGGAGTCTCGTGGAGGAGGAGGAGCATTCCACAATTTAAGCCCAGCCTACAGATACAGAGACTGAAACACCTCCCACTACTAGATACTCTGAACAGTTCATGGGAGAATTATCAAGATTGTAAGCCCTTTGAAAACCAACAAATTTCTTATATATCTGCTTTATAGCTTCTTTTCCATTTCTTCCCCATCTTTCTAGATTCAATAAATTCTTTCAAATTATTTAAAGTCCCTACCTATGATTAACTGATATCATCCATCTTCTAAAAATTCACAATTTATGGTAATTCTGCTTCTTGGATAAGAAGCAAAACATCTTCAAAGAAAAACAAGAAAGTCCAATTGCCTCTTGAAAAAGCACCTTTAGGATAACCATGATCTGGATGACTTGAGAATCTCCATAGACATTAAAATATGTTAGCAACTTTTGATATCTATGGTTCACAAAGACACCTTAACAATACAACAAAAATGAAATATTTTTTTAATACTCAACAGAATATTAGAAATTCCACTTAAAAATTTTACAATTGTATTCTTTCCTGAATGCTACTATTTTCCAATTCAGTTTCCAATGAAAATTTGGATCACATTTATTAACGACAATAAAATTCATTATACTTATACATACGTGCCTCTTCCATGTCCTTTGTCACACATGAAAAGGAATGCCTTTTCCCACCCCTCTCACTGCCTGACTAATATGCCAATGTAATATATTTGCAATTTGTAGCTACAAAAAGAACCCATGGATCAATTGGAACCTTATTATTTAAAGAAAATAAAGACAAAGTTGGTACCTAATAATATATGCCTTCTTCATTTATTTGAACATAAGACAGCCAGACAGCATTAAAGAATTATGAATAATTTGCCTTAGACAAAAACAGCCATTCCTATATTGGTTTGCATATTCCAATATTTTTTGGACAAGTGCCAAAGATTTATTCTTTCCTTGTATTTTAATCTGAAAACATGTCCCTTCTATATTTGTCTGCAAGTTCCAGCTTAAATAAAACAATTGGGAACTGAAGACTTGGGGGCTGCAGACTTCGCTTTCTAAATTGTTATCTTGAATGAACCGAGGCCCTTCCTTTCAGCCTCCACTTAAAAACAGCTCATTTAAGCTAAAATGCTTATGATTATTCACTCTCATTTCATCTAAGACCAAAAAAGCAAGAAGTTCTGCTCCATTTTTTCCCTAGTAACAAATGACTTAAAATGCTTAATCTGAAATGAAGAGCGCTCAAATATCATGAGGGTGAGTGAAATACTATTTAAAAATCTAACTCTGCAAAGCGACTTGTCCTGATCTCGTCTTTTGCTGAAGGTACCACCAAAGGATGAAACATTTGGTAAGAGTTGTCCTTTCACTTAAGACAAAAGCAGCCTTTCTTACCTAAATCAATACTTTTTGCATCAGACTCATAAAAACCTTCCAACAACAGAGATTTCAAGAAAACACTTGAAAGGTTTTTGGATATCCCTTCTTTTACTAAGTAACAAAATACACCCCACAGTGTCTGACCCTCACTCAGCTGTCTTATGACCTCTGCAATTGTTGCAACTTCACTTCAGGGGCCACAGAATTTAACTCCTATATCAAAAAAGAGGACGGCCTCCTCCTCTGAGCACCTGGTGAAACAAAATGCCAGCAGCACCCTCCCCCACTCTTGCTACGAGGCCCCAGATGTTCCCACAGCTCTTGGTGTCTATGTGGCAACCAGAAAGCAACAATTAGGATCTGGATGATGGCAATGACCCTCTTATTTTACTGGGTCTGAATGCTCTAACGGGCCTCCTGGCCTTAAGAATACAGCAGGTCATAAAACAGACACAGATCTTCAGCCTCTGGGAAATACGAGAGGATTTTTTTAAGAACAACAAGGAACAATAGGAGTCCAATGTTACAAATAAAGTAAGTCAAGCCAGTCCAACTCATCCACAGCAAAGAACATATAAGTTATTTGACCTCTCTTGTTTAAAGAATATACATTCTGTTTTCCCTTTTGATTTCTATAGATTATATTTTACAGGAAAATTCAACAATCTCTCGTGTGCATCAAGTGTTTGTTTTAAATAAAATTATTCCAATTTACAAAATTAATTTAGTTGGAGGAAACCTCAAAAGACATTATTTCTGGCCTCATCTCATTTATTATGGTTTCTCTGTTTCATTTCAAAACCATCCCATAAAAGGTATCAAAAGTCATGGATCTCTCTCTCTCTCCAAGGATCAATATTGTATCCTTTCTTCTTGAAAGTACATTTTGACAGATTAAAACACTATTCATAAGATTCACTGTTAAATTGGCTTTTATTCTTAATTTCTAAATTTGTGACTTATTGCTGTAACATATGCTAAATATGGATAAATAAATGAAGTTTAAAGTACACAAGACTGATGAAGTGTTCCTGATGCTTGCTTTCCCGCTGAAAGATTTGGGAATGCTCATTAATCCAATTCAAGTTTTGGATTTTAGTTGGTGATAGGAACTCAGAATGCTTAGTTTGTTTGGGCAGTGTACTAATCATGCCACCTCTCATTGCGGAACTTCTTACTGGTGGACATGTTTAGGACCTCTAACCTTTTATGCATTATGGTGTAATGCCATTACATTAAAATATTTTAAGTACAGGTAGTCCTCAACTTACAACAAGTTCATTTAGTATCTGTTCAAAGTTACAATGGTGCTGAAAAAAGTGACTTGTGACCGTTTTCGCACTTACAATCGTTGCACCATCCCCATGGTCACATGAGCAAAATTCAGGCGCTTGGTACCTGATTCATATTCATGACATTTGCAATGTCCTGGGATCATGTGATCACCTTTTATGACCTTCTGACAAGCAAAGTCAATGGGGAAGCCAGATTCCCCAAACAAATGCATTACTAATTTAACAACAGCAGTGATTCACTTGTGTCAAGAAAGGTTGTAAAAAGGGGCAAAATGCACTAAACAAATGTTTCACTTAGCAACAGAACCCTTGGGTTCAATTGTGGTCTTAAGTTGAGTATAACTTGTAGAACTCTTTTAATAGTTTAATAGTACTTATTTTTTCTTAATTTCAGTAATTGTAATGTTATATGATTTCTTATAAACACACATTAACATAATTTTCAATATTTGTGTATTTTATGACAATAGTACTGAATTCTGGCAACCACAGGCAATCAAGAGTATTACAACTGTTTTGTTTATGAACACATAGATCTTTCCATTTTTTTATTAGCAAACATTTCATGATATTGTCAAGATGCTTTACCAAAATCTTGCAAGATTTGATGATTCTACATTTTAGCAACTGAAAAATATTTTAAAATGTGAATTAATTTTTATTTAATTTTGTAACCCTGTAGATGCCTTCTTTGGTGAACACAGACCAAGCCTTCAGTGATGACCCTCTAAGGTTTTGATGATCATGTGGTAATGCACATAAAAAGAAGGGTGTGGGATAGTGTACTCAATTTAAAGATTGAAATTAATCATTGAATTATAATAGTTTCATACAAACATCATAATTATATCAAATTGACACAAACTAGTGTACTCTTGCTGCCATTGAAAATCTTACTAATGAGAAATGCATTGCAAATATGGAAACAATACTACCTTCTTTTATGTTATTCAACCTTCGTTAAATACATTCATGATGGATGATTGTTCAAAGTTATTCCGCTGCTGCTTGATTCAGGCTGCTGAAAATTTTAGTTACCTGTGAAATAATAAAATAGTTTAAAATTGTACATGCCAGATTTAAATCTTGATATATCAGCAAATATTTCAAGACTATGCAAAAAAAAAAAAAAAAGCAGAACTTCTTAGCAGCATTTATTTATTTGGTTTTTATCTTACCTTTATTATTCAAGGTGGTAAAGGTGCATAATACTCCTTCCTTCTCCTATTTCCCCTACAATGCAAACCTGAGAGACAGATTGGCAGAGAGAGATAGGATCCAAAAGGCTTTCATGCCCAAAATGGGACAAAAACTGTATCTTGTTTTCTAGGCCAACACCTTAACCACTACACAAAGTGGCTGTACTATTTTGTAATTAATTATTTATTGTTGCTTTGAGCTTTGAAGTGCTCCCCATTGAACCCAATAGGACTCTAACTACACCTAAGGTAAAATATCTGACCATAAAACCTGACCAAACTATAATGCCCTTAACTTTCTCAAAAAAACTACAGTACTACAACAGAGAAAAATCTGCAATTTTTCTCTCACCATGTTGGAAGCAGTAAGAATGTTACACACACACTGAGAGACACACACACATCATCCATCCATCATCTACAGTATATATCAGATCTTGAAAACAAAAGAGGTACTGTATGGAAATTTAAGCCAATTCAGGTACTATTCATGTACACTTGTTTTGTCAACTTGTTCATCACAGAATATATCCAGCCAGTTTGGGTTAGTCAGGGACTACCATTTGATTACTTATTTTTTGAATACGTCCAAAAAACCCTCTCAAATAAAAATCTAGAAACAAAGCATGTTATATGTTACTAGCCTTTACATAGGCTAGTTATGTACTGAGGAAAGTATTAAACAATAATCGGTTCTAATGAAGATGATGGTAATACATAGACTACAAATTAAGCATATATTCTCTAAAATATTTTTTAAAACATGCTATTAATATAGTAAGATCTTTGATTCTAAATAAAAGATAAATCTAATATTCTATGGTACCAACTTACCTTAGTAACATGTGGAGGAGAAAAGGTGAAATGTCTTAATATTTTAAATTTGCAATATTCAAGGGATTAATTAAGCAACATTATCCATTAACATACACTGGGTAATATAAATTCAGAAAGATAGTATATATACACACATATGTATACATACACACATATGTGATATATACATACACGTACGTATGTATGTATGTATACATGTATGTATGTATGTATATTATGTTCATCTGAATCACTGGCATATGGGTAGTCAGAGGAAATGGGAATATAATTTACATTGTAATCTGAGGTTACTTTTACAAAAACCTGTATAAGTGGTCTAACCACAGGAGGAAACCATTTTTGTCAGTCTCAGCAATAAAAAACTTTATCGAACATAACAGTGGTTGCAGGAGTGGAGGAAAGCCAAGTTTTAATAAGGCTCCGTATAATTGGTTGTCATGTGGTTTACTAATGCCACTGTTTTTATCTGCAAATGCTAAATAAATAAATACAATTCTACCATTCTTTCACATAACCTATTCTGGTTGGGAACTGAAAATTCAAGGTGTCCAGAAATATTTCCTTCTAAATAGGAAGCTTTTGTTTTTTGAAGGAGCTACTGGCACTGAAACATGACCTTGAATGGCAGTTCTGCTAATCCAAATTTTTCTGGTGTGTGTGTCTGTGTATATGCGCGCGCATGTGTGTGTGTGTGATGCCCTCATAAACAAGCAGCATGACTTAGGTTCAGGCAATGCATTTTCAACGGTGCAATATTACACTGAACAAAGTTTCTGATTGTTTTCCACAACACAAATTAATTAGCCTCTCAATGAACAGAAGACATGTCTAACACTATATTGCAGGAAATCCTTAGGAAATCAACACTTTCTGATTTGCTGGTTGCTTCAACTCTAATCCACACCATTGTATTAAGTTTTACGAGAATCAACAGTGATGATGATCAAAGTCAAGCTATATTGTTTCAGAACAAGCTGTGGGGACACCTTGCAAAGCCTTTTAAAAAATAATGATTAAAGTTCATAATCCAATTTCAACAGTCATAAAGACTAAAACTGCTATTTTTGAGGCCACGTGCTGAACATTTCACCTGCTAGTAATGACATCTTTGTATTGTCTTCTAATTACATTCAAACCGAAGACCTTTGGCCCTGAGCCACAGACCTTCATTCAGGCTGCACACATTCTCTTAAGCACCCAGAGCCTTTGTTGTCATTCTCAGTCTTTCATCTATTATTTACATTCATTGAGGAGGGAGCTTTCACAAAGCTTTAAAGCTTCTAATCATCTTAATTTCTTTGCCTTTTCCACTCCTGATTCCCACCTCATAATTGAACATAGCAAGCAAGCAAACTGATGAAATCATTTTCAAGCCACTGGCTCTAATGGGTAGGGATAATCAGAGAAGCCTCTTGCAAGTAAAAGACACATTCTGCCATTTTGTCCTTAGCAGCAAATGTCAATATTTTTAAAATAAAAATAGCTTTGTGCTTCCATTCAGATACATGTGACAAATGCAATCAAATGAACTGTAAAATCACATAGCTACTTTCTGAACTTGAGTAATGTCAAAATTTGAATTATTTGATTTCTTAATTAAGAAATAAGATCTAATAGAATAATCCAAAACAAAATTTCAAATAAAATAAAGCAGCATGTAACAAAACAATATTTTTCAGAAGAAATATAACCATACAAAATGCTGCACTTTGGAACCACAAAATGAAACATTTGTAAATATAATTTATTCATATCAATCACAGCCTTGAAAAACATGCTTTATCTATATCACCAAGTATTTTTCTCTACACTGACAGAAAACATCACAAAATATAGTTCTTTTTCTTCATATACTGTTCAAATGATAACAAAATGCAACTTTTACAAATGGAGGGGTTGCCATGACTTCAAAAGTCAGCTCTGATTATGACTGCTGGAGTTCAACTATGACGATCTGTGACCCGTCATGGTGTTTTTCTTCTAACAATGTTGTTTCTCTCTTCTGAAAACCTCCAGCCCCCTTGTCTTTTCTTATTTTCACCATTTGGTTCAACTCGCAGTTCACTTGAGACTCATCCATCTTAGGATGCTTCAAGTGACAGATGCTCTTAGAAATAACTATACCACTCAGTGAACAAAAGATAACATCACCTCTAGGAAGTCAAGGGAGAAATACAACAACAGTCTTGATACCATGTCCCTATCTCAGTCAATAAATAGATTGCAAACCTCTTATAAATTGAAAAAATGAAGCAAAAACTTGCAAATAAAACAATCTTTTACTCTCATCAAAGCAGGATAAGAATTACAAACAATGGACCTGGCAAAAATAGTGGTTAAACCCAGACCATTTTATTTATAAATTGTTCTTAAAAAGTGAACAGTTGATTCTAAATTTAAAGTTTAAACAACAGTTCCTAAAACAGAGGCAAAATGATTTCTTCATTCCTTTCCTTAAGGAAAATCTCTACAGATATTTCAACCAAGAAAGTGGAAACTCCTACAGGACAACAGTAATTCATATAATAATTCAGCGAATAATTTGGAAGAAACTTTAAAGCATAAAATTTGTTATGTATTAAAAGGGTCACAAAAGTGCTTTTTTCCAAAAGGCAACTGGACTTTGTTGTTGTTTTTTCTTTGAAAACCTTTTACTTCTTATTCAAAAAGCTTCTTCAGTTCTTGAATGAAAAACAAAATGTTTTCAAAGGAAAACAAAAACAAAAAAAGTCCAGTTGTCTTTTGGTAAAAAGACCTTTGGGGCAATCATGATCTGGATAATTGAGAATCTCCATAGACATTAAAAGGAACCATTCCACATCCAATGAGAGAATTCACATCTTCTCTGGTCTAACAACATTTACTTGTAAAGCAAGCACCAACAGTTATTAATTACACAATGTGTGATTTCAAGAGCAAAAAACATTACAAGAGTAAGAAAAGGATGCTGTGTTAAGTTATAGATCACTTTTGTAAAGAAAGATTTTATTAACATTTTCCAACAACAAACTAAAGAGATGCTATATATGAAAACATAGCCCTCCACTGAATCTGAATCTGTACTCTTTCTTCTATACAAAAGAACTTACATTTGTCCACATTTATTTTTATCCAGAAATCTAAAATAATGTTTTCTATAAAAAAGATCATTTACTTCTTCCAATCTCCTCTTGTGACCTCTTTAGAACAGAAGAAGGTAGGAAGTGAGTACAAGAATCCCATATCACTGTAGCTCAGCTTATTAGAATAAACTTTACTGTTGTAGCTCAATGCAATAACTCCATATGGAACAAGAAAGACTATAGCATAATTGAAATATTTCTTTGCTGATGGATCGATAGATATAGAATTGATAAGTCCAGATAATAATTTGGAATAGTTTAGAAATACATAAACTGAAAATAAAAATGTAGAAGGCAAGGATTTTTTATGAAGCTTTTCAATCCAAAACTTTCTTTCTTACATATACACACAAAGCACAAACACATACATAGTAATAACTAAAAGTTGCAATTATTACAGAAAACATGTAATGTTAATAATAGTGTATAGCTACAGATAGACTGAATTCCTAAAACATGGAAGATGTAATAACCATATTTCATATGTTATACCACAGTTTTTGCTGCTGAAGGAGATTTATTTTACAAAGTTTTGCCTAGGTAGAAAAACTGCTTTAAAATCTCCTTATGAAAAAAGCAAGGATTTCTTTGTTTTAATTGATCATAAAGCAACATTAAGTACACTTGTACCCAAAAATCTGAGCTTCTTAGTGGAAAATAGTACTTAAGCTAATAAGATGATAATTTTTCATGTTTCCAGTTTCTAAAATATCAGGTAATTATTTTTTTACTCCACAGGGATAACAAGTCATGAGAACCCTAACTAACATTTCTTTTTCTAGACACCCAAGAATAGGATGATGGTAATTTAATATTTTCAGCTGTTTTAGGTCTTTCTTTTGTTTTAGTTTAGTAATGATCGAGAGTCCACTGGAGTTGGACAACCAATAAATTTAAATTTAAACAAACAAATAAATAATGTAGTCGCTTTCAAAACATGACAAAGGAGTTTATCCTTCAAAATAAATGTTTTTTTGTTAATTATCCTCCTCGCAAAAAAATAAGGCTGCAAATAATCCTTCAATCTTTGTGGGATAGCACATCTCTTTGAAGGATTAAAATATATACATTGAAAATAAGCACCTTGAATATTCACACGGGATGTACCCTTAATGAGTGGTACCCCAATGTTTTAAAATATTGATATTGTTCTGTATAAAATAGTTTACTCCAAAACCTCGAATGTGATTGGCTAGAAAGCCGGCATAGGGATTGGTTCACTAGGAACCAATCCAAAAGAGCCGCCAAAAGGTGGCAAAATCAAGTAACCGTCATTGGCTACAAGCCGGCAGGCAAGCCGTATATAAAGGCTGCCAAGGTTAGAGCCAAACCGTTCCGTTTTACAATAATTGTTGAAATAAAGACTTTTACTGTTGGAACCCGGTCTACCTCGTGTTTTTCCGGACGGAACACTGGCGACGAGGATGGGATCGTCCTAAAACGTGAGACTGTGCACACGGCGAATTGAAATCCAGGCTTGAAGCGATGGCCGGAAATAATGCACCGCCCGCACCCTTCAATCCCAATGAAGAAGATTGGGAAACCTACGTAGACCGTTGCCAAATGTACTTAGAAAGTAACAAGATGGAAGAGATCTCAGACCAGCGTAAGAGGGCTGTCTTCTTAAAGGCATTGCGGACCAACTGTGTTCAAGATGGCCAAAGCATTGGTGAAGCCCAGGGATGTAAAACAAATGACCTGGCCCGAACTCCAGCGAATTTTAAAAGCTCACTACGCACCAATGGTGTCAAATCTCATCAAACGGCACGAATTCTACCGAAGGGACCAAAAAGAAGGTGAGACCATCGCTAATTTTGTGGCAGCCCTCCGACAACTGGGGGGAGCGTGCGAGTTCCTGAACTTAGATGAAGCCATGCGAGATCGAGTGATATTGGGTTTAAAAGACTCTAATTTACAAAGTAAATTGCTAAATAAACCCAACATAACTGTGGCTGAAGCAATCGCAGAAGCCGCAGCCGCAGAAGCCGCGAAAAAGTCAGCGGTCACCATGAAACAAATGAACGCGAATAATGAAGAAACAAGCCTAAGCAGAGGGAAGAAGCAATTTCCCGCCACAACACACCATGAAGATTTTGACGAGACATCAGAATCCGGAGAGGATGACAATGAGGTCCACCGCCTGTACGCCAACAAAAAAGGTGGGAAAAAAGAAATTGGTGGGAATGCGCCGGTTGCGGAGGAAACCACCCTCGAGCCAATTGCAGATTCCTCGATGCCATCTGCCGAGCTTGCAAGAAAAGGGGACACATCGAGAAAGTCTGTAGGAATCGAAAAAATAACAGCCCTAACAGACGCAGTAACTCTCCCCCACAAGCTGAATTGAAACAAGCCGAGAGAAAGTGGAAGCGCAACAAACGAGCCAGTAACCGAGAAAAGACCCATCAAACTGTCACTATCGGGAGCGCTCAGATGGAAAGTGGAAAGAAAGTTAAAATCATCGTAAAAATTGAAGGCAGCCCCTGTGAGATGGAAGTCGATTCAGGGTCTTTCCTGTCAATGGTGTCGTGGGACACAATCAGAAAACTGGTCCCAAATATCAAACTAAAAGAACTCCAGAAACAAAAATTAACTCTGAAGGACTACCAGGGGAATCGAATCCCTGTGGCAGGTCTAGGACATTTCCGAGTCACTTACAAGCAGCATGTCGAAGTCCTGCCTCTGACTATAGTTGACCGAGACCGACCCAGCCTCCTGGGCATCGAATGGTTTGCACCATTGGGCATCGGAATGACCGGAGTAGACCGAGTGGCCGTAACCGACTGGGAAGAAAACCTGATCCACGAGTTCCAGGACATTTTCGATGGCACCCTAGGCAGGTTTCGGGGGACCCCAATTTCCTTTAATTTAGACCCTCAGGTGGCCCCTAGAAGATTAAAGGCCAGACAACTCCCCTTTGCATTAAAAGCAAAAATAGAGGAACAATTTAATAAATTAATTGACCAAGGGGTTTTGGAACCTGTTGACCATGCTAAATGGGAGACACCAATAGTAACACCGGTTAAACCTGACGGGTCAGTACGCATCTGCGGAGACTACAAGGCTACCCTGAACCATGCGCTGCAACAAAGCGCATACCCGGTACCAGTCATACAACATTTGCTACACTCACTCGGGGGAGGAAAGATTTTTGCCAAACTAGATCTAGCGCAAGCTTACCAACAGCTTCCAGTAGACCCCTTAACGGCCAAGGCACAGACAATAGTGACTCACTAAGGGGCATTCAAGTGTAACAGACTTCAATTTGGAGTGAGTGTTGCCCCAGGTGTTTTCCAAAGCCTCATGGAACGCCTATTAAATGGAATAAAAGGGGTCGTACCATATTTTGACGACATCCTAATTTCGGCTAAAGATACGACCCAACTAAAAAAAAGACTAAGAGATCTACTAACAAAATTTAGAGAATCCGGTCTGAAAGTTAAAAAAGAAAAATGCTGTTTAATGACTGATCGCATCAAATTTCTGGGCTACTTAATTGACGCAGACGGCATACACCCTACTGATAAAAAAGTCAAAGCCATTAAAGACGCATCACAGCCAAAAAACAAAACGGAATTGTAGGCATTTTTGGGTCTAATAAACTTCTATAACGTATTCCTCCCCCACAAAGCAATAATAGCGGAACCATTACACCGTTTGCTGGATAAGAAAACTAATTGGACTTGGGGTCATAGAAAGCAAAAGGCATTCCAGAAAATAAAAAATTTATTAACATCAAACACCATTCTTATCCAGTTTAGTAACACACTTCCATTGACGGTAACCTGCGACGCCTCACCGTTTGGAGTCGGTGCCATCCTGAGCCACCAATTGCCAGATGGGAGAGAGGCACCCGTCGCTTATTACTCAAAGACTCTGTCTAAAACAGAACGTAACTATAGTCAACTAGACAGAGAAGCCCTGGCAATCATCGCCGGAGTGAAACGTTTTCACGAATACCTTTATGGAAGAACATTTTTGATTATAACGGACCATAAACCGTTACTAGGAATTCTGGCGGGAAACAAGCTTACACTGAACATTTTATCCCCACGGATGACTAGATGGTCAGAATTCCTAGCTGCATACTCTTACACATTGATACATCGACCCGGGAAGCAAATGTCCCATGCAGACGCATTAAGCAGAGCACCGCTGCCGACGACGGAGGAAGACCCGGCGCCAACAATGACCACCCTGCAAATAGAGACATGCCCCGAACTACCAATATCTGCAAACGACGTCGCCAGAGCCACCACAAAGGACCCAGTGACTGCCTGCATATTAAACTGGGTAGGTAGGTAAAGGCTGGCCGGAAAACCAAAAAACTGAAAACTTTAAACCTTTCCGGACCAGACAAACCGAACTCTCAATTCAAAAAGGTTGTTTATTGTGGGGTGATCGGGTAGTAATCCCTCCTAAACTACAGACTAGAGTGTTGGGTATGCTTCACGAAGGCCACCCTGGTATTGTAAAAATGAAAAGCCTAGCTAGAAGCTATGTCTGGTGGCCTGATCTAGATAAAGACATCGAATACTGGGTTGCTACTTGTACGAAATGCCAGAAATCCAGGCCTTCCCCACCACAAGCACCCATAAGGGACTGGGAGACCCCATGAAGCCCCGGTCTCGGATCCATATTGATTTCGCGGGTCCTACTAGAGGGCATACCTTTTTAATTGTCGCATTTTGCATGCTCAAATTGGCTGGAACTTGTAGTAATGTCAACTACGACAACCGAGGTGGTCATTAAACAACTTAACAAACTCTTCGCAACCCATGGATTGCCGGACGTCCTAGTGTCTGACAACGGGCCACAATTAACCGCCATCTAATTTGAACAATACCTAGCCTCCCTAGGTATACACCATGAACTGACCGCGCCGGCCCACCCGGCAGCAAATGGTAGGGTGGAGAGAATGGTCAGGTTTACGAAAGAAGGTTTAGAAAAAATGGACCTTGGGGATGTCCAGGATAAAATTAACCGTCTACTCACCCTCCAACATATCACACCCAGCACGGTAACCAACAAAAGCCCAGCAGAATTACTAATGGGAAGAAAACTTAGGTCGCAATTAGACAGCTTGCACCCAAATTACACTTTGGAAAGACCCCCCGACTCCTCCAGCCGGTTCCGAACATTTAAAATCGGTGACCTAGTCTACGCAAAAAAATTCACCGGGGACCCCCTATGGCTTCCAGCCACAATCACACAACTCACAGGCCCCCGGTCCTACCGACTAACCATAGACGATGGCCAGGAATGGAAGCGGCACATAGACCAGCTTCGTTCCTGAAACATTGAAAGAAATACAAACTCACAACCACAAATAATAAAAATCGACGAAAACAAAACCAAAGGGGGGGGGGAATACAAGAAAATAATAAAGAACTTTTTAAAATAAACCCAGAACATCTAACCAATCAAAAAGAGCAAAAAAGAAACTTACGGTTAGATGAGACTTGCGGGAAAAATCCAGATGAAGGGGCCAGCCAAGCCAGCTCGACCTGCCTGGAGAAGCCAGGAGGGAGCAGCAAAACCACTGGCCTGAGAAACTCAAGTGGTAGCAAAATGGCCGACTCACCCTTCCAGGCGGTTCCATGGAAAAGAGCCGGAGAGACAGCAATCCCATCCGAACCGGTCGAAGTCTCCAGCGAAAATGAACTGCGCAAGTCCAGTAGAATCAGAAAAAGGCCCACCTACCTGCACGACTACGTCACCATGTAGGACTAAACCAAGGGGGGAGGGGTGTTCTGTATAAAATAGTTTACTCCAAAACCTCGAATGTGATTGGCTAGAAAGCCGGCATAGGGATTGGTTCACTAGGAACCAATCCAAAAGAGCCGCCAAAAGGTGGCAAAATCAAGTAACTGTCATTGGCTAAAAGCCGGCAGGCAAGCTGTATATAAAGGCTGCCGCGGCTAGAGCCAAACCGTTCTGTTTTACAATAATTGTTGAAATAAAGACTTTTACTGTTGAAACCAGGTCTACCTCGTGTTTTTCCGGACGGAACAGATATTATTTAGCTTTATCTTTTACATTAATTTGTATAGTATCACCTTTATTGTCAATAACAAAAGACAGATATAGAGACTGCCAAGAAAAGGCTGCACCATTAATTTTAGTATCAAGGAATATCCTGCCAAGATTGAATAAATGAACATATGGCCTCAGTCAACTTGACTGAGACCCAATCATGCAGGTTTTTGGCAGTACTAAGGATATGGTTTGCCACAGAGTCTTCTGAGATGTTTTTAGACTTTCTAATCTAGTCCAGACTCATCAATTTTCTGGTGGCGGAAGCACATTATTCCTCAGTGCAGAATGAATGCCGAATCCTACTTGCAAAAATTAGTACTGTATTGGGATAAACATTTGGCTTTTTGAGTTTTAAGAACACCTTGAGTTTTCAGAACTTTTTCACAATATTATGGAAGGGTTTCTTTAGAGGCTAACTTTTTAATACAAATTTGCAGGTAGCGCAATATTTCATTTTGCTTATTTAACATATAACTCTGCTAAACTTTATTTTTGTTGTCCATTTCTGATAACAAAATTACATTTTATAAACATCCAAATACATCTGGAAAATCTGGAAAATACAACAACTGGTTGCTCAACACATTTCCTCCTGTTGCAGGAATCCATTAGCTAAGAAGCTGCTAGGATAAGAACATGACCTTGAAATGACAACTCTACCAACTCATGGAAGTTACTGAGTCTTAATGACTAGATTTTTTCCCCCAAAGATCTTACAAAATTAGCTACTTTTAAGTACAATAAGACCAATATGAATGCAAGGAAAAAGGTGCATTCCCCCAGGCCAGTTCTTAATGCATGATTGATCAAAAACAAAACAAAAAATCCCTGTAGCTTTCCAGATCACAGCTAGTGCCAAAATATCTTCCCTCTCTTGACAAAAATCCATCAAGTGAAACTCTGAAAGGGTTCACCCTTCACCAGCGTATTTGCACTTCAAAAACTCTTTAAGTCCCCTGAGCTAAACCCCAGGATTTAAAACACTGCAAAAATAAAGACATGGTAGGCGTCATTTATCTTCCTTTTGGCCTCTAGTCATAGGAGTAAAGTCTGCCAGTTTTTCGGGGGGAAATTGTTTTTAAAAAAACTTCCAGACTCAATCCTTACACAGTTCATGCTTTTACATGTAATCTACAATTAAGAGATATAGTATTCCTACATTAGCTATTGAAACCCACTGATCTATGATCAGGCAAGGTTGCATAAGGAGACTTAGGGTACTTTTTTACTCCCATCACATCACTAAGCAGCACATTTTAATTCAAATTAACAATATTCTAGCCAATAAACAAAATATATTTTATGATTTCTGCAGTATAACATCAATGGAGATTTCACTGGGCAAAAAGACCTTAAATCATTGTGAGGGCATTCTGACTTCATTTATGAGTTTCACATTCTGTAATTATATTTTTGAGGCTTTTTAAGTATAGCATATAATAAATTCTGCTGTTTCATCAAAATCTAGGTCCAGTGATAAATTACAATAGCTATCAAATACAGTTCTCATCAATTCTCACTCTGCTACTGATTTCATTGAATTAACTTTTAAATAAAACTTTTTAGCTATTAATGATATTTTGACAGAGATGGTATGTCCTCAAATTATACAACCGATGGTAAAAAACAGCACAGCATTTATTTCATTTAAATAAATGCTAAACTTAAATGCTAAACACATTTCTCAACTCCCTTATGTTTTCAAATAAAAAAAGCAATGAGATAAAACTGAATTAGGAGCTGCCTTATTCGAATATTGTTTACAAAAACTAAAACCAAACATTTATTTATAGTTTTCCCTTCATGCCCAAATTACATAGCTCATCTACAAAAGATAATTTTAGGAACTCAGGTTCTTCTCTATTCAAATCTCTTCTTTCTATCACAGCTGCTTTACAATTCACACAACTGGATGGGGAATCTGTATATACTTGCCAACTACTGTGAGGTGTGAGTTTATGAAATATTTCCTGCCTAGGACTTTTCCAATGAATTTTTAGCTTGTACTTTCCAGTTCCTAAATTAGGACCAGATTAAGTTCCAAGGATGTGCTAAGCCGAGCCCAACAATGGTACCCTTTGGTCCTTCTATTGCTTAACTGCCAAAACATTTAGACTCAACAAGTAACGAAGGTGAAATAAAATTCAGTCTTTTTCAAGACCATTTTCCAGGCTATATGTATCAAATAGAGACTTTAATTTTTTTTTATTTAACACTAAATAATAGCAGCAAGCAATATAAGCAAATAATTCTCTTATAACATAGATTAGGGCAAACTATCAATATTTTTAAATTCTTTTTTAATCAGTGTTATAAAAGAAAATTGCAAATGCAAACATTTATTGAAAACTAAAATCAAGTGGCAGAGTAAAAGAGTTAAAGGCATAATAGCTGGGGGAAGGGGGGGTGAAACCTTTTTGTTCATCCCCTTCCCCTCTGCACTTAGATATGTGCTTATGTTGCTTAGTAGTGAATAGGTTGCTTTCCTAAGTATTCACTTTGTCAGTCAATTATATACTAAAGGAAGTTTTACAACTTTTATTTCCATAGTTGTTAAGTGAATCATTGCAACTGTTAAGTTAGCAACATGGAATTTGGCTTCCCCTCTGACTTTGCTAGTCAGCAGGTCACAAAAGCTGGTCACATGACCCCAGGACACAGCAACTGCTGTGAACACATACCTGTTGCCATGCTGTAAATCTAAATGACTGAACATACTGTCACATTTTTATTTGATAATTTACTTTGAGTTAATTATGCTTTTTGATAGTCGTTTTCCATGTATATTTCATAACAATTCTTGGTTCCTTATGTGATTTATATTTCTATACAGATGTAGATAAATCATTCATATAAAACCAATATCTTCAGTCTACATTACCATAAATTACAGGTAGTCCTTGATTTACAACAGTTTGTTTAGTGACCAAAATTCACAAAATTATAATGGCAACGGCACAACGTTACAACAGCAAAGTTCACAATATTTCAACGGCACTGAAAAAAGTAACCTATGACCATTTTTCATACTTGACTGTTGCAGCATCCTTTTGGTCACTGAATTTTGATACTTGACTGTTGCAGCATCCTTTTGGTCACTGATCAAAATTCGGATGCTTGGCAACTGGTGTGTGTTTATGACAGCTGTAGTGTTCCCGGAGTCATGTGATCACTTTTTGCTACTTTCTTACAAGCAAACTCCATGGGGAAGCTAGATTCACTTAACAACCATTACAAACTTAACAATTGCAATGTTTCACTTAACAACTGTGGCAAGAAAAGTCGTAAAATGGGATAAAACTCATTTAACAAATGTCTTGTTGAGCAACATAAATTTTGAACTCCTTGACTTATGACCAATTATGTAGGTCATATCCATATTATAATTTCAATTTTGCAAAATTGAAGTACAAATTGTATGCCTAAAGAAACCCAAATGTTGGATATGGTACAATTCAGGTATTAGACCACACAGTCATCTAGGAATGGTTTCCAGTGTGAGCAGGGATGGGATTCTGCCAGTCTGCACCTATTCTCTAGAACCGGTTGTTAACATTCTAAGCCGTTCGGAGAACCAGTTATTAGAAGAAATTACTGGCCTAATCCTGTAAGGAAGGCAGGAAGGAAACATTCTGGTGCTCCTCAAAGAAAACTGCCTCTCCGTTAACCCTTATTACATTCTTGGCAGGACTAGACTTCCTGTCTCAGGAACTTCTCTGGAGTATTTTTCTCCTCCTTTGCTGGCACTTTGCTTATGTGGAGTGACCATTCAAAGTCATAATGGCACTGAAAAAAGTGACTTATGACCATTTTTTACACTTACGACTGTTGCAGCATCCCCACAGTCATGAAAGCCCAGGCGAGGAGATGCGTGCCTCGATGTGAGTGATACTGAGTTGGCCACACCCAGCCAATAACATGACCACCGAGCCATGTCCACCCAGACACAGGACCACCAAACCACGCCCACCAACTAAGCCACACCCACAGAACCAGTTGTTATAAAATTTGAATCCCACCCCTGAGTTTGAGGTAAAATACATGATCTTCATTAACCTAATGAAAACTTCTTGGCAGCCAAAAGCTGTACTTAGACGGGATCTGAGGCATGAAACTGAATGATAGTCTTATTATAAAATGTTATTGCGGGGAATCATTTCCAATGATCTAATACATATTGATTTTACAGAGGACATTGTTGAAAAAGCACTGTGCAATCTAAAACCATCTCTATCTATTGGACCGGGCAGAATATGTGCCTACTTCTTAAAAAAGCTATCCACTGCCATAGCCGAACCTCGAAGCATAATCTTTGAAAAATCTTTCAGGACCAGCTCCTTGCCTAACCTATGGTCACAAGCCACAGTCATCCCCATCTTCCAAAAGGGAGACCCCAGCCTAGTTGAAAATTAAAGAGCAATCTCTTTATGCTGCGTCACCTGTAAAGTAATGGAATCAATTAATAACCAATCCATCATCCTCCACTTAGAAACAACAACCTGCTCTCTAATAAACAATTTGGTTTTAGGAAAAAACTATCATGTAATCTGCAACTCTTACACTGCAAAAACATATGGACTACACAACTTGATCAGCAATAGCAAAGCAATAGACGCAATCTACATTGACTTCTGTAAATCTACATAGACTTCTGTAAAGCCTTTGATTCAGTGGTACACGACAAACTACTCCTAAAACTAAAATATTACGGTATTCATAACTGGATAGAAGCATTCCTGTCAAATAGACAACAAATGGTCAAAATTGGGAGTGTCCTATCAAACTCTGTACCTGTCAACAGTGGTGTCCCCCAAGGCAGTGTTCTAGGACCAACTCTTTTCATACTCTACATAAATGACCTCTGTGATCATATCAAAGCAACTGCGTTCTCTTCGCTGATGATGTAAAGCTATTCAACAGCACAGACAATACTGTTACCGTTCAAAAAGATCTTGACCTAGACTATGTATAAGAATAGTCAAACATATGGCAACTTCAAATCTCAACAAATAAATGCTCTGTCCTACATATTGGCAAAAAATATCAGAAAATAAAATACTGGCTGAATAGTTAAGACCTTGTTGAGATCCAAACTCTGTCAAGGATCTTGGAGTACTCATCTCAAATGACCTAAGTGCTAGAGCCCACTGTAACTACATAGTCAAAAAAGGTGTTAAGAGTTGTTAACCTAATCTTACGTAGCTTTTTCTATGGTAATATTACACTAATAACGAGAGCATTCAAAACATTTGCTAGACCAATACTTGAATACAGCTCATCAGTCTCATCAGTTAACACAGTTGAGAAAGTCCAGAAATATTTCACAAGAACAGTTCTCTATTCCTCTACTCATTGCAGAATACCTTATGCCACCATACTTGGAATTCTAGACCTAGAAAACCTTGAATTATGCTGTCTTCGATCTGATCTAAGTATGGTATATAAAATCATACATTGCAATGACTTACCTGTCAATGAATACTTCAGCTTCAACCATAACAGCACAAGAGCAAACAATGGATACAAACTCAAGGTTAATTGCATCAAACTTGATTGCAGGAAATATGATTTCAGCAACAGAGTGGTCAATGTCTGGAATACTCTACCTGACTCTGTGGTTTTTTTCCCCAAACCCCAAAAACTTTAACCTTAGACTGTCTACTATTGACCTCACCCCTTTCCTAAGAGATCTGTAGGGGGCATGCATAAGTGCACCAAAGGGCCTATTGTCCCTGTCCTATTGTTTTTTTATATATTTTTTAATTTTTCTTATATGTATCCATGTATTCATAACTATGTTTTTACTTATGCCTATTAACTTCTCAGCAACTGACAAATAAAAATAAATAGATAAAATAAATAAATCTTGCTTCCAGGCAATCTAATTGTTTTTTCTTTGAAATTATAATTTCAGAGGCTGTAATCCTTGTAGTTTGGTATCCAATTCACTGCAACACATTAATTTCAGCTTCTCAGTTTAATAGATAAACTTAAGAGATGATTCAAATAATGCAAAAGGAAATCAGCCCTATTTTACAAGAACTGTAGTATTATATTGATTATAGTTATGTAAATAAAGTTAATCATTGACCAAAAGATTTGCATAAAGTCCTTTAACATAAAGCATATTTAATCATGCCTTGAGTTCTTATTTATACTGCAATCCTAAACATATTTAACTGGGAGAATGTTCTACTGTACAGAACTTACTTGGTTGACAATGAAAATATTTACTAGTAGTACAATGTCATCAGAAAGTGCTTAACCCCATGTATCTTTTTTGATCTGATTTAATTAAACAGAGACCTTGTATTCTGTAATATCCTTGATAATACTGATTTATTTGGTAGAGACTGTTTGAAACATGGGCAAAAAACTTTCAAATGTTAAAAGGATTTGTTTTTTGCTTTTGCAATTTTCATTAACAGTGAAGTACTGGTAGTTAATTTTCATTATTTTCAAGTGGAAGGGGGAAACAGATATAACTTATGTGTTTGTAATATTGACAAGGAGCATTTTTAATAGTTTTGCAATAATTTTTGTTTCAATCCCTTACCATTAGTTATGTTAATAATATGAATATAATACATATGAGATATCTTTTCCTATCTTTTCCCTGTTATTACTAGGAATATAAATCCCAGAATTTTCAGTCAGTGTTTCATAAAATTGAAAAATAAGTAGCAAAGCTACTTGGACATCAGTTTGGTTCAATATAACTATCCTTGTCAGTGAATAGTCTTTATCTTTATCATAAGCCAACAGTCCATGATTAAGCCTCAAATAATGAATTTTAGGACATAACAAAGAATACTAAATGCAGCATATCTCCTGAAGTCTAGTACATTAGAAAGAGGTAACCTGTACGTCTCCAGAAGGGCAAAACTACAAACTTTAGAAGCCTTAGCCAAATTAGCCAATCTGTAAGGGATGTTGAAAGCTGAAAGTCTATAGCATTAAGAGAGATACACCACTGATAAACATACCCATAAATCAATTGTCTTCTGTGCTCCTATCCCTGTGGGGCAAAAGTTCATTCCAATTCATATCTTTTAAGATTTCTAACAGAAATGCTTGTTTGAAGCTTCTGAATGAATGATGAAATTATGAAAAAAGCTACAGAATTAAGATCAAATTAAAGCATTTTGTAAAACAGCCAGGGGAAAAGAGGTTCCATAAAGCTCTCTTAAGCTAATTATCTCCAGAGCATGTAGCTCAAATTACCTTTATGATTTCTGAGTAGTAAAATTAAGAGTGGGCAAACAAACAAGGCCAGGTACAGTTATGACCAATAACTCTGTTCCACAGGAAGCATGCATCTGTACAACATCCTACAGAACAGCCTTTCCATGTTATAATGCCCTTGTCAGTTCCTGGAAAGAAAGAAGTCAAATGCCATAGATCAATTCCTTTACTAATTCCAGACTGCTTTTGTTCTTGCTTTTTTTTGTTTGACTGCACAACCGGTTGTTTTATTTTCTATATTCAGCCATTATTTACTGTTTCTCTTGAGTTGGACAGAAAGCCCTGACCCTAGTTGCTGACCCAGTAAAACAGTCAGTACTCAGGAGGGAGATAGCACTCAAGAATTGCAAGAAGGCTTTTTCCAGGAAAGAAAGAATGAGCAAATGGATGCACTCAAGTGCTATTCCAGATGCCTTTGAGTTTGATTTATGAAAGATCATTACTGCAGACGCTTTCTTGTGCCTCATCCTGCTTCTCAACCATCAATTCCTATAAACATGCCATCAAATGCTCACTTTTTAAAAAAACCTTTTTTACCTTTACAAGAGAAACCACTCTAAGCAGACCTTAGGCTATTTTAAAATGTGTTAGCCCCAAAAGTTAAACTAGGTTAGTGAGTCCTCAGTAACAAAATGCTTAAGCAACTTTGAGAGTCCTAAGAGCTGGTTCATATACTGTAATCTAAGATATCTGATGGCTATAAACAGTTAAAAACAGATTATGTACCTTTTAAAACAAGGTATAATAGATACTTCTATATGAATATATGAATGTCTTGTAACTGCAACATCATTTTAAAAAACATTACACATACATACTCATCTCCAAGTTCCTCTTTGGAGTAACTGTATGCAGATTACAGAAAATCACGAAGAAGTAGCATTCAAAGAAAACTTTTAAAAAGCTTTTAACATAATTCACTATACTTCTCCTTCCCTTCTGTTCTTGCAAACCAATCTTGTTTCTACCATGACCACCTGCTGGTTATATGATTCATATTTTGCTTTTTCTTCTTTAAACATGTTACTTCTGTTTTTTTAAGAATCTCATCCATTCCATTCAATCATAGCTTTATCTTCACTTTCCTCTTCACATTTCCTTCATAAATTCATTTTATTATTCATTCATGATATGTGTAATTATCCTCATTCTCTCTCCATGATCAATTCACACCAATGGACTTTTTTTGTAGAGGTGACTCATATTTTTATACACATGTATACTTTCATTCATTCTTATCAATTTCTTGCTTTTCCACATATTCATCTGAAACAATCCAGTCCCACTGCATACAATTTGCTTGTATATGAAACATTTTAGTAGCAAGAACTGTTGCTCCGCAGTGGAATACTTTACATCTATAAATATAGGAATAAAGTAATGTATTACTTTAAGAATCGTATTAGCTGTGTTTTACAAAACTAATGATCTCAATTCATCTGAAACTTTCTGAGAATATCATCAATATCATTCAATGGGATTTCACCTAAGAAGTACAGAAATGTATATGCCATTTCAAGTTACATACCCCACAGTGAAACAACGCATTTCTGTGGAACTTAATATATTTTACAGTTTCCATTACTTCCATTTTTCCTTTAGATTTAAACTTCCAGAAGGATTTTATGTATGAGGTTGCTATATGTTTATAACTATTTCAGCGAGAATGTTTTCTAAGGCTTCAAGTACAGGAGTCACATGAATCTAAATGCAGAGTACTAACTGCAGTTGGGATCAGACAGTGATTAACATTTGGCCTGCATGCTGTGAAAACAGTTGTGTAAAATCTTCTCTGAAGCTGAGGGCAAAAATGGGAGCTCCCACTTTATTCCACTTCCTGGAATTTCCCTTCTCTGCCTTAGGTTAAGGCACTGTGATACGTGCTTTCTTCTCATTCCTTTTCTTCTTCAGGAATGGAGGGAGGGGTGATTTTGTTACCCTACAGAATTATCCTTGTTTTTGTTGTAAAAGAAAATGGCAGAGAACATGGAGGACAGCTGGAAGGATGCTCAGCAGAGTTCCACGTTTCCCATTTTTCTATTGTCCCTCTTTCTTCTTCTTCCTCATTCATCAAAGTCCAACTGAGTTGCCACAGCTATGCAAAAGAGCCGTATAATAAGGTTGGAAGCCAGTGGTTGCATTGGATGTGGCCTAAGTAAAAATTTGAACTTGTCTGGCTGTAACATTAAATTAAGCTTGCTAGTTTAAATGGAATATTTCAGCTCAATTTTTTTCAATTATTGGAAAAAATGAGGAACAGTCTGAAAAATGAAATTGGCTTTAAATTATTTTTAAACTTTGTTTAGTGCACATTGGTCCAATAAACTTGTTAACTTCCCAATCTCTTTTTGGGGGAGGAGGAAATGCCAATTCAACATATTCCAGAAAATCTGCATCAACGCTTATAATTGGTCTTACAATTGCTCTGCTTCACCCAACATTAATTATTCTCTCTTATCTTGAGATGCCTGAAATAAAAATGCTCTGTGTAGAGAAGCAGGGAGCGTTTATATCTTAAACCAATATCTCTCAATCTCAGCAAATTTAAGAGGCGTGGACTTCAGCTCCCAGAATTTGGTAGACCAACTGTCCCAGCTGATAAATTTATCTTAACAAAGTTGAAGCTGAGACACACTGCTCTAGTCTAGGCAATATGGTGGTGCAAAGCATTCAAGGACAGCCCTTTCATGTGTCAGTGCAAATTATTAAACTACATGCTGTGGTAGACTGCCAGACAACTGCAGTGGGGTGGAGAGAAGCGGGGTTTGCTTTGCACAATTCAACTTTTACCTTCTTTCCCCTATCTCAGTATTGAAAAAACTGATTGTATTGTATCTTATTGCAAATGAACCCTCAGGCTAAGCTATTCATGACAGGCAGTCTTCAGTCAACGACAGTAATTACAGTTATAAAGAGCAAAGACATGTGACAATGTCACTTAGAGATCTAGCTCCAATAGAGATGGCAAGTTCTGGCACTTTTGGCTGCCATTATTAAGCAAAGTTATAAAGTGCAATGTTACATGGTTGTCATTTGCAACCTCCTGTCAGCTTCCCATTGACTTTGCTAATTGGAAGCAGGCAGCAAAGGTTGCAAATGGTGACCATATATATATATATATATAAAACGAACATAGTTTTCTCAAATAACAATTTCCATTGTGAAGCAGAGTATGGGGCAAATAGAGAGAAAGATCCAGATATTGAATTTCATGAATACACCTCCACCTTCTTCATCCCCATCTCAAAAGCCGTCATTGTTGGCTTCTGTATTCTCCAGGGTGGTTTGGAAACTTGCCAGTATGCTACCGATTACATTTCTACCACAGTTAGTTTAACCTTTGAAACATGTCAGTCAGTGGATAGACTGCTAGGTAAGGTCAGCACAACCCTGCCCATGCCAGCATTCTCTCTCTATTTGCTCAGAAAACAACAGAGCATTCCACAAATCCTTCCCTGTGAATGCAACTTGCAGCTGATTTTCTTTCTTGCTATAGGATACGGCAATAAATTACCCTTGCCTATAATATTAAGATATTTTATTAGAAACTTATTAGATGCTTTTAAATGGTGGTTTTCAAAATAAATCCACAGCGTGCAAACAATAAATTGTGGGAAGGTTAACTACAATTAAAAAAAACAGAACGTTCATATGAATTTTTAAATTTTAGTTTTTTTCATACTAAAAGGAGATTTGTTTACAAACATACACTACATACAAACTTTGCACTCTTTTAAAAAAATATTTTCTGTGGATGGAAACACAGATCTAACAATCAGAGATCAATTATTTATTTTATGTGTATTTATTCCCACTTTTATTATTTTTACAAATAACTCAAGGCAGCAAACATAACCAATAACTTCCTTCTTCTATTTTTCACAGCAACTCTGTGAGGTAGATTGAGCTGAGAGAGAATGACTGGCTCAAAGTCACCCAGCCGATTTTCATGGCTAAAGCAAAAACTGAACTCAGGGCTTTCTGTTCTCTTACCTGGTGCCTTAATCATTAGACAAACTTCCTCTCATTATGCTTCTCATTATGGCTCTCAATGCCTCAGTCCTTGACTAATGGGCCTAGAATATAAATATATAGAATAACAGAATTGGAAGGGACCTTGGAGATCTTCTAGTCCAACATTCTGCTCAGACAAGAAATCCTATTCCATTTCAGACAAAATGGAATAAAATGGTTGTCTAATTTCCTCTTAAGAACTTCCAGTGTTGGATAATTCACAACTTCTGGAGGCAAGTTGTTCCACTGATTAATTGTTCTAATTGTCAGGAAATTTCTCCTTTGTTCTAGGTTGCTACTCTCCTTGATTGATTTCCACCCACTGCTTTTTGACCTGCCTTCTGGTACTTTGGAGAATAGGTTGACTCCCTCTTCTTTGTGGCAACCCCTGAGATACTGGAATACTGCTATCAATTCATCCCTAGTCCTTCTTTTCATTCATTTTGGTTTGCATACAAATATGATTAAGGACAGTTTACATAAACCAACGTTAGAAAAGTACAAGAACGTTATAAAACAGCAAATGGAGTATATATATTCAGAGTTCTATTTACTGCACTAGTAAAACAATAGTCCTATTCCCACATCAGTGACACCATCCTAGATCTCATTAGCCCTCCTTCTACATCTCTTTCTTATAATTCCCACATCCTTCCACAGGCTGGGGAACTCAAATTTCAAGGGAGGGAGCCATTTAAATCAACCTTGTCCACAGTTTGAATTCTGGAATTCCTAGTCTGGAAGAGACTTCAGTAATGATATTTGTTAAGAAAGCAGAACCAATTGGCTCATGCATACTCCTCAGCCACGCCATGTGAAACGTTGAATGCAAAAGTAGGAAGAGAAGATTGAATTGGTTATTTCTCTGCAGGTTGTAGCATCTTTGTTTGGGCCTAGTTAGCATGTGGATGGGGAAGCCCTAGAGAAATCTAAGATTTAAATTAGTTTGGGAAGTTAAAAAACACATCTCAAGAGGCAGTTTCTGTTTGCACTTTATATTTGCCCCTGCTAGCTAAAGCATTATATAATTCAATTAATTCAATAATTCTGTTTTATGGATTCACGTAACCCATTAGCTGTTTTGTGTAAATATTATACTAAAATATAGTTTTATATTATTTTACATTTTTACAATGAACTTGATTTTTTGTAAATGCAAAATGTTATCTGTTAGAAAAAGTAAAAAAAATATACAAAGAAGTGGCATTTTTAGAAGTTATTCAAGTAACACACAACAGTATTTCAATATCAAAGGTTATTAATATTCTTTCTGTATACTTTTGAAGAGCGTACACCTAACACATGCAGCAGACTTCTCATTAAGTTGGAAACTGTACATTTGAAAACAGACACTATATTCTCCTTTGGAGAGTGCAAGGAGTACTCAAAGCTGGCAAAAAGCAAACCATTCAATAATTAGCAAGTTCTTATTTTCTTACAGAAATCTGCATTTTATTCAAACTCTAATTTTAATTTTTTTTTTTAAATAAAGTTGTGTTCTAAATGTATAGAATCTGGCATGGCATTTCAGATTTTTTAAAAGTTATTTTGAAATAATGCTTCTATTTTCTTTACAGTTTAGATAATTACATCTCATTTAACATCTATTTTACAACATGTTAGAGACTTGCTTAATGTGAATTCTTCTCTGTTGCTCCTTTATTAACTCATGTGCATCTAGATCATTATTTAATGGCATTATTTAATTTCACATTTTAAAATGGTAAGAATAGAATTGAAAAAGAAAAGCAAGGTTTTTTTTCTTCTTCTTAAAGATTAAGGGATTTAATTCCTTTAAAGATGCCTAGAATGGAAATCCGCCTTAGAATCAGTCCACAGTCTTTTTTGAACAATCATGGATTGAGGCAAATAATGTGATGAATGTTTTCTAAATACCCTCAAAGATGCTTAGAAAACTGCAAGGTAAGGACAATTAAGTCTTTTTTCTTTGGAGTTCCTGTCCTGTCACAGATCAGAAGGATGACATGCTAGTCTTCTCAAGTCGGGGAAATGTTGTGCGTGCATGAGCACAATTAATCTCTGGCAGCCTTGACAAAGAAGTGCTTTGACAAAATGGTTTTCTGATTTCCTCACAGGACAGAGTCTGTTTTGATCCATCTTTCTTGCTTCCTGATCTCTTCTTACTAACTAAAAACATCAGCAGATCTGCCTATCAGCTGAGACAGCGGGAGGGAGAGGCCTAAATGATGGATGATGCAACTCTCTTTTACCATTGCCGTTTAATGGTAAAAAGCTATTGGCGGAAACTTACTTTACAGCAGTTAAACAAATATAATGGTTACCCAACCAACCATTGTGCAGTTTGAGCTAATTTAAAAGAACCAAGTGGAGGTTAGATGATTATGCTAAACCAGATTCTAAATCCAGTCATATTTCACTGAAAGGACAGTTTGAACATATGCAGATCTGAAGAGAGTTACTCTTGTTATTATTATGTTTCATAAACACATATTTCTTATACAATTTTCATTTAATCAGTTCTCTGCATCAAATCACACCGCAACCTTTTTCAAACGATTTAATTAATTGATTGAAAATGAAGAAAAGCCTGGGGCAAACAGATATATGCATTAGGCAAATGGGTGGCAACCTGACAGGGAGATTAACAAATGCAGAGAAGAAAATAAAATATAAGATTTGCCTTGCATATATACATACATACATACATACACACATACATATACATATACATATACATATACATATACATATATATATATATATATATATTTGTTTTTTTAAATTTTTGCGGGTACTGACATGTGTGCTGTTCAGCTTCCTTTGGGTATTATCCCACGTCATTGTAGTGCTTTTAAAGTTGTAGCAACGTTTCAGCAGAATCTCATCTGCATCATCAGCCTGATGATCATCAGCCTGATGATGCATCATCAACCTGATGATGCAGATGAGATTCTGCTGAAACGTTGCTACAACTTTAAAAGCACTACAATGACGTGGGATAATACCCGAAGGAAGCTGAACAGTGTGTGTATACACACACACACACACACACACACACACACATAACCATTTCTTCTACATTATGATCCTCATAGTTTGTGTTCCATTAATTTTTGGGGTGTGTTGGGAGCTAGTACTGGTAAGTCCATTACAAGGAACTGCAATTACAGAAAATTGCATTGCTTCTTATTGCAAGTGATTTTATTTTTCTTAATAGCATTTATCTGCCCAATGGAACTTTTTACATGTATATTATAATCCAGATTTCTGTGATCCATTGGGCCCTTTTCTGTGCCCATTAGGACCATCCAAATCATAACACAGAAATAAGGAAATTAATGTGCTTAATAGGATTGTTTTATTACAACAAAAAGTATTCAATAGAAAACATTAAAAGTAAAAACACTGATAAGGGGCTGAAAAGTCCAGTCCTTTTTACAATGTTATAGCTATCTCACTGCTTTATCTTTTATGCTTGTCAGTGGCAAAAAAAGAAAGAAATGTGTAACAAAAATTAAAGAATGGTCCAGAAGTAATATTGCTTTCCCCTGTTATAAACTACTTTTGGGCATATAATTAAAGGACAATATAATATATATTGTAGTAAATAGATCAGTAAAATGTTCTGTACTCTATATCACAAACTAGTAAATGTAATCATATGGCACCCTTTGTAATATCTTTATTTAGAAAACAACTATGTAAAATACCTGAGTTCATTCTAAATATTGATTTTATGAAATTGATCTGTACAAAGTATTCTGCTTTAAAGTGACAAGCAGCATGATCTAAATATGACAAAAAATAAATCAGACTCTTCCCCCAATAAGGGATTTTGTGCGTGCGTGTATGTGTATATTTATATATATATATATATTTCTTAAGTTTTCACAGGTACTTACATGTATGCTGTTCAGCTTTGTTCAGATATTTTCCCATGTCATTGTAGTTGTGCTTTTAAAGTTGTAGCAGTGGCAGTGGCAAAGGCAGCTACATGCAAATCTAGATCAGTACATCTTTGCTTGGCAAGCAGTACTGGTTACCAGTTTGCTTTCTGGATTCAATTCAAAGTGGTGGTTAATGACCTACCACATATAAAGACCTAGATGGGATGGGGCTGTGTTTTTGGCAGTGGTTTGCTTTCCAAACTTGTTTCAATTTAGTTTCAGAACATTTCATTATTGTACTAGGTAACATCATCAGCAGGATTTTTTTGTCCTATACCTCTTTAGCTTATATATATATCTTGTTTGCTAGTGTGGTAAGTTAGTCATGACTATGTTATTTATTATTTATTAAGCTGGGGCTATGTTATTTGAGGGAATTCCTCTCCTCAGTCACATCTACCTATCCCCATCAGGTCTGGAAGAAACAGCATGCTACAGTTCCCATTCATGAAAAAAATGTCTTCTGTGACATTTTTCTGTTGTGGCATCTACCCTTAGAAACATCACTGTGCCAAGGCTCCAATTTTCTTTTCTTTCTGTAAGGCCTTAAGACACAACTTTGTCATCTGGCTTGGGGATCTGGTAATGGTGGTATGAAGCCTACAGAACAGTTACAATTGGGAACAGCAACTCTATTGAGTGCTAATAGTGGCAGTGTCATTACTGTGACACTGTCACAAAATGAAAAATTAGCACCCAACTTCCCATGGAAATTCATCAGTTCTGGCTGTGGTCATTAAACAAATCACTTTGGGTAGTTAAATATAATATCACATAACCATGACTTCAAACTCCCCGCTAAGTTCCTCATTGACTTTGCTTGCCAGAAATGGCAGAAAGTGAGAGTCTCAAATGGTGATCATGTGGCTGTGGGACAATGCTACCATCCTAAATGGGCATCAGTTCCCAAATGCCCGAATCACATCACATGATAGAAGGGACACTGTGATAGCCACAACTTTCAATACCTATTGAAAGTCTCCCTGTTCCACACCATTGTAACTTCAAACAAATGAATGGCTGGTGAGCACTACTTTATACTGTTAGTGAATTGTTCTCTCCTGCTGAGTATATGTGTAGGATTTTAATTGTTTTCATTGTTTTAATGTTATTACATTTTCTGCTTATTTTTGGATTACTTTTGGATTGTGTTTGTATTTTTAATTTGGAAAGATATCCAGAGTCATAGAAGATGAGCGGCTATATAAATTAAACATAAATAAATACTTATAGGGAAGCAACTGAGAAGAGCTGGATGAAGCAAAGATATCTGTGCATGCTGCAAAAATTATATTGAATATATTGAATGTATCAAAAATTATATGTGTTTTGAAACACATGGGGCAGGGAGAGAAAGAGGGAGAGAGAGAGATCATTGCTTTTCAAACAGCTCTTCCAAATCATTTGTGAAGTATGCAATAATATTTATTATCGAGCCACAGAGTATGGCCTATTCTAATTGAGACTGCAGTTTTCCTTAATAATAATTCATTGTTTGGGAATGTTCTTGCATGCTTAAATGATATTTGTGGCTGAAAAGCTTTTTTTAAATTTTAATCTGAAATCTACAGGAATCTCTAAATGACATAAGCATTTTTCATGTAGATTACAAATTTTTATTGGCCAAGTGTGATTGGATAAACAAGTAATTTGTCTCCAGTGCATAAATTCTCAATGTACATACAATGTAATGCTCTGGTTACTTCAATGCATTCTTCCCAATACTCCTTTTGAAAAGTACTTGGAAACTTTGAATGATTCACAAGTGCAGTACTAAAAATGGTGCCTGAACCATCACTGTATATGTTAGAAGAGCACTGCTTTGTCTACACTAATTACTAATATTTTTCTGTGCATTATTCAAAGCAAGAATTGGGAAGAAGTCAGGCTCTTGCTCCAAGGCAAATATGGCAAGTGAAAAAAAACCCTTCTTTAATGATTAATATAGGTACAGAATATTTCCTTTATAAAAATTATTTTGATTTTTTCTTTAGAGAATTTCAGAACAATAATTCGGACAACAAACACTTGTACATTTATGCAATGTCTTTTCATTATTTTATTCTGTTCGGGGTTGCAGTGCACATAGCTTTATTTTTTAAAAAAACCCTCAACTTATTATGTTGGGAAGTTATAAATAAATTCTTTAATAATAAAAATATAAAACATTATTAAATTTTAGACATAACAACTGATGGAAAGAGAAAACTCTGCACATTTAATCAAGAAATGCCTCGTGATGAATTTACCACAAAGGCATCCACAACTTAATTGTGAATGGAAACATTTTTTTTTTTGCATGCATACAAGTATAAAAAAAGTGTTGCAATGTCTTTTACATTCATTTTTCTCTTCTTGAATGAAAAATTACCTGCCTAATGGACTCTCATACCTAATCTTTGCAGTTAACATTTCACTTCTCAGGGATCTGTTTCGAGAGAATGCTAGTTAGATCAGAGTCTTTAGAAATCTATGTTAGCAGGCCCCTGGACAACAGCAAAAGTTTATGGTAGTCTTTATACTCTTTTGGAGAGACTGCCAAGCAGCCTGAAGCAAAATGTGAGAATTGAGTGAACTTTTCAAGTTTATCTGCACCATTATAACCTTGACTATTTAGATTTGGCACTTGCACCATAAAAAGATTTGTTTTTCCTGCTTTTTGGTGAATGTTCTCTTGATAGCTTTCTCCCAGAACTACAAAAAGGAGGCCAAGAAGTTTCATGGGACTGAAATGTTCACCTGCTCTCACAAATCTCCTCTCCCCTTTCAAAAGTTAAGTTTAGAATCTCGTGTTTTAATTTCCTACAGAAGATTATATCCACATATAAATCAAGAATAGATCTCAGGGATTATTCATATTTGTAGAGATCCAGATACTCTAAACTTGTAGGAAGTTGAAACCTGTCCTCTTCTTCACAACTGCACATTTTGAAAGGTGTACAATGTACTGTTCCTATTCTTAATCTATTCCCAATCCTTGCCCATGGAGGGAGATGGAAATAGTTCACCAAGAATAATAACTTTAACAATGTGAATGAATTATTTTCTTTCATTTTACCGCAATAAACTCAAAGAGCGAAAAAACTTTAAATTGTAATTTAAAACAATCAAAACTAAGGTTCTCATATAAGCAAACTAAAATCTTGCTGATCTGTTCCTTTTGATGTTATCTCAACAACATGGAAGTTATTGCAGAATAACCCCCTTCAGCACTGCATTGGTAACTAGGGACCTTTTTTCATTTCCATTTAATTTTCAATTCTCAAGAGGGTTAGGATTTAACTCAGTAAGGTTAACAACAAGGAACCATTCAAGTTGTTGTATCATCTTTTTCTGATAACTGGAACAAAGTTGATCCAACATCATGCTGTAGATGCACTTATATTACCAGACATCAGAGGAGGAGAACTGTGTTAATCTAAGGTAACAAAAAAAATCAGAAATCTGGTAAATTTTAAATCCTGTATCAGTTTTACTATTTTGTGCATCTGAAGAAGCTGCAGCTCATTAAACTTTATGTCTTTTAACAAAATAGCTTGATTGGATTAGATGCTATGAGAATCCTGATTTTTTTTTACCACATTCCTATAGTGTATTAACTTCATTTGAATAAAGATAAAAATAGAACATTGTTTACAGCTAAATTGCATGGCACACATTTAAAAGGAACTTTGGGAGAGCTTATCTGACTTGGGTAATTGTGCAAAAGGGGTTAATTCTTTACCCAAGATTTCCACTTCAGATGAAAAGCTCCCTCTCTCCCTCTCCCCCGCCCTCTCTCCAACACACACACAGCAATTTAAACTGGAGGATAAAGTGGCTTAAAGCCCTGCAATTATGTTTAACATGTACATAGCAAATACATGTAGAGAGGGAATTAACATCTGCCTCATTTAAAAGGCAGCTGTTTATTTCAGGATATGCTTCTTAATTTAAGGGAGGAATAGTGAAAATTTACATTCAAAGCCTACAGTGAAGGATTAATTCTACAATGACATTCCTATTCCATGCATTATACCAATGTAATAAATAAACAAAGGAAAAGAGAGATGATTTTCAGATGTGTTGGATTAAAAACCCTAACCACTGGATATGTTGGATAGGATTTTTGGGAATTATAATCCAAATAGCCAAACAGCACTGGTGTGTATTCTTGTCATAAGTTTAATATTGTTTTATGTAGCTACTTCAAAGAATTAGTGCAAGATCAGAATATGTAAGAGACCTGGCCCATAGAATTGCCAATAATCAGACATGACTGAACAGATAACATTAATATCATCATGTAGCTACTTAAAATACATTTGATTCTCTCGACTTAAAAATAGACTTAAGCTTCAGAGTGCTTGTTCTAAATCACTGAAGCATGGACTTGTTACCCAACACATTCTAAAGTCAATGCCACATTTTAAAAACATTGCAGATAATTTGATTTAGTTCCTCAAACAAAACACACAGCATCCATTCTGGCACAAAGCAAGATCCTTGACATCACCCACTGAACCTCAGTGGAAATGTGGGATCACCACATTAGCAGAATTCAAATATCACAGGCAATAAAAACTTCTTTCAGTAAAAACAAACGCAAACAAAAGAACAAAACCTGCAAAGATTCTCTTCCCAGCATCCCGGAAACCCAACTTTTTTGGAACACCATGAAAATAAAGTATTTTCTTTCTTATGTTTCAAAATTGGACTCAGGGGAACTTGCAACCATGAACTATGCCAATTCTCTGGTATTTCCCATTTCAATGTAGTCATACAGAATTCTTGTCCGATAAGAAAATAGAAGGAAGAAACAGCTGCTAATTGTTTTACTCTGGTGTCAATGCCTTAATAAAAAATCAAGTCAAACAATTCATTGGGCGCAGGTCTCTTCATCCAAGAAAGAAAGCAAAAAGCATGAAGGAGTTAAATAGCCTTCTCGCAGAAACAATGCCAACCCCCCCACCCCCGCCCCTGTCCACCCACTCAGCTGGACTTTGAAGAACAGTGCATGCACAGGCAGCTCTGTCCTTACTTGAAGAAATAAAAAACCACTGCTAGTTTACACGGAACATGTGATTGTTCAAGTAAAAAAAAAAGCATCCCACCAAATTAATTTTTTTTAACCCACAGCAGATGGAAAAGCCAATTAACATTTTCAGTACACATCAATATTGTCAAATTTAAAAACAAATTCATCTTCAAACTTCAGAATGATTTGGACTTAAGAAATTTCAGGCAACAATAGGAATGCCATTCACTTGACACTTTGCATTTCATATTTCATGATGTAAATGTTACTGCTTCTCTCACAATTTCTAAATGCATAATTATTAGGGAAGGATATTAAGATTATGAAAAAAATGGTATCCTATTAATCTAAACTGGCCAATTTTATTCTTGCACTAGGATTCTTTAAATCCATTGGAAAAACAGTGAAAACGTATTACATTATCTTAGTTTTTATTAAGGCAATCTTCCTCAAGCTAACATTCTCTGGATATGCAGCCCTATAGTTTCTCATCATCTTGTAAAGGTAGCATGATCTATACCTGTGGTGGCTAGTGAAAAATGAAGATGAAGTCCAACATAAATGGAAAGCACAAGTAGAAGTACACTGAAAAATTCTTTATTTTTATTTTAAAAAGATCAAATGTCAGCCTTTTTCGAAGCAGAGATTTATATATATGTAATTCAGGGTGCACAAGTACATGCAGCTCCATTTGTACAAAGAACCATTCACCCCCTGCCGGTCCACAAAGCTGGAAGGGTTGGAAACCCCTGTTTTATAATGTAACTTGGCTCTGGCTAAAGCTTGATTCAGACTTTAAGAGTGTTGCCAGCTCTGCAACACTCAAATTTGAATTTGCCTCTTAAATATACTAGTTGTGTAACATGGTGAAACTAGTGCATAGCTACTTAAAAAGATTAGCCTTAGGGTAATAATATAATACCCATTTACAAGGGCATAAGCCCCATTAAATTTAATGAGTTTAATACAGACTAGATGGATTTGCACTACTGTACTAGGGAATGATCTGACTCTCTTCCTGAAGCAATTTGCTCAAGAACAGCTTTTCAAACCAGTTCCCAGATTAACAATCTGGCCTGCTTTCCTAGGGAGCAAATATGATTGTACAGTTCATGTCAATACAAGCAGCACTATCAACTGAAGTATTCAAGGTATCTAAATACTGAAAAGGAGGTTGGATTCTGAGATCAATCAACTGAGTTCAACATATCAATTAAGGCATGCTGGGTTGCTGTAAAAATAAAAAAAGGACTTGTAGATCACTTCAGACCTGCTTTTTCTCTCCAGCCCTTTGTAATTTCTGTTCCAAAGGTTTAGAGTCCTCCAGACCAATATGGGAAGTGATATGTAGAATTGTTACACAGAACTAAAACTAAAATTGCCTCTGTACTTCAGTTATTAGAGGCTCAAAGTGGAGGAAGACCTTTCTGGAAAACAAAGACCTTTTAAAAATAGGAGGATTCTGATAGCTACTAGCCAGTAACTTATCACTAGGAACATCTGTAAATAAATAACCTTTAAAGGTATTGCATCATAAAACATAGAGCGTGTATTATATTTAACAGAACAGAATTCAATCTGATGAAGATTAAGGTGTCTGACTTCTTCATTATTAGGTGCTTGTGTTCTTACCACCGCAGTCAGTATTTTCAAGGGATAATGTTTTATTCAATGCTGCTCAATCAATATACAGTATTACAAATGAATGAACGCTGGATAAATGAGAGGTGTTTTTATGCATTTTTCACGTCTATGGTGGGAGGTAGCCAACTCAACTATTTCTATGTTCTATTTCTCTTTTTCATAATATTTTTTAGTCCTCTTAATAATAACTTACAGGACAGTGGCAAATAAACTTCATAATTCAAAAAAATATATACGACAGAGGGGGAAGCCATCATATTTGTTGAAGGCATTTTGATGAGTGGATATTTCATTCTGTTCCAGAAAATCACAAAGTCCATAACCTTGGAATGGGGCAATCTAATCTTAATCAGTTAGCAGTTTCCGAATGAGTTGAGGAACACTACAAGCCGCTTTCAAAGCAACCACCTAAATTTTGAAAAAGACACAGCTGTTCAATTATTCAAAGAGAGGGTTTTGTTTGCATTCCTTTGCATAACAAAACACTTCGTTTTGAATGCCTTTCAATCCTAATGGAATTGTTTAGGCCTTAGATCACAGCTACTGAGGATGCCATTCTCTCAAGGATAACATCAAGAGAAGCCACATTCCAAGGAGCTGAAGCAAGTGGTCAGACAACCAAAAGCCCAAGTGGAGGATTATCCAACCTATTCTTTGTTCTTTGCCAGCCTGTTTGCTGGCAGGTTGAAATTAGCTCATTCCTATTTTAAACTAAACCTCTCAGGTCATGACAACATCACCTATCTCTCACAGCAGGTTGCCTGTTGCCATCCATGTACACAAAACCAAATTGTGGAGGAAACGCTCAGGGTAGATCAGCAATAACAATTGTCATAAAGCATGGAGATGCACTAATTCCTATGCAGCATTTTCCTGGGGCAACTGGACAAGTAATTTTAAAAATCTATTTAAATAATATTTGAAAATAAAAGAGTTTTTAACTGTGTTTAAAAATAAAACTCAATTGGCACTGATATATGCTAATTATCAAAACAATATCTTTAACGAGAATTATATATTACCATCAAAATCTTTACATTTTCATGATATGAAAATATTTACCAACATTATAGTCAGATTGGTGAGTAGACATTTCCATCTATTACATGAAAAGAGAAGTTCATCTCTGTATCTATTTTATTTTTCAGACGTTATTCTGAAAGAAAATCTCACATAAAATATCACTATTCTAAAGGAGTATAAGGCCTTTATACCACACAGAATTATTCAGTTAGGTCTTACTTGCTGTTTTAGAAGTTATAAAACTCATGTTTCTCTGTGTATTAGCTACCTCAGTCATAATACAGGAGCATGGAAAATATATTTTAGTTACAGAACAATCACTACTGGTAGCCCTTGACTTATGACCTCAGTTGAGCCCAAAGTTTCTCCTGTTAAGTGAGGCATTCCAGTTGATAAATCAGCAACCTGGTTGTGAAGTGAATCTGACTTCCCCACTGATTTTGCTTCATTAGAAGGTGATCAAAATATGTTCACGTGATCCTAGGCCACAGCAATGGTTATAAATATGGACCAGTTGCCAAGCATCTGAATTTGATCACATCATCATGGGGATGCTGCAAAGGTCATAACTATGAAAAGCAGTCAAAAGTCACATTTTTCAATGCTGTTGTAACCTTGAACAGTCACTAAACAAGCTGTTGTAAGTCAAGGAGTAACTATTTGTATAATGAATGCACTGCTATAAAGTGAACTTATATAAAATATGTTTTAATACATTTGGACTTATGCTTTCCTAGATATTATTATTACATTTATATGCTGCCCAACTCTTAACAACTCCAGGTCATAGATTAGTTTTGCTCTGGATTAGCCAATATTGATTTTTAAAGAAAACCTGGTTTCCTGATGCAACAAAAATGAATTATTCAAGAAATGACACTTAGCAGTACTATAATAAAAGCAGTACTATAAGAAAAGTTCTCTGTGATTTTTGTGTTGTTTTGTTTTGCATTTTGGTCCATCTCATCAATAAACTTATGCACAAGCCACCAACGTTCTGCTGTACAAAGTATTTTGATTTTGGATTATTCTTCTTCAGCATTTCCTCTGAAGAAGAAAAAGGACAATGCATGGGATCATTTCTTTTCATTGAGCCTTTTCTTCCTGTGCATGCAGAAGAAAGTGCTGACTTAGCATTCCATGGAAGTGCTGCCTCTCCCTAGGGATATCTTCCATGGAGTTAAAAATGCACATCAAATGTCATTATATCAATCTTTAAAAGAAAAAACAATGGAAGAAGAGATTGCAACTTTACAGACCTACAAGTCTGAAGGATTTATACTTGTGTTCTTTACCATGTGGTTTTAAAACTTGGAGTCCTTTTAAGTACATAACAATTAAACAGGAAATAGCAAAGTCATAATCAGTAACCTTAGATCTTTTTGAAGTGCAAAGAAGCCAAATGACATCCTACTGAGCAAAACAACATCACACCTTTACAGAAGTGTCTGATGAGGGAGAAAGCATTAAATGGCTATCCTATTGTACAGTGAGTATTTAGAAACCATGTAGCTTAATAGATTCCAAAATGTTTATCCAATATTTCTTATTTGCATTTCACTTTTAGAAACATCCTTTTAAATAAATCCTATCTCAACTGATTTAAACATAGCTTTAAGTGTGAACTTCAACTTTACGTGTGAAAACAATGTAAAAATATTCAATTGTCCGTTCTCAAAAGAAAAGCCAAATTAAAAAAAGAAGTGGAAAACCAATTCTAACTTCTATATTAGATCACTGTATGACTATGTAGTTTCCTTAATATTATAGTCTAATATAATTAACAGAAATAATTTCACAATTTTAAAGAAGATATAACACGATCCACCTTTAATGAGGACAATTATTTCAAGATAAAACAAATAAGGCTATTCACCACATTGTACTGCAGATAGTGTTACTAATTGAAGCAATATTGATATTTTCCCCAATATTAAGCATGTTTTTCTGAATGTTAAGCACATTGTTCACAATATTAGTGAAGAGAAACTCACTGAAATTTAAAATTATGCAAAACGATTCAAACTTTTTACTTATATTAGCACAAACTCCAGAAATTATACTTCAGTAAACTGCAGAATTTTAAAAATAAAATAGTAAATTAATATAAAATTGAAATGGAGCATGTACCTTTTCAATAGGGCAATATAGGTTATGCAAACATATAATTAAAATTTTCCTGTGGAACAAAAAAGAAAGAAAGAAAATTTAGGATGGTATCAGATGATGGTATCAGATGATGCCAGAAACAATTAAACAAAGATAGACACAGTCATGTTGTCTTTCCCAACCTTGGTGTCCTCCAGATCAGTTCATCAACTTTTGAATTACTGATCTTGCAATTTCAGTTTATCTGGAGGGAACAAAGCAGACGCATCAAATGTAAAGAGTAAATCAAACATAATTCATAATGTTTTCTCTACTGCCATGCCTGTAAATTCACTGCTCACTCTGCTCATGTCAACTTCAACATCAATTCCATGTTTGTCTTTAGTTCTCCTCAGTTCTTTTGGTGCAAAAGAGGTCAGGAAATCATTGAGGTAGCTTCATTCAAAGCAGGACATTCACTGGGCACTGAAAGGGGTAACTGTCCCATAAACTGCAGTGATCCCTTTCCAATTAGCATCACACAACAGAAAGTGATTTGCATTAACAATTTTTACAGCCACCTTAGATAAAAAGGGCAAGGGTAGGAAATTTATTTGTTACTGTTCTAAAATGTTTTAGAATAAGATTTTGGCAAAATGCCTCTATTCTTGCAGGAGAAAAAAAAGACATTTCCCCTTTCCATTTTAAACTCTTTTAAACATTTTAAAATGAGAACCACCCATTAAAAAAAGATCTGGATATATAAACTTATTTGATATATTTTACAAATATAGGAAAAACAGCCCAAGAAATTAAAATAAATGTAATTAATGTAATTAATAAATAAATATAGCAACTAAACAGAACAGGTACAGACTCCAATGGAAAGCTAGAACTGGGGGGGGGGGGAATTACAACCAGTCTGATTTCCAGAGAATACCAGTATATAGTATGGGACAGAAGGATGGTTGGGAAAATATTTACAGATCTCTCACAACCTGTTGTAACACAAGCTATTACAACTCCTCCCCTCAAAATAATATTAGTCCATTGCATGCCAAAATAACTAGACACAGGGACAGTTTTTTCTCTTGGGCCATCATTCTGCAAAACACCTAATCTTCACAGTATTGTCTTATGTCTAAGCATATTTACCATATTGCATGGCTGTAGTATTATTATTGTCCTTCTAATTTTTTTCTACTATTCCCTCTTATTTGTATCATTATTATGATTATTATTACTATATTGCTTTGCATGTACACCAAGAGCTTCTGCACCAGAGATAAATTCCTTGTGTATCTAATCACACTTAGCCAAATAAAGCATTCTACAATTCTATAAGTTTCTTTATAACTCCATACCACACCTAAGTACTAGAGCAAATTACTTCTCCTTTCTTATTATCAAAAGAGAATAACAGCAGAATTCTTAGCAGATTCATGGAGTTCTCAATTTTCTTCTCCACCAGGAAAGTAATCCTTCTCATGATCAAAACCCAGCTCCCTGCCAATATAACACAACAGCTTTTACGAATAGTTCAACAAAGTTTGCTGAGGAGAACAAGAACAGAGGACTTCAGGATCAGAACTTCATATGACCAAGAAAAATTCATGTTCATGCAACCTCTCCTACCAAATAATAAAAAGTCATCTCAGTATTTTTTTTGCAAGGAATGCTTGCAAGTTTCAAGATTATAAAATGGATCAGGCTTAATTTTCCTAACATGTTTCGGCATAAATCTACATTTGTATAAACACTTCAAGAGGCAAGTTTGAAAAGCCAGTGCTTTGCAACACAGGAGAAAAGAGAAGAATTCAGCTGGGAAAAAGAGCAGCTTATTTTCACATTTACAAGGAGAGACAGCAAAGATAGTATTCTCTAAAAAGTAACAGCACTGTGCAAGAAAACAATTGCAAAACAGGGAGCAAGGAGTTGACATTGAATCACAGGCAGAAAACATCCCATAACTCTATATCTTCAAAACAAAGTAGCCAGTCAGTAACACCAATCACTAACATATTATCTGATCTAGTGAAGAAAAAAAACCAATGTATACTTAATAGAATCTATCACCTACCACAGAAGTGTGCTAACAAAGCAGATTTTCTAAAACATAACTTATCTGTTATATGAAGTGACCATTCATTTCTACAGTATAGGCCTTTATCATGAATAAGACTCTGCTCTCACAATTCACATGTGTTTAGTAATCACCAAGAGCACAGCATGTTGTGGCAGTAATCTCTGTAAATAGGAGGGAAAATTCAAGCATTTCAACCTACATAGAGAAAAGGAGACCCTCAAAGCTACATTAAATTTGTATGCAAACACATTTCTCTATATAATACCAGCCAATAAGAATACTGTTAAACTTCACACATTAGATTAACAGAAATAAAACCTGTCAATGACAACAAATAAGAGTTTTCCCCTTATGACAAGAACTTTATTTTGTTGATTTGTTCCACCCAGTTGTCTCTTACCTCCCACAGTGTTCTTCTACACAAGAGATATATTATGGCTTCATAAATCACAGGCACTCCTGCAAAGAACCTTGTCAAGGAAACATTAAATGCTAGATGGTTTTTTTTTTCTTCCTTCCTTTCTTTCATTATTCTTTGAGAAAATACAAGTCACAGTATGAAGACAAATTCAAAACATGGTAAGAAACTGTCAAAATATACTAGTACAGCTCTTTGGAATAGTAATTCTTTTGAGCCCATTTCATTACTTCTCAACTTCAGAACCATTATATAGTTTTTATTTTTATTTACTTTATAGACATCATGTACCCTGTCAGAATTTATTGTAAATATCTCTTTAAAAATGTTAACATGGTTGGAATTGTCCATTTGCTATGATAATTCTTGTTTTAATTGAGTTCGTTGAATTCTGGCAACATACATGATGCCCACATTTGTCTGAGTTCACTCAAAATGGTAAGTCACAATCACGTTAGAGCTTAGCATAATCTGTAAAGTCCATCACTGTTCTCCAGAAGTAGCAACGTAGGAAGCTGGTAAGGGCTAAATTCTTAAGACTGTGGTTCATCAGGACCACACAGATCCTTCAAATATATGAAGTGCCTGAACAGCAGGCTACCTTAAAAAAGTATCTTAATCTTCAATATACAGCAGAATGTCCGTTGTTCTTTTGCCTCTATCGAGTGACATTTATGAAAAAAAAGAGACAGTGAGCATAAGAACAGTTACTCTTTCACTGTATATAATACATATAGATTGAATAGGGTGACCAGATGACATTTGATTGAGCTTTTTAAGGAACAAGTTATACATGTCTTCATCCTATATCCTTGCCAAGAGTTAGGTTTAACATAAAATGCTGTGTGCTTAGACAAGGTTATCATGCACATGACTTGCACGTTTGGGAGGAGGGGGATCCCACAGAGAGCATGTTAGAAATAAATGGAAAAATTCTTAAAATAAAGGGGAGAAAACTGACCCGAAGCAAACATATGGCCCTGATTTTTTTAAAGTAGCTGGAAATTGAAAGTCTGTTCCTTTTGTTGAAGCGAGAAACAGATGTAAGCCTGTATGCAGGCATCTCATGTAAAACAAACAAACAAAGAACCTTTTCAAATTTTCAAAGTCCTACCCATTAGTCAACCCAAAATGTTGTATGCATTTCTTGACCATCCAAAAGTTGTTCCTTCCTGCGACATGGCACAAACAGAGCCTACTGTTTTCTCACTGACACTAAACAGCCAGCACTAAGTTTGTATTCTGCCTGAGAGATTGAAGGAAATATGGGATTCATAAATCAACAAGAATGTGCAATGACAGACTGAACCAAATAGGACATGTTCAATTCAAACAAAATGTGTTCTAAAACAAATGCTACAAACAATATTGTAATCGCGGTTATCTAGCACTTTTTCCTTTACCCGCCCATTTCAAGTTGGAGGAAAATCTATCTTTCCTTGTACATGTTATGTCAATTTCTTTAAGCTTAGAAATGCTTGTTTTCATATTGAAATGTTTGTTTCATTAAAAAAAAATGTAAGTACCAAGATCTTCTCAAGCATATATGTTTAATTCAAAATGATATTCTTTCATAGGACTAATATGTCCCAATAGAACAGAACTAAATAAAGAAATATTGTAAACATTCAACATTTGAAATGGGCATTTTTATCATGTGAAGGATGATATTGCAGAACTGAAAGCTTTTAAAGTGATATCCTACATTTCATCTTTGAGCATGAAAAAATATCAGTGGGATTCTTTTCCCATTTATCCTTACCACAATAACTCTGCTAGATAACAATCACTGACAATCACTAGGGTCCAAAGTCACCATGATCCGTTGAAATTTGAACTAGAAAATCCTCTGTCCAAGTTCATGAGTTGATTCATGACAATAGACTGTCTCTATACATTAAATATAATCGCTATATGTTTTGTATTTGTTGTATTTAACTTTTTTAGTTAAAACAGTGCAGATTTTTCAGACTTTCAGAATCTTTAAGAAAATGCCAAAAACTATAAATAAATAACTCCCAGTTGTGCTTGCAATGGATTTTAAGAACCATAAATGCATGATTCTTTAATTAGCAAACATATGTTTCCTCTTTTAATGCAATTAAATTTATAATATTCTAAAGTGATTATATTGATCTTACCAATGGATAAAAAAGCTACTGTATTAAATTATATCCTGGAATAATCCCTATAAATTCTATATGCCTTTGTCACAAATTGACCATATGAGAAGAAAACTAAAACCAAATCTGTTTTCAGTCATGCTGAGCATAGTAATCTACTTGCTACTTAGACTCTTAGTTTCTATTTGAATTTATTCTACAGAATGGAACTCAAAAAAGCCAAACCAAAAAGAAAATGTATCTTTAAAAAAGAGAATTGCCTTTAAATTAGGCAACAAATGGCAGTGTGCCAGATGCTGTCTTCTCATGCTTTTATTGCAGCTCTAGGAGCAATTTGTGTCATACTAATGTGTGCAAAACAGCATGTTGTTTCTATCCCACATATCTCCTGCACTCCTGGCTAGTTATGTCACAATTCCCCACAAATTGCCTTGAACCTAATTGCCAAAATGTTGAAAGTCAAGCTTTAGAAAATTGTTTCATGGATGTATGAAGAACTGGAAAATCACTGCTGCCAATTTAGGCACTGAACCAGAGATGAACCTGAATTTTAGAAAGCATTATTTTGCTAATATAGATAACCCCTTGGATATGTCATATAATTTAAAAAGGTTTAAGCCTTAAGGCCAAATTGGCAATTTGGTCTTTTTAAAAAAAAAACAACCCCTCTATAAGTAAACAGTTCAGATTCTGAAAATGATTGTTTATTCCTAACCTGGTATTCAGAGTTAACGTTTCTGTAAACATTCCTGCCTCTGCTTAAGACCTGAAGCAGATCACTAAATAAAATAAATATTATATATTTATTTCTAGATATTCTACAAGATTAAAAAAATGCTGCTCCTTTTCTTTCTGAAGTAGCAGGTGAGAAAAGGGTAGCTTCATTGTTTTATAAATTATGAAAGGACTCATAAACTGTATTTCTGTCCTGTTTGATCATTCTTTGCAGATAATAATCAGCTCAAATGATAACCTACTGGCCTCCCATAAGGCCTTGGAAACCTATCTCTTCCCCAAGGCCACAGCTCTGGATAAATTTTTCTTCTAATGGTTCTGGAACAAGAATTTGCTGTGGCTTAGCCTCAGTTATTGCTTCTCTTTGTATGTTTTGTTATTTTTGTTCATGTTTTAATGGTATTTAAGAATCCAGCATCACTGTTTATGAGTTGGGCAGCCCTATAAAGCATTGAAATGAAATAAAATAAAACCCACCACTAATCAGAGAGATAAAGCAGTGAGACATCTTGACATTATTATGTATTATTTAGTCTGTGTTATTTTGTATATACTGTAAAAACAATGAGATTTTGGTACAGTGATTAAGGTGCTGGCCTAGAAACCAGGAGATGATAAATTCTGGTCTTTCTTTAGGCATAACAACCATCCTTGGGGCCAGACACTCTACTCTCTCAGCCAAGTCAAGCCCAGCTCAGAGGGCAGTTGTTATAAGAAAAATGGGAGGCGAGAGTATTAGTTATGTTCACCGCGTTGAGTTATATATACAAAAGGTGGGATAAAAATATAAAATTACTACTTTGATCTGTCTCTTAAATATAACTGAAAATATTTAAAAATGGAAATTAAATCCTCAAAGATAGACTAAAATCACTTAGCTTTGAGAGAAGGCGGCTAAGGAGAGATATCATAGTACAGTTGAAATATCTAAAATGGTAGCAGACAAATGAAAGCCATTACATATTTTCTATCATTTCAGAAGGTAAGAACTTGAAATAATGGTCTTAAATTACAGAAAAGCAAATTCCAGTTCAGGGGTCATCTTACCAGTTTGAGAGTGGCACTAGCTACCTGGGGAGATGTCACACTTGCTTCCATTCACTCATGAGGGAATAAGTAAAAGGTTGGACTAGATTACTTAAATGGCCCCAAGCAATTCAATGATGGTATGAAATACAAAAAACAGAAATATTGCTATCCTTCTGAAGCTATCCAAGAAAGTGTCAAGCCACCTAAGAGTTCAACCGTGCAATATTGTATTGTGTACAATGACTGGCAATAGCTTTCCAATTTTTAGACAAGAATCTTTTAATCCCCTTTGAAGAATTTATGGATCAAAGCTGTGTTTTATGTTGGCAAATAAATAATTAAAGGGAACTTGTTTAATCCCTTCAGGATCAAATTATGGTCTGAGTATTTTGTGCATGAAAAAAGTGCATTTCCCCTAAGATTTATTTATAATGCTTATGTAAATGTTTATGTATTAAATTATCATCAGCAAATTGCAACCCTCATAATCATTTGAAACCCCACATTTTATATAGGTCAATTAAGCATGAGACTTAAATATGATTTAGGATCAGAAAAGCATAATGCTTAGTTATGAAACAGTATTAAATTGTAGAACTTCAGTTTATGTGAATTAGAGCATTTGTTTTATAATCAAAATTCATTAATAACTATGTTCTCTCATAGTAATCTGATTCTGGGTAGAGCACAAACTATGTTGCATCTAATTAACTGTTTATATTGTTTCATCAGAAAGTCCCAGTACCTAAACTTCAATTCTCAATACACAGATTCAGTTATTTCTTAATGTAATCTATTTAAAAATGTTACATTAGCAGGATTGTTTTAAACAAGAGAAAAAGAAGAGCAAGAAAAAAAGGAAATGTGAAAAAAGTGCTTTTTAAGTCAGTTCTAAATAAATAAACAGCATGTCTGATATAAAGAGATCCAATTGATTCATTACATCAATTTCCATTTTATTCCTTTTTTCAAAGGGCATTGTTCAAATTGCCCTAATTTGAAAGCAGCACAATAAGTGTAGGAAATACTTGACAATGAAGATGTAAAATCTCTGAAAACCAGTTACCTTAGTAACCCTGAGAATGTAGAAGAATAAGAATACACAGGCAGTCAGAACCTCATTTCTAATTCTGCAGGTTTTAAGATGGAATACAGTCAAGCTTTCATTAGGTTTTTGTTTTTCTCAGCAGGTCCTTGGCTTTTGAAAGGAAACCTGAATGGCAACTAAAAGCAATTTCAATCTAATTCTTGATTACCCAGACTGATAAGGAGAGCTTTCTCCAATGTAAACTTCTCAGGCAAAACATTGTAAGTGGGCCTTGAAAGGCACCATGAGCTACAATTCTAGATACCAAATTATAATCAATATAACTCTTTGCTCTAAACAGAAGGAATAAAATGGCAGCCTTTTGTAGATACATCCAGTTAATATTTAACCACAAGTTCAAGAAAAAGCAAAGCAGATTGAAGGAACTTATTATCATACAAAGTCCTACATTCATAAGGATCTTTGTCATTTTAGAAACAGAAAAGTAACTCAAGGAAATTTAAATGAACCTTACATGAATAGTTATATAATCTGCAATAGAAAAAAAGAGATCAAGTGGAAAAAAAACAATCATAACTTTTAAAGATGTCATTTAAGTTTTTTAAATATTTGTAAATAAGATATGATACTTCAAGAAACAAATTGTTAATCTGCAAACTTTCTACAAGTAAAGTCAAATTAAAAATTGTTCAGGATTTAAAATGAAGATGACTTCAATGACACATTTAAAACAAGATAATGAAATCCTAGAAACTAGGATGGGGGTTTATGGTTAGAAACCTTTTATAGAGGCTGTCAGAAATGGAAATGTGATGAAATGATTTTAATCCATTTCAGCATCCTAAATATTACAATCTACTGTGCATGAGAACCATTTCGCCAGACTAGACTGGAATTCTTCTTCAGTAAAAGGTACTAAGAATAAATTAATTAACAGTGTATAGAATTGAAAATACAATGTCTACATAGAGTAAATTAATAATTTACAAGAATTAGCAAATGAACAAATATATAAGGATACAAGTAAGACACTAAATTATTTTTGTCTCTTCACGTAATTGTTATTACTAGAATAATTGTTCTCACAGGGTAAATAAGAGAAAAATATGACTCCATTCCTTGAACATGGCTTAGGATACTTAAAATAAGAAACTATTCTTTATCCTTCATGTAAGCAGAACAGTTACTGAAATCTCAGTGAGATCAGCTAAATTTTATACATTATCCAGAAATCAATTTAAAGATTCAAAATACTAAAAAACAGTGCTTAGAAACATTTGTAATTACTTTGCAACATTTCAACGCTAAACAAAGCAACAGTGAAATGTTTTCTCAAGGGATACTAATTTATTTTTTGGAACAGAAATTAGACTCATGTAATTGCCCAACATATGGTACATTGTTTTGAAATTACTAGAGGAAGCTGCAAATACTAAGCCAGCAGCAGCTACTCCTATTCCTATAGAATGTCCTGCTTCTATAGTTATGTATCTACAGTTCAGCTTTGTGGATCTGGAATTTAAGCCTCAATTCTGTAAAAAAAAGTATCTGAAATTTGTTATACCTGACTATCTTTCAAAAAAAATTACAAAGAAAATAATTTCAATATTTCTACAATGATGGATTTGCTATATTTGTTCCTAATTTTTCCTTAATAATTTATTATGATGATATTTTATAAAGAAATCACCTTGCTTCTCCCATCTTTTCCTGCTGTAATTGCAGAGTGTTATTATTATGTATTAAAATACAGCTACCCATTGTTACCGAAGGAAGCAGTGAGGAAGATACCACCAGTGGTACTTGGAATGGTATATAGGCACTAAAGAGAACCAATTGTTTGAGAGAAACAAAAGGGAATTCAATAGGAAGCCAACCAACTCAGGACAGATGGTGACTGATTCAGGTTTCAGTCCCATCTCCACCCCACCTCCACAACAAAAATAAGCTTAGAAGGCATTTTCTGTTACTAAGCAACAAGCTAAAGAAGGCATAAGTCTTTTACTACATCTTATTTCCTCTGTTTCTCTCCGATTTAATGTAGGAAAACAATGTCATTCCTTAAGTTAGTGAGATTTAAGCATTGAGATGAGCTCGCCTGTGAATATATCTAATCAGAGTTAGAATCTTAATTACTTAAAGCTGGTGAGCAAATATTAAAACCATGCAGTGATTTTGAAAATGTGTATTGTAGTCTACAAACTTTTATCTATTTATAAAGTTTCAACAACATGGACCAGATCCATTTTTTTAAAAAAGCAACAAAATTGAAAATCTAGACTGCTTTGTCCCATAAGTGATTCCATTCACCCATATCTAAAACATCCCAAAGTTCAAGTTTCTTTCCCTTTCTTATCCTATGCTTTTAGTTTCAATTCAAACTCAATGAACTCTGGAAAAAAATGACAGACAACAATTTAATCAAACAGCCATTTTACTTCTTTTTTAAAAATAAATTAGCAATCTGGTACCCAGCCAAGCAGTACAGAAATATGAAAGACTGTTAGAAGGAACTCAGGACACATATATATAATTCTTTGTCATCATCTAATGATCATACAGCTCAGATTTAGAGTGCCAGTATAATTTTGAAGGATGATTATAAATTTTTTTACTAGCATTGAAAAGGAGTCTATAATAATTTCAAACGTAGTAAGTAGCTGTGTTTTTATTCTGAAATTTACTTACAAAATAATAGAGTAGGTTGATTGAAAAAAATAAAGTGCTTATAAGGAATTTGTTAATCAAGGCAATCTAATAAAATAATTTCTTTTGAGAGGGGAAGGGGGGAAGAGGAGAGAGGAATTCTCCCCAATATTTACCAGAATTTTGCCAGCTGTTTTTTGTATTTCAGCTGCAGAACAAACAGGAGATTATCATTTCTTGGCAGCCTTAACCTTTCTAATTTCTTGTGGGATGAACCAAATAGCTCCAAAATGTCTGCAAAATGCACAGCATATACACCGAAAGCAGCAAAACAGCAGAAAGAGAAAAACTGAGCAATGCACAGTAATCTAACAGTATAATTTTTTCTGAACAAAATATGATGGCCCCTTTGCTTAGGCAGAAAACATGAGGGTGAGAAGCCAAAAAGAGGAGAGTTTTTATAGAAAAACCCTTTGGCTAAACTGAGATTAGAATTACGAAAGAGCAAACAGGTTTGCCTGACCTTGTTTTATACAAGTGGATAACTACAAAAAGACACATTTAAATTAGCCACATGAGTCACTTGAAAAAAATAATAATTAATAGTTATCTTTACCCCAAAAGTGTGATGGAAAGATACCAATTTCTTAACAGTAAGCCAAACCTTGGTTCCAAATGAGGGCCTCTTGCTCTGCCACTGTCACATTATTTAACTTTTCAAAAGGAATGTAAAATAAACCTTTGCAAATTTTGTTCTCCCTATCTGAATGTAATACTACACATTGAGGCATGCATGCACATGCACGCAGGCACTTTCTATCTACTGATAGTCAAATATTTCAGACTAAAAGGCATTGGAATCTCTAGACAAAAGAAAACTTGCACTGAGTACCAAACATATGGCCAAATAAAAAACCACAAGGAAGATGGCCTTGACAACATGTGGTCCACGAAAGCATTACCTTTCCTAGGCACTTCTAATACATCTGCTGAATAGAGCCAATTTTATTTCTCAAGGTTAAGACTGGATATAATCACATTTAGTATTTTGTTCATGTACAATCAAAGATTCTACTTAAGTTATAAGCAGGATATTTGAAACACACAAAATAAAGCCATAGTCATATTTCACACAGGTATGGTTTAAAAATCCATTTCTATATGCTCCAAACAAAATCAAGGGCAAACAGGTAATAATAATTTTACTTTTGATTGCTATTGCCATTCTAAGAATTATTATGAATGCCAAACTTTTAGTTGAATGTAATATATTTAACAATATATTTTTCTTTGGTTTGACCACACAGTATGACAAAAATTGATACACTGACATTTGAAAACTTGACATGTAAAATTCATGACTTTTGCAGCTCAAATACTGTTTCAAAATTGTAATTTCAGGTACGTTTCTGGTAAAATACAAATTGACACAGATTTCTCTTCCATCTAAATATCTTCAGCTGAACACAGATACCATTATATCTGTAATCATTCCTTGATTATGATCCTGTATCTGTTCTAGTTTTTTTTGCTTATTCTTATTTTTCTTATTATACAGCTACAATAGAATAATGAGAGAACTCTTCAGCAGAAGGTAATATGCTATTTGTTCTTATCTTCTAATAAAAGATATTTTCTATGGTTTCCTACCAATCATACAGAAAGGAGCTTCATGGTGATTCTAACTTTCCTTACCCAATCAATTGCAATCTTATCTTACATCTGTTACCTGATAATGTTCTAAACACCAAATTTAAATAGGTTTTCAAAGTTACCAAGAGAACTCACAGATTAAATCAAAAGGACCCTATACATCTATAAGACCAGTGATGCTTATTAGAAAAGTCAGCACTAGCCCAAATATTCTAAAGCAGTTAATCTATATAATACATTATATGAACGACTGCAGTAACAATTTGGAGCATAATTGTGATCTAATTTTTGCAACAGTAACTATAAAGATATAAACTGGAATTTTTCAGATTGGAGTGAGTATCATTCAAAAAATTATTAAACCATAAGATATCAGAAAATCACTTAGATATTTTTGTGGAAAAAGATACTATTGTCTAAATTATAATTTGGAAGCAATTTTTCGATGGGATTTGTGGGAAACCTCCAAGTATTTCAGGGACAATATGTGATTTTAGGGCCTCGAGTAGAGCACCTGCATTCTGCAGCAAAAAAACAAAAAACAAAAACAGAAATAGGCAATTAAATTGAAGAAGCAAAGACCTCCTATGAGCAAAAGTAGTAATACTCAATGCTTGTTAACTTAATATCTCTTCAAAGTCGCTTATGTTGCATTGCTCTGGAGGCAACACAAGACTTCCTTCTCAAACTGTCCTTGGTATGTTTGGAGAGCTGAGTTATTGTTCTTGTTTACCTCCCTCCCCCACTAGTTTTATTTAAAATAGGAATAAAACTGGATTTTAAATTTTAATTTTAAAAATTGGGGACACTGTCTTACTTGTGACTGGTCCATTTGTCTGTATTGGTTCTTGACTCAAACTAGCTACCAGATCCTGAGGGCCAGGAAGTTGTCAGTCAACATTTGCTACAACCTGACTATGGAAGGAAAAGAGAACAGATGAACACAAAAGGAAAAATGGAACAAAAGACTGGCTAAGAGGCCAGATCTCTGAAGAATAGGAGTGTCCCACAGCAGCACCAAGCAAATGCCTTCTCATCCTGCTACATGTCAGCTTTATGTGATCCCCACCCCCCGCCTTCTCTTTCATATTACAACAGAGTAGTGCCACCGCATCCTTCTTCTGTGCTTTTCAGGAGCACATTTACATGGGTGGCTGATCAATGGTAGTGACAAATATGTTGCTATGCCGAAGATAATTGTTTTTGTGGTGCTATGATCTCCTGCTAAACTCCTGGCTGAAAGACTCAATATTCCATCCCAATGGGACTTTAAACTCAAAAGTGACAGCATGACAAACATGAACAACTACATGTCTCTACAGAGAATATGGAGAATGTCATGGCAAATTTTTATTTCATGATGTGTTGTCTGGTGAAACTTTGGCCAATTAGGTTTTACCTTTCCTATTTGTCAGCTAGAAAAAATGTGAATTGGATCATGGTGGTGGAAACAGGTTGGCTTCATCCTGTGTCAAGAAAATTCAACTTTCAGCTTTCATACAGTTTGGAATGATTGGAGAGATGAAATATAGTATAATGGTGTTATCCAGAAAACCTTTCAGAAACACTGGCAAAATAGGCAGGAAAGAAATGTTGAGTTATGTTATACATCATATAGAAAATTTAATAATAGCTAAAATTAATGATGATAAAGAGAGGGAGATTCAAGAGAGATAAAAAGAAGCTATTCCACAATGATGGTCAGCAACTTACATGTCTTAAGAAGTGTATAGATTCACAGAGAACAATGGCTACTAGTCATTACGACTATTATCAATCCACTAACTTTAGCAGTGCCAATATGTAACAGTATGCCAGTTTAGCAACAGGACAAGCTAGACATTTGATCTGACCTTATGTGCTTTCTTCTGCTTCTTAAGGTTTCTGAATACTGTATATTTATCCATGTAGAAATCTTCAGGGACACTAATTCACATGTTCTTCATGGTAAGACATTCCTTGCAATTTGATATTTTTTCTTTCTTCTTCAACAACTGATAAAAACCTGGCTTTTGAGGTAGATTCTTCCATTTAGAACCTACTCCTTTGATCTTCTATATTTATAATTTAAAATAATTAATAAATTTTTTTATAGTTGCAAGTTTTACAGACAATTGAAACTGATCTTTTATTTATGATGATCTTTTCATGATTTTTAAAACTATTTTAAGAGTTCTTTATAGCACCCAGACATATAAAATTATTAACTGAAACATTCTTGTGGAAATATTCAGATATCAGAAAACAGTTTCCTTCACTATATTATTAAAGCCAGATATTAACTGATAACTGATATAAAAAGTTCTTTCTTTGGGGCAGAATGGTTAATATATTTAAATATCATTAAATATGTTTTCTCCTCCACGCGTTCTTTTCTTATGCCATTAACAACTGGAAATAGTTTACTACCCACCTATTTCAGTGTCCCACACATGTAATCTAATTCTCCTGATAGGCAGCTGTTCCCTTTCTTAATGTTATAAAGAGTTAGTCAGCACTCACCATTTGCACTTGGAAACAATGAAGGCCAGTCTCAAAACTGAGGAAAGGAACCCACACAATTGTAACTAGAGCTGCAATCTTGCAAAGACTTACTTGGATTAAGTAACACTGAAAATAAAACACTTGCAGGAGAGTTCATTATTGATTTTCATAAACTGAGATGCTACAGGTAGTTTTTAATATGGAGGCTAACTATACAGAGAACCAGAAACTATAGGAAAAGCTTAGTAATTTAGAAGCAACTTGATTTTTTAAGTGCTGAGGTGACTATGGCAGGAGTCTGTGAGAAAGAATTCCTGTTCAGGAAAAAGCACAATTGGCACACCAGATAAATCTGGGCAAAGTCCCCCCATGCAATGACTGTCATACGTTATTTCAAAAGAAATTGCAATTCTAGAAAGTTCTCCTAATTGTACAACAGTTCTGTCTGGGAGATTGCTACTCTCTTTATAACTAAAGGTAGTGAAACCTTGGAAGCAGAAGAACCAGAAACACATAGCCACTCAATCCTGTTTGGTCTTAAGAGTGATCCTTCTCATCCAGATCCTGTCAGCTTTCTAGGACAAGTACTGCACTAGACAGCCTTCTACTGTCTAACACAGGGTGTCAAACTCAAGGTCTGGGGCCCCCACAGGGTGCTTAGATCTGGCTTGCAAGGCCACCCTAGAAACAGCAAAGGACCACCCTGCGGTGCCTCTGCCAGCAAAAATGGAGCTTTTCCACTGAGAGAGGGTTGTGGGAAGCCATCGCACCTGAAAATGGAGCTTGCAAAGGCCACATATAGCCCTCCTGAGCTCTGTTTTGCTGGCAGAGGGTTGCAGGAGGCCGTCCCAGTCAAAAACAGAGCTTGCAAGGGCCACACACACTGGCAGAGTGCTTGGGCCAACACAGGTGCCCCCGACACAAATGACATCAAGCTGGCCACACCCATCCTGGCTCTCCTGAGGTCAAACACAACCCTGATGCAGCCCTCAATGAAATCGAGTTTGACACCCCGGTCTAACACAATACCTCAGACTTCTCGCTTGGCTTCTTTATATCCAGATATAAAACAAGATATTATCAACATATTGATGATGCTTAACTTATTAATGAAGATCTCACTTGATGGCTTCATGTAGATGTTTTACACAGAAGAGGACAATGTATCAAGTTCTCCAGTATCCCACAATTCAATGGTCACCAGTTTGACCTCTTCTGCCTGCCAGTACCTACTGGAATTGACTATGGAGAAAGGAGAAGAACTATTACACCACCTTCCATTCCCAATCTATAACAACACGAGAACGATCTTGGGACACAGAAGGAAGAGCAACAATCTAGACAACAGTCTGATAAATAAAATTTAAGTCCAAACTTAAATTTTGGTGTTGAAAATGTCTCAGAAGGATCCTCCTAGTTTTCAGGGGAATAAAAGTGAAGGAAGGAGAGATACTTTCAAGCTTGCAAGATTCTATTAACATAAGCGTACAATAAAGATGCAGCTGGTACTCCTGGTTGTGCTTCTTGTCTAGATTACCTCAAAAGGCTAACATTAATCCAAGTGACTTTATTTGTTTACATGTAGAATATTCCTCACAGTGGCCTGGAAGATGTCCCCATGACTTCTTTTCCCCAGCAAAAAACATGCCACCTTGAACAAGGGCATTTATTACAACAGTGAGAAAATGCATCCAATTCAGAGGTGGAATTCAGCTAGTTTAAACTGTTTAAAACTGTTTAAAAAACAGTTTGTCTGAATTGTTTTTTAAAATTCTGCCCAGTTCAGTTAACTGGCTAATTCCACAACTAACTGGCCATGCTCTTGCCCATTTTCTGGGGCATTTTCTGGCATTTTTCAGGTGAAAAACACCCTGAACACGGCCAAAGAATCGGCCTCAAACTGCTTGTTTTTTGGGCCGGTTTTCACCCAAAAAACGGCCTGAAAATGACCAAAAAACAGCCGAAAAACAGTCCACAAAATTGCCCCAAAACGGCTAGAAAATTAAGGCAGGCAGGCAAGCAGGCAGGTAGGCAGGCAGGCAGGCAGGCAGGCAGGCAGGCAGGCAGAGAGTTAATCCAGCTTTAGCTTAGTCTCTTTCAGAATTGCCTGCACATAAGTATTGTCAATTCTTCTCCTTCTGCTATTTATTATATTTGGGGTGCAAATGGGCTTTAATTGTAAATTGCTTCTGAAGAATCAATGGGATTTATTGCCTCTGCCATCTCAGGTATGAAATGTTGGCTGTTATGTTAAACAATATATTACTTTTTAATAAGCTCAGCCTCCAATGTCTTACTTTCTTTGGTGATGGGAGCAGAATGCTTTGCTGGTCTCCCCCCATCCTTTAACTGAGGGGGGCACATTTGCCCCAGGAAAGTGAGGGTTGGTTAACTCTTTCATTTTTGGTGGTGTTGCATATAGGCCCAAGTCCTGGGGAAAGGGAGAGTGGCTGGGAAGAGGGGCTGAGTGTGATGAGTGACGTCGAGTTGGCCATGCCCACCCAGTCATATAACCACCCGTCCACGCCTAACCAGCCAGTAATTAGGGCAGAGAACCGGTTGTTAAATTATCTGAATCCCACCATCTGATTGTAGTCATTAATAGATAAATCCACACAATTTTCTAGCAATCTAATTGGCTACTTGGTGGCTCAGCATATCCTAAATCATAACTGTATGCATATAATAAAAAGGACTAATTTGACCACTGTTTGATTTCAAATCTTTTCTCAGTATATTTTCACCGCTCAGTCTATGAGCATGTAAAGTACAAAGAATTGAGGACTTCTGAAATGTACAGAATGTAACTATTTCAAAAGATTCAGAGAAAGAACTGTGTGTACATACAGATCTGGGTGCAAGTTGTTATTATGAATTATGAGTAACAAAAATGATTGTCCAACAAAAACTGAGCTGTATTTCATTATGTTTAGCAGCACAACTTGATAAATGTGTTTCCCTATGCAATCTTTTGTATAATCTTCAAATCCACTGCAAATGTTTGGGAAAGCAAATGTCCTTTTTCCTGACCTGAAGAATAATGCTTCATGGACTTTATTTCACTTTGAGTTCAACTGAAAATTTGAAATTCTTGATTTTAGATTTTCATTGTATTAAGCAGCACTCTGAAAAAGTAAGTCTGGAATCTGAGGCCACGGATACATTAGCAAACATATTTTATAATTTATAAATTAATAATGTAGACAACTTCATAATTTAACTTTTTTCAAAAAGAACAAAACACAAACATATTGTAGACAAAATAACCTAGAAACTTTTCACCAAAGCACATACTGGCAAAGGAGCATGGATATATTCTCCCAATTCCATGCATGAGGTATCCAGTGGCGGGATTCAAATTGATTTACCACTGGTTCGGTGGGCGTGGCTTGGTGGGTGTGCTTTGCGCATGCATAGAGGCTTTCCAACTGACCTCCTGCACTCCTGCACTCTCCCTATTTCTTCAACAGCTGATGTGCGGCAATCCGCTGTGCCACGTAATGCAGCTGAGCGTCAAAAGCAAGAAATAAAGGTGAGCATAGAGCTGGGGTGGCGGGTAGGCACAGCAGCTGATCTCTGAAGTGAACTGGTTCACTCCCAGATGATCTTTGGAGCTATCACTTTGGCCACATCAGGCCGAACCAGTAGAATCCCACCCTTGGAGGTATCTATAATTTCATATACTTTGACAAATTCTAAACAGCAGAGACAATACACCATTTATTTTACAACAATTGTTCTAAGGCCATCATGACAATTTATGCATTTTTCTGTTTCCTGTATGCTTGAAAGTGGACACAATAATTTCTATTTACTAATGTCTGACTTACAGCAACATTACATACAACATTATTCATTCCCCCGAGTGTCAGATAACCCCAAGAGCAGGGTGGGGTAGCTGTTCAGGAAGGAACCTTGTTGTCCGTTATCCACCAACATATATTTTTAAATATTTTAAAATAATGAAGCATACAAAAAAGTCTACATCACCAAAGATGTGATGTATGATTATACTGTGAGAAAAAGAAACTTACACCTGTTATAATGATTAAAATAAACTAAATGTAAAAAAACTCTTAACAGCAAAAGATCAATCCAATAATTATAGTAAATGTAACCTATATAAAATGAATTCAATAATTCAGTTTATCATTAAATCTGTGCCATACATACAGCAACATATTATACAGCAACATATTATGTAATCTTTTCATGTTTAGCATACATAGACTTTTCAAAAATAGTTAGCTCAGATCCTGGATCCATTCCTTAAAATCAAGAGAGTAACTTTATTTTTATGTATTATATAAATAGAAATTAGCTTCTGTTACATACACAGACCTCAGACAACTAAAGGTCTTCCTGAGATGAAAAATTCTGCTTTTAAAGAATTTAAAATATAAAATATACATCAATCAATCACAGTGTAATATTTTAATATCACTGATCCTCTCTCAAAGGCTTAATGCAAGTTTGAATGATTGAGATGTTTATTGAAATATTTATCCTTTGTGCCAGCAATCTTCTCCACAGAAGATTGCTAAAACATTGAAGAACTGCATCAAGGGAAAGCAATGCAGCACTGTGGTGACAAATTAACTAGACTCAAGATTGATTCTTAGCTATCATCAAGAAACAAAAACAAACACCTACTCCATTTTGTGATTTAACAAAAACCAAGGAAATACCCAGCAGGGAGTGCTTAGAAATATGCCAGTATTATTAGATTAAAACACTTAGCTTGAAAATAAAATTGCCCACATCATTCAAACATTTAGAGAACGTGTTCACGAGGACCAAGTTAAAAAAGAGCTTTCATGTTTTTGTGACATTTTGGGCTCCAGTTGCTTTTCGTTTTGCCTGAGCAAGGTATTACAAGGAACTATTATTTAGTACAATACACAGAATCAAATGTCATAATAACTCACTTGATAGGCATTAATGTTTATTTAAAAAGAAGTCCTAGCTCTAAATGGCAGTAAAACTACTTATGTACTTCAGAATTGCAATTTACTTCTTGTATTGGTGATTTTAATAGCTGCAAAGTAGGAAGATACCAATAAACTGGTGTAGACTCTTGCAGTCTATACCATTCTAGCTTCAGACGCAGTCTGAACTAACAAACATCTAGTTTAAGTTATCCAGATATTTAATCATATTTTCTCTGAACTATTTTTACACATGGAAGAATTAGTTAGATTTCTTTCATGGAGCTGACTATATAGCTGGTGATAGAGTAGTCCATCTACTTCTATATAATATAAGTCCCTGTTGTACAGGCACTCTTTGATTTATGATCAAATAGAACCCAAAATTTCTGTTGCTAAGCAAGACAGTTGTTAAGTGAGTTTTGCCCCATTTTATGATCTTTCTTGCCATAGTTGTTAAGTGAATTACTCCATTTGTTAAGTTAGTAACATAGTTGTTAGGTGAATCTTGGCTTCCCTAGTGATTCAGAAGGTAGCAAAAGATGATCACATGATCCCAAGACACTGCAACTGTCATAAATATGAGTCAAGTGTCTAAATTTTGATCACATGATCATGGGGATGCTGTGAAGGTTGAAAAATGTGTCATAAGTCACTTTTTTCAGTGCCATTGTAACTTTGGTTACTAAATGAACTCTTAAGTTGAAAACTACTTATATAAGCATTCAAGTGTCAGACGGCAAAGCTGGGCTATAGGAAATGACATGAAATAGTGGAATACAGCAAGGTAAGGGAGTTAACTGAATAGCTAAGTTCAAACAGCACGCTAAGATAGCTTTTGCTTCACTGCTGTGTATTGAATCTAGCAGTCAATGCTTACAAGCCACAATGTCAGGCGTTGCACAACACACTAAGCCAAAACCAATATTATCATTGTGCAACAATGTAAATCTAGCTGAACTGTCTTATCTCCTGTTGTTCTAAATGCATTTTTATCTAGAGTGTGTTGGTTTAATTTGTATCTTGTTTCAATATTGATTACATTCAGTTATATTGCATTTGTTCTATACTGAAAACAGTTAAGCTATTCTATGGATAAAAGAGCAGAGTAAAAATAATTTAAAACGTAATAGCAACATGAACAGCAGCAACATCTTTCTCTCATACCAACTCTTCTGCACAGCAACAAGGCCATTTGAAAATTAACTCAATTTTCTAGCCGCTGATTAAAGTTCCCAAAAATAAGAGAGCGTGCTAAAAAAAAATCCAATAAGCATGACAAACCTCCCAAGATGTCTTTCAAAAACTTCTTATCACATAATATGAGTGTCTAGGCTTTTAATTAATAAAGCATTTATTATGAAAAAGTGTCAATTATTATAGGATGTATTCTGCAACACAACTAGACCCAACCAGATACAATTTCCATCATCCTAAAGTAAATGATATGAATTATACTCAGATAGCTAGAATATTGGTTGAGATAGGCTATTCTATAGCAAGCTGCAACTAGCATATGTTCAAAGAGAATAGCCGATGGGAATTAATAGGGAGGTTGGGCTGAATATGGAGCTACCCTCTGCATAACCACCAGGGTAATTAAAGCAATACCTTTACCAACATTTAGTATTTATATCAAAGAGATGGCAGAATTTGATTCCGCTTACCATCATCAATCCGGAAAAGAACAATAATAAGAATAAATAATTTAGTCTAAGTTTATAAAGGAAAAATCCAGAAGTTGATCCAATTCATCATAACTCTAGATGCAACTAGATGATGTGATTTGTATTCAGATACAGCTGGAACTACATATAGGGAATGTTTGGAATAATTTAAAATTTGACCAAATAGTAGAATTATATTTCTGAACAGAGAAACAGGAAAATGTTAGTCAAAAAAAATATTTTTTAAAGTAATGCCTCCCCATCCAAATATTAGCAATATTTCATCGAAGAGAATCAAAATTTTAAAACACACTGAAAATTTAAAGCAAAATACGTAGAACTCAAAATATGGTCTTTTGAATAAAAAATAAAAATAGGCCCGCCTTTTTTAAAAAAAGTTATATATTCAAGGTAACACCTGGATATGTTTTCTATGTTTTATCTGAAGTGCAATGAAAGAAATTAGCAACTACCATGAAAGTGAAATCCACCTCCAATCCTAAACCTGCTCACCCATCAGTGATGTCATCTGATTCTCAAGAAGGTGCTATTTCAAAGTACCAGGAGTACTTTGAAGTAGCTCTTTCCTTGGAGACAATACCAGTATACATTCTCAGCAGGAAGTGCTTTTGCCAACTTGTTGCTGGGAACCAGCTTCAACTGTGGCTGTTGAAAAGGAACGTATGGGATGGTAAAAACCAATGAACTTAAAAAGCTTAATGGAAATTTAGAGACAGTCTAATGGTTTTATATAAACTAGCAAAAATCAATTTCCATGTATTACATCTTCCTAACTACAGATATACAGACCTTATGTATGGCTAAAGTCCATAGCTTTTAAGTCCAAGTTATTCCATGCAAATGTACAGTGACGTTGGAAACTAATTTAGGTAAGCCATCTTTGTTTTGTCATATCACAGATTAAATAAGACTCTGGCCTCAAATGCAACAACAGAATTAAAGAGCTTCTACAGACCAAGAAGATTCAGTCAATCAACTTTCTATAAGCATCAAATACCAATGAGGCTTCAGATGTCCTTCGTGTACATGTGGTAAATCAAAAGGAGTCACAATCAGAAATATTTTGGAGGGAGAGGGAGGGTGAAGAAGGGAAACCAAATTCCTATATAAGCAGCCAATGTTCTATGTAACTTCAAAGAACTGGTAGAATGTGTTCTTGGTCACAAGCTGTGCCAAAAAGATAGACAGCTGGAGTTTGCTCCAAAATACAAAATGTTCTCTTCCAAATGTATACAGCTAGATTAACCAGCCATCAAAATTGTTTTTGCAACAGCTTTCTTACTGTCAATAATGGGAGGGGGAAGAGAAATATTTTTCTATTCTGTTTTTTTAATTTAAGAGAGGAATTCTTTTTTGAAAAGTGACAGCACATTTATAATAAGAAAACAAAGCACTAATCCATACTCCCACCTTGCATCTTCGGGTGGGCGGCGATGGCTTGGATGTTGACATTGGCGTTGGTGGGGCACTTCGTATTGGGGTCAACGCAAATAGCACCATATCCGGGTGTGCAACAAAAGTACTTCCTAATGGCAAGCCCCCCCACCATTCCCCCCCATTCCGCATGTTTTAATATAGGCCTTAATTTGGGGGGAGGGGGTTAATTTCATTTCATGCCTATAAAACATGCTAGGACTTCCTATTTGGGGAGGCCGTATTGTTGGAGAAACAGGGTAGCAACTCTGGCACTACGCAACATGGCCATAAGCAAGATAACATAGGGCCATGACATGAAATCCTCATTTTCACTGTGATCATTTAGCAAGAGATCACATAACTGTGATACACGATTTTCATTCTGGTTTCTCCACTGAATCTGTTTATCACACAAATTGTGAACAGATGACCACAGGAGGCTGAGATAGTTGTAAATACGCACTGGTTGCAATGGCCATCTTTTCTTTTGTATAGACTGAGAGGGTTTGCATCAAGACAAATTCCTTGTGTGTCCAACCACACTTGGCCAATAAAGAATTCCATGCTATGCTATGCTATGCTATGCTATTAACTTTTCTCCTGGCGGCTTCCCTCCAACTACCACACCTGGAGAGCAAGGGACAGCAGAACAAGTAATGCAAGGTTGTCTTCTCAAAAGGTCTACCTGGACTTGACACCTATTAGCCAAGGTAGGAGGACAACATCTCCCCACTTTGCAAGCTAAAGGACAGAAACAGATACCAACTGAAGTGGCAATGTACCACCATAATTCTTCAAAAATTTAACCAGGAAAGGAAAACACCTGGCAGCATCCCCAGTAAACTCCTTGCCAGCTGCATCTTATGGCTAGTATCCTCCATGCCAAGCACTTCAGAGCTGCAGAGGGGTAGCAATGCAGCCCAGGCTGAACAACTCTCTTGCCAATCATGAATCTCAACAAGGCAGCTTTGTCTCTCACCTTCCATCCACAGAAGTCTTGAAGACAAATGAGGCTGAAAAAGAACTACATCTGTAGTTGTAATTCAACAACACACAAACCAATTTATCATGTACTAGTTAATGAAAATAGTCGCCACAGTGAAATGCCCCCCCCAAAAGTCTTTAAAGCAATAAAGCTCTTTTTATTTAATAAATGTATGTGTAACAGCATATACTGTGTGGCATTTTCAATTTTCTTCATTATTACTCACTATAGACATATCAATGAATTGAAGAGCTTCAGTGCTGCTATAGCCTTTGACTATAATGAATGAGTTCTCAACAAGCCCACTGAATTATGGTTTGATACTGCTTTTTGCAAATAATAAAGATTTGTATGAATATTTACAAGCTTTCAGAATCAGTTTTTTTTAAATTAGGATTTGGGAGAGATAGCATTTTAAGCTGCAGCCTTGAGCACATTTACAAAAGAATTTCTGAGTAATCACATTTTAGGAATCAGTTACTAAGGGCTTTCACACATGTCTGGTTCATGACTAACCCTAAACCAGGCATGTTTTAATTACAGTTTGTTCATTTTTGGTATTATGAACCCAAAATAAGCAAACACCTTATGGCTCAACGTAATGTATGAATCCAGCCAATCCCCAATATGCCAAAGTTAATAATCATGGAACTACCGGAAAAGGAACTTGAAAATCTCTCCTGAAACAGCACATCAAATCTGCTAAGTTGCTCACAGCTCTTCTCATTTAAAAACTTGCCAAGTTTTCTTTCCAAAAAGAGGAAATATGAAGGTTATATTGATATCCTCACACTTAGAAACAGAGAGGGCATTATTAGATTACAGTATAATGGGAATTATTCAATTCAAACTTCCCAAACTTGGTACAAAATAAAATATTAAGTTATTTCTTAATTTTATAATGCAATTTGTAACTTAAAATGTACAACATTAGGGAAAGCATATGAGAAATATATTTTGAAACTTTATTTGAAAATAGGTGCATATTTAGAAACAAAAATTCAAAAATGACCATATCACAAGAAAAGCACACAAAATTGCAAACTTTGGAAATTTGTAACCATGTTAAAAGAATTTAGGCATAAAAATTTAGTAAAACTAACTTGACAAATTTTTCTGGAATAAAATCTATGTGGTCCTCTCTGGAACATTCACTGAAGGCCATATTCAAATAAAGACTAAATCCATGCACTACCATTGTCTGCATAATTTATAGGAAAGATTTACCAGTAGTTAAAAAAGTTGATGATGCAATAACCTTGAACAAATATGCTGGAATTCCTAAATCCAAAACTGAGTATAGTCAAACATGTATCTTGGACTTCAAAATCAATTTGGAACCATTAAAAGATACTGTGGTGAGAGTAGCTAATGACAAAAGGGAGCTCCAAAGGGGAGGAATACCTAAAGAAGTGAGAGATAGTAAAATAATTACAAACAATACTGTGAGGATTAAATAAAGAGAGAACAGCCATACAAGTACTATATGAAAAGCTTGGTGAAAAACTAAAAGCAAAACAGAACACATATCGGAAATGCAAAGAGAATCTAGTAATAAAGCAGCAATATACCGTAGATAGTTAGAATAGAGCTACACTAGATATTAGTCTAGATCAGGGGTCTTCAAACTTGACAGCTTTAAGACTTGTGGACTTCAACTCCCAGAATTCTTCCTCCAGTCATGTCAGCTCAGGAATTCTGGGAATTGAAGTCCATAAAACTTAAACTTGCCAAGTTTGAAGACCCTTGGTCTAGATAGATAGACTAGATGGTAGGAAAGAAAAACTCAGAATCAGCTAAGTTAACAAATAATGTGTCATTTAATATGTTCAAATAAAAAGAGAAGGAACAGTATAACAGCTGCTTAATGAAGAAGAGGAAATGCTAAGAGGTCATGAAATAAAAGCAAAACTACTCAACTCTTTTCCATCAAAAGCTCCCAATATGTTCCACCAAGAAATTATGAAGGGACAGAACTGGTGCTAAAAATGGACAGAAACACGCTGAATAGTTAGTTATATCTTCACTTTGAAAGTAAACAAATCTCTAGAGCTTGGAGTATGTGTCTAGAACTAAAAATGCATCTGAAGATAGTGAAGGACTAATTGATGGTCTGGTCAAATCTCTGTGTATTATCTTTGAGAAATCTTCGAGAATTCATAAAGTTCCAAATGAATAGAAGAGAGTTCATATAATAAACAATAAGGGACAATTCTTAAAAGCATTCTGATTAAAAATGTTTCTATATAATTATGATAGGCTAATTTATAAACTACAAATCTTATTTTTTCAATTTTATTTGTTATTTCTTGATTGATTTACCTGCTATACTTACTATAAAATGATTCTGGGTGGGTTCAGACTTGATTTACTTAAAATCAAGCTAAGGTTTAGTTCTTCCCTCAGCAAATCATTACTGCTGACTCTGTAAATCACTTAGAAAGAGCTCTAAAGCACTAGGAAGTGGTGTATATAAGTCTAGGTGCTATTTGCACTGTAATGGATGAAAAATTATTATAAGCCCTTAACTCAGGAATAGATACTTTGCAATTCTTCAGCTGTTCTTTAATTGCAACTTAATAGCATGTATAAATTCAAAAAGGTACTTGTAAGATTACAACCCTCCATCTCTATATTCTGGCAAGCAGGAGAGCTCTAAAACAAACAGGCATGCTAGCTGAAAAAGGCAAAACCTTTAGGCTATGAAAGCAGTATTATGTAGCTTTCCCAACATTGCTATAAATCCATTCAGTTCAGTGATATTGTATTTCTCTTTAACGATGCTTGATCTATTATTAAGCATTATCTAGGAATAAGTGACATCAAAAAAATTAAATGACAATTGATTTACTCTGATAAACACAATCAACTCAGGGCATACATTAATGTGCATTTTAATCTAGTTATTGAATTTACCTGAAAAAGAATACCACGGTCTTTTGATTCTGAATTGAGCAACTGATGAATAATTGAAATATAAGTCTCCTAGCTCCCATCCCCAAAGCATTTTGTTCCATGACTTCTACTAGCTAGCACAAGATGTAACCTGAACTATGAAAAATTCCAAATGAAAAGGATGAAAGGGGCTTAACTCCTGCCCATTCCAACTGGTGGCATGAGAGCATCTAAGCACCGAATCTACACTTGAGTTTGCCCGGGGAACTAGGCAGAGATAAAATAAGAAGGCAGGGCTCAAGAGACTGAGAGATCCTTATAAAGTTAGTGGAATCTTCAACAATTGAAATCAGAAGCAGTGCACAAAGCTCCAGAACCGTGAAGAGTGGTGAGAACTGAAAGCAAGAAAGTTCGTAAAATTAACAACTACCTCACTTAGCAACAAAAATTTGAGGCTCAATGTGTTCGTAAGTCAAGGACTATCTGTATTTTGTGTAGCACATGCAGTTCCTGGATTCATTTCCTAACAGGTTCACCAGAGAACCAGTTTCTCTGGTGAACCAAAACACCAACACAGGAGACTACCAAATGTGCACTGTCACTGCCCAGTCAACTGTTAAGAGAAAGAGGTACCGGTATATCTGATTAAATAGCCTCAGATGACAGAAGCATTTCCAGACCACAATATACAACTGAGGTGCCATGGAAACAGAACAATCTGTTGTGATAACCAGCCTCGACGATTATGATGGATTTCCAAGAATTATATGCCACTGCCTTTCTGTATCAGTTCTCTTAGTTACTTCCCTCTGCTTAACACCCATACTTTGGTTTTATCAGGATTAAGCTTCAGGAGACTCATAATCTTTTTGATAAAAAAATCTCAGGCCCACACTAGGAGACACAGAGTCCTGTTCAAATCTGAACTCATTGAGACTGTGGTCAGTATCATCACCAGTGAATAAATGATACTGCAACTCATGGATTTTAATCTGTTCTCCCAATAGTTCCATGTAAATTCTGAAGGGAGACAGAAAGTATCCTTGCGTAATATCCATGAAGGTGCGGGATAAGGAAAAGGTACCAGTGTTACTGAGGTTCAATCCCCCAAACAGTAATGAAGTAAGGCATCACCAAATATATGAACTTTTTTCCTTCTTTTCAATCCAATATCATGTTATTATTTATAAATTTACATGTTAGATCAAGTTTAAGATCCCTGATAGTCACTTACATTTTAGTCATCCCTATTGAAATGACTGCTACCTGTAGGCTGTCCTTGAGGACCATCCAGAAGCTATGCTAGTCCAAAACATAGCACTGCAAGGAGATATGGGCACTCCTTAACATGCTTATGTGACAACAATACTCTCTGTGTTGTACTGTCTTTCTATTGGCTTCTAAGTGAATTAAATGTGCTGTAAAGTTTACATGGAACACAACCAGTTTATTTGTGAGACCACCTTTTTCCAATGACATCTCATATGTTCCAGCTGAGAGGGAAGACTTGGTCTCTTCTATGAAACAATGCAATCTAATAGGAGGCTAAGAGATATGCCTTTTCCATGGTGGTATCTATTTTCTGAAATGTTTTCTATCTCACCCCTACCTGGAACATACAGTTAACTTTGACCTTGTAGCAGCAGACAGCAAAGACTTTCCTTAGACATTTCAGTCAGGATAAGTATCTATCAGACATTTAATAAATCACCTATTAGCAGTTAACATAAAAACACTACCTGTTTTTTGTGGGTTTTTTTCCTCTATTGGTTTTTTTTTTTTTTTGTATACCAATCAGATTTTCACTGTATAAATTGGGCACCCATATAAATGGCACATATGTATGTATGCATGTAAGTATAAATGAAATAAATTGTACTTCAGTGACACAATATGGTGGCTTCTAATTATGCTTATAGTTTCTCATATACAGTCAACTTACACATATATTTTCTTTTACTCTTTTCTCACACAATTAAATGCGTATAAATTCAACCCAGGTATATTCAGCAGTAGATCATCAGACCAAAAATTTTGAGTGCACTTTAATGAAACTTAGATGAATGTAATGGAATTAATTCTAAGTAACAGCTAAGAATACTTTCACTTTCTATTAAGCCCCACCGAAATTTAAAAAATCATGCATTAGTGATGGTGATTAATGATTGGTGAATAAAAAGCAGAAGATAAAAATACAGTGAGTTAAAAAATACCCTTAAAATTACTCTAGAGTTTGTGTGCCATCATAAAAAAAAATCTTCACAGCAATAAGCTCATAAAGAAATGAGACTTAAAGAATGAGCACAAGATTTTAACTATTCATGCGAACATCAGATTTAGGAGATGTTCCCTTCCTCAAGGCAGTTCCCTACCTTGAAAGAGAATTCCTTACTGTCAAGATCTAGCCAGTTATTTCCAAGAGTCTGGTATAACCAGCACATTTTCAGCTTCAGACTCTGAAATTCTTGCTCCAAACTATTGACCAACCAAGCTCTAGCAGCATACTGCAAATATACCAGGACAAACAAAGGTAATTTTATCTGCAACGTGCCTTGCAAGGCTATTACAATTGGTTTCCAAGGATAACTGAATCTGCCTGAAGGCCAAAATAAAAAAGGATCCTTATATTTAGTACAAATTCCACTAAACGCAAACACACCCATTGCCAAGAACTACAACTTTACCATTCTGTCCATTGTCACGTAAGCTTCTCAATTGATTCTAACTAGAGTTTTTTAGAACTGTTAAATTTTTCTCTAACTGCATTCCAGTTATTCTCCTTACTAATTGCCCCCAAAGTCCTTGGAGCACTAGGAAAATAATACAGCTCTTACCAGTAAGAAAACAAATATTTATTTAACAATGATCATATTGATTGCCTGGGTTCATTCCAGATTCTAAGGCCTGATGAAAATCAGCAGGATACAAAAATATTCACATGTTAGCAACAAAATCACCCAAGGCTGCCAGGTCTATCTTGTGTAAAGCCCAAAATATCATCCAAAACAGTCCTTTGCTGTTCGAGAGGATAAGATCCCCAGTAGATTATCCTATAACTTAGCAGTTATATGAACGCAACTAAAATGGTTAAAATTACAACAATGATTACACAATCCAAGAAAGAAACAAACCAACAACAACCAGAACCACAACTTAGATTGCAGAATGGGTCAAAGCAGCCAATTCGCCACAGCCAATTCTCGGTGGCCAACTCACTCTGGGACAATTCAACAATTCAGTTTAATTATTTAAAATAATTTAAAAAATGTTTTAATTTCTATCATTCACATTTTGTTTTGTCCCTCCTTTGGCATCCTTTCTTTTATGATTCTTTTTGACTATTTCTTTGATATTAGTGTAAATCTTGTTCCACAGTGAATTGTTCCATAGCGAGTTGGCCAAGGCAAGTTGGCTTGTGATGAGTTGTGGGGGACCCCTTAGACTAGGGGTCTCCAACCTAGGCCACTTTAAGCCTGGCAGACTTCAACTCCCAGAATAATTATATTCTATTCTATTTTGAATAATTCTGGGATTGAAGTCCGCCAGGCTTAAAGTGGCCAAGGTTGGAGATCCCTTCCTGAGACTGTTCTTTCCACTCTTTTTTGTCACTTGATTACCAAAGTGGCTGTTCAGGTGGCCAAAAAGCCCGAGTCAGCCAGGCAGATCTTAAAGGGCTGGTGAAGAAATTCATTTTAAATCTATTGCCATTACCATTTCTACTAACCCTGATGCAGGTACTGTAAGCACTGTGTATGAATCCTCAAAATAGCCAGAATAGGTAGCCAGAAATGGAGATATATATGGACAGACTACAGGTAGTCCATGACTTGCAGCATCCCCATGGTCAGGTGATTGACAGTCAGATGTTTGATAACTGACTTGTATTTATGATAGTTGCAGTGTCCTAGAGTCACATGATCCCCTTTTGTGAATTTCTGATAAGCAAAGTCAATGAGGAAACTAGATTCACTTAATAACCATGTTACTAATTTAACAACTGCAGTGATTTACTTAATGAACGTAGCAAGAAAGGTCGTAAAATGGGGTAAAACGCACTTAACAAATTTCTTGCTTAATTTCTTCCTCAATTGTGGTCATAAGTTGAGGATTATCTATACAAAGCTTGCTATCTTTTCCAGATAATGAAAGCTGAGATCCAACTTATTCAAAATGAAGTGAGTTCGAGCTTACTGAAATTAATTCTGGCGAGATTAACATTTAAATCTTTGCTTGCATTTTACTGAGAACCCTGAGGGGATGGGCTGAACATTATCTTTTACATGATTTTGTTTGTTTTTGTCCCTTTTTATTATTTTCCTATATGACTCAAGGCAGCAAACAAGCCTAATACTTCTTTCTCTACATTTCCACAACATCTCTGTGATGTGAGAGTGTGCAACTGGCCCAAAGTTACCCCGCTGGTTTTTATATAGGCTGTTCATCATTCATAGAAATCTAGTAAGCATCTTGATCTAGGCTCAGAACCTGGAAACTATACACTGATCTGGCATTTCATAGCATTGTTAATTGTCTTTCCTTTTTATCCCTAAATTCATTGTTAGTGTTTAAAATGAGTAGCCTGTTTCCTCCCCGTCAAAAAGAAATATGAAAAAAGTGAAAAACAAAAATTGCCAGGGAGCAATAAAAACAAAAGAACAGCAAATAAGAAATCTTAAAAAGAAAAGTGCATATAAACACCAATTAATGGCAATAAATTATTCACTGGGTCTGTAATTTTCAGCCTATTTAATTGAAAGTAAACATTACTGAACTTCTTGTGCCTTCATAAGAGGCCCTTTCAACACAGTTAAGTGCCAGATGGGGGGAAAAGTATCTTTGTGTTCCATAGGATTTACTCTCAGATCACTTTGTGTTGTAAATTGGCTTCTCTCACATGTGTAAATCAAACAGCTGTATCAACAACCAGTTACTTTATAAAACTAGCGACTGCCTGGCTTTTATCCTACACTGACAACATTTTAAAGGAAAGTGTTTCAGACAATAGCTGAACTTGAACAAAATCCTTACCCACAATTAACTGACCATGATTTATTCAATTATTGCTCAAAGTATCTATTTTTCTGCAGATACATCTTATTGCACAGGCTGAGTCAGAAGCATCTACATGATTGAAGGGTATGGTCACAATTGAAAACCAGTGTTGCACCATAAACTTTATCCCTTCTGTATGTGTGGAATCACAACAGATGTACAAAAGGGGTGGACTTTGTCTTACAACAGCATGATAATACCGCCATCATTTTCTCCCTTTCACAGGCCTGTGGATTCATACAATGCACGAGGCTAAAATGTAGTTTGCTTGACTATAGTATAATGCATTGTGGAACACCTGTTTTACTACATATTCTCAGAATCATGACTAAACACAGAGTACAAGTGTAGGACTGTGTTGTGACTCTCAAGCAACAATCACACTACATTAAGCCATTGTTTCTTTAAACAATGTTTACTAAATAAATCACAAATGGCTACATTCACATTCTGATTAACTATATTATGTGACCTGCTCCTGCCCAGCCTTCCTCTAGAAACATACACAAGTGAGACTGAAGCAAGTCATGCTCTAAGCATAGGATTGTTTAAACAGATGCAGCTTTAAACACATTTGAAATCAATAAATGATCCTGCCTGCTGTGTCACAGACTTTTGTAAGATTGCAGAAAAGGGGGTGTTAAAATATGGAACAATACTTAAAAAAATATACCAGAATTATCTTCTTAAATTTTACTAACATGGTCATCTTGATCCTAGTGTGTTTTGCTGTGCAATTAAGGTAAGGTTCAGTATCCCATGAAAACACAATAAACTGTAAAGCATCTCAGTAGGGGCAGAAGCATTGTACAAACATACACAACGTTCTGGCAATGAATCTGCAAGAATAGACTTGGATAATCAGGAAAGTGCACTCTCCCTAAATCAATTTTACTAGCCATAATTTGGAAAGGGCACAATTAATATATTTTACAACGTGTACCGTCTACAAACCCCAGCAATTCACGGTGCTATTTTGTTTTCCTGCCAATTTTGAATAAATTATGGGATGAAAAAAAACGAACAACTCCTAAGCACTTTTGAAGCCAAGGCTGCGAAGGGGAGGAATTCTACCGCCCACTCCGCGGGATTTCCCAATTCATTCGTCCTCCGGCTTACCCCGCTTGGGTGAGAAGAGGCTGTCAACTGTCACCACAGCAGCATCTCTGCAAAGGAACCAAGGTGTCCAGCAAAAGACACAACAAAAAGGAGACTGCTTTCAATCCTCCTTTGGCCAAGGCTTTCCACTCACTTCTCCTCCCCTAGCCACAGCTGAAGATCCATCGAGTGCCCACCCCCCTCCTTGGGCTGCACTGACAAGCTGAATGGCCAGGGGCAGCCCTCTTGGAGAAGCCTCATTTTAGCAGATGGCCGGCGTATATGTATGTATGTATGTATGTATGTATGTATGTATGTATATATATATATATA
>BLBF01000002.1:58322577-58349004 GCA_015471245.1 Laticauda colubrina
ACACACACACACACACACACACACACACACACACAGAGATATTCCCGAGGGACGGAGCGAGGTTTCAGGCTATAGAACCGCCGCCTCGTAGCGAGTCCGACACTCGACACGCTTTCTTCAAGGGAAGGACCCAGCAGGCTAAAGCAGGCCAAGATCTTTGCTCGGGTGCCTCTCTAACCCTTTCCAACCTCCGCAAATACAGCCTCCCCCCCGCCCCCCTTTTGCAAGCCCCGTTCTTTTTCCAACTGGGTCAAAGAGAAGCTGGGCGCCCGAGGCGAAAGCAACACCCGCACCTCCTCCAGAGAAAAGGCGGCGTCGGGGCGGGCCGGCGACTCGTTTGCTGGGAAGGGTCGTTGATTTCAGAGCCTTTCCAAGGACAGCGCCAGCCCCGGTTCCGAGGCTCGGCCTGCGTCCCCGATATGAGTGAGCAGAGCCAGCCCCCCCCCCCCCCCCAGCTCCTCTTCCTTCCCCGCTTCAGCTTATTTTCCTTCGCCCTGGAGGGCTTTCCCCACTCTTCCCACTCCGAGGCAAGACGAAAGAAGGCCCGGCCGCAGCGAAAGCTCCGAGCGCCGCTTTCTTACCGTGCGAGGTCGGGAAGGAGGCAGGGAGAGCGCCGGGTTTCCCCGTCGCTTCTTCGTGCAGCCCGCTCCCAGCCACAGCTTTCCCTCCGCAAAACTCTCGGAAGGCGCTCGCCGTCCGCTTTCTCCTTCTCTCCCGCAAGCGCTCTGGCCGGAGGACGAAGAGGAGGGGCAGCGGAGCTGAGGGGTGGGGACTCCGGGGTGAGGCCTACCCCCACGGACTTTTGAAAGAGGAGGAGGAGGAGGAGGAGGAGGAGCGAGCGCCGCCCCTGGCGCGCGGCTGTTTGCTCCCTGCCCCGAATTTCTCGCTCGCGGTGTTGGGGGGCGGAGGGGGGGGGGCTTCTTTCTCGCGGCCTTTCCTTCTCCCGGCAAGAAGCCGACACGTTTTCCTGTCAGGGCTCCTTGAAAGACGACCGCGAACGAGCCAGTCCACGTTGTGGCCTAATAATCTGCGTTGTATTCGATCAAAGTCGTCGTGGGGACATCAACTCTGGTCCCGAAATACTCTGTGGTCTCCTTTCACCCAGAGAGGACGGGATTTTAAAACCTGGAGCTTAGTCGCTGGAGGGCTCCGAGAAGTCGTGTGAATCTGGAAAAATGGGATAACGGCGGCTCTGTTCGCAATTCTGAAGTGCATGTGTGCTAACAAGCCATGAAAAATAAGACAAGAATGTGAAGAATATTGGAGAGGGGGAGGGGAGGGAGAAAATAGGAAGGGTCAGTTTGGTGGGAGGAGGGGGGGTTTCAGGCAAGAGGCTGGAAAGCAGGAGACCCTGAGTTCAAATGCTACCTTAGCAATGAAAGCCAGCTGGATGGCTTGGCCAGTCACTCAGCCCCACCCAACTCAGCTTGTTGAAAGGGGGGGCGGGGACAGGAGGAGGAAAGTGTGTACCCCATCTTGAATTTTTGTCAAAAAAATAAAGGCAGGGTAAAAATAAAATATTAGCTTTGCAGTATCACATATTGAAGCTATCTTAAGCAATGATGGGGAGGAGGTAGATTTCAGCCTTCTGCTATGGACAATGCTGGTCTCTTGGTCTTGATTGTTGTTTAGAGTTGAATTTTAGTCATGTCTCAGGTCATGTTAAATTTTGTTTTGCAAATAAACAAAATACAGGTCATTCTTGACTTAAAACTGTTCATTTAGTGGCCGTATAAAGTTACAATGGCATTGAAAAAGGTGACCCATAGCCATTTTTCACAGTTAATGACCGATGCTGCATCCCCATGGTCATGTGTTCAAAATTCAGAGGCTCAGCAACTGACAGTTGCCGTGTCCCAGGGTCATGTGATCACTTTCTGCTACCCTCTTACAAGCAAAGTCAATGGAGAAGAGTCAGATTTACTTAACAACCATGACACTAACTGAACAACTGTGGCAAAAAAAAATGTAAAAGTTAGTTTCACTTAACAGCAGAAATGTGGGCTTAATTACACTTAAGGACTACCTGTAAATAGTTTCATAAAATAGGATATGCTTTATTTCATCCCCACGCAAGGGCAGAATTAATTATGGCATGATGTAAATTGCAGTGTGATCTTATAGGCTGTCTTCATACAACTTAGGAAGCTGTAAACTAACAGCAAAGCATTGTTTGCTGAAAATCCAGAACAGGGCATACTATACCATTCTTTTCAGAGGCCATGGCAACAGCATTTTCCAAAGTTTCCAGAGTAAAGGCCTCCTGCAACCTACATGTGAATTCAGATGGGTATTTTTTCCTGAGACATAATGTTTATTTGACAAATATTATACCATTTCAAACAATAATGAAGGAAGTATACGTAGGGGCACAAACTCCCCTTGCTCCCTTTTCCCAACTCTTAACAAACCATTGTCCTTTTAAATGTTTTAATTGAAAGTGACATCCACCCTAGCTAAATGGCTGGCACTACTCTAAATGTTTTTAACAATGAAATTGGTTTAATAATGAATCTGGTTTTTTGATTATTATTATTTTACATGTGCTTAAGTTTGTTTTACTCATATTTCATTTTTGTAATTACTTAATGTTTCATTGTACATAGCAGAGGTGGTACTCAAACTGGGTCTCACCGGTTCAGGTGAACTGGTAGCAGTTGTGTGGGTCGCCGATCTGGTGGCGGTCCCTGGCTGGCCATGCCCCCAACCCCCTCACCCGGTCTTTCCCTTGTTGTGGTCGCTGTCCTAGCTTTTCCTACCATGTGGCAGCCGTGGCGCAGCTCGGGTGGATGTCCTGGGACTGCTGCACATGTGCACTGCAGGCCAGCCAGCCAGCAGGTGGGTGGGCAGATGTCCCGGGGCTTCTCGCCCTCCCTTGTTGCGAGATGCTTGCAGCTGCTGCATGCTTTTTTCAGTGCGGCTGCAGTCCACTTCGAAATCACTAAACCACTTCTGAAAAATCTTGCAAAGAAAACTGCAGACACTTGTCCAGGCAGTATCTGAGAATCTTATACAATTGAACGGAAAAAAATATGTTGTTATGCATACACAGCCACATAGGCATAACATTACTGAGTTGAAGTTTACCATTAGATCACCAAATCAGTTTCGTTTACCATTTCAGACGCTTATATGGACGAAACAGTACACATATGAGCAGAAAGATATCACCTAGCTTATCTGGACACTAAAACTTGAAAAAAGCCCCCTGCCTCAAATTTCATTAAAAATATGTACTGTTGGGGAAATCTAACCACTTTCCAAAGAGCTCAGAAGTAAGAATCCAAAGGAATAGCTTGTCCTAAAAAAGCCTGAATAATCAGGAACACATTAAACTGCTACATGTTGTTGCACTAGTAACCCAAGAGTTAAAGTGCATAAATGCTACTTGGCTGGCTGAATCACTGTATTTAGACATTTGAGGTATAAGTAGGAGTGGTAAACAATGTAGGAGTAAAAAGCAATTTAAATCACATGCCTGGCATGGCAGCCATATTTTGTTAAAATAAACCTTGTCTTGCCATGAATGGTGGGGCCTCTCCCTAGCAGATGTGGTTAAGGTTAAGCATATATATTATAAAGGTGGGACAGACATTTTGAATTTAAACAAAACATTGGCTTGACAGAAATGTTCTGACAGGGTTTTTGACTTGGTGAATTAGTTTTCTGCAGAAAAGCTTCCAGGAGGAAAAAAAAACAAGTACTGCATTTGGATCAATATTTGAGGAGCTGTCCATCTGAAAGCCGCCTGGTGATGGGAAGCAAAAGTTTACCAGAGGAGAAAACAAAACAAAACAATGGGAATCAGCTAAAGGGACCCAAAATATGGATGCTTCTTTAAAGTTGAAGAAAAGGGAGGGAAAGAAGGAAATCAGAGACGATGGACATTTGGTTGGTTGGACCACCCATCTCAACTGCCCCCTTCCCCTTTCCAACTTGTTTTTCAGGAAGACCAGCCTCTAGCCTTGGGGACTGAGATATCAAAAGGTAAACCAGCAGTGATCCAGGCTGCCTTGTGGGATCTCTTTGAACTGACAACTGACAAAATAACTCTTTCTCATAACTGAGCAATATCATTCCTGGCACTTGCCAGGACAAGGGAGATTCAAAGAGAAACAAATTAAACCATAAAGCAATCTGAAAACCTGTCCTTGAAAGTTCAGGTGACAATTTCTACCAATAACTAACATTCAGAGCTGGCAAACTTTTGAAAAAGCTTGATTATTATAGTATGTGTGTGTGTGTGTGTGTACATACATACATACATACATTACACACACACACACGGATAGAACACACACACACATACATACACACACACATAGAAAACAATCATATTGCCAATTGTATAATTACATTTATTAATGTCAGAAGATGATCCAATTACTACAAAATTAGTAATATATGAAAAAAATGTATTATAAACAAGTCCACTAGCTCCTGGAAATTTCTATGAACCTTTAAATAAGGTAACAGTGTGAAGAAATACTGAAATGTAATAAATTCCCTTTCATCTCCAAATCTGCTGAGTTGATCTCACTTAGTCAGAAAACGACATTTTCTCCTTCAGTCTATTTGAGCAATTTAAGCTCAAATATATTGCTTGATTTCTCACTATTTGACTACAGAGTGCTAAACATATTGACTGTCTTAATATCTTTAATATTCTATGAATTTATAATTAAAACTGCTATTTGAGGTAGTTCTCTCTGGAATTGTTGGCATTTGAAATAGGAGAAATATATTATACTTTGACTTTTAAAGGAGAAACAATCTGGTTTTGTCATATTAAACTTAAGATTTTGTTTGTTTACACTAAGATATTGGCACTTTTGTATGCCTTTTAAATAGGGTTTTGCTTAGAGCTAAGAGTTGAGATGTAGAAAATTGAGTTTCATGTATATTAATTAATGTTAATATTTTAGAGCTCTGCTTGGACCTTTTTCTGATAATTGGATAGAGAACTTATTTAATTTGCTTATTAATGAGTGTTAGATTATGGGATGGACACTGCCATTTTTACATATGCAAATTACCATAGCATGTTGGAGGCACCTGCTTGTGCAAAATTAGGCTATTTCTGCCATCTTCAAAATTTGGTTTTCTTGAAATTGGTAAATGTTGGCAATTTGATTGTGCTCAAACAACATACCAATTAACCAATCACAGTTTGAACTTGAATGTGCAAATCTAGAAATGAGGTTAAATCATAATCTGCAGTTGTTTAATCATGGGTATCTATGTTTTAGAAATAGCCAGTCCGTTATACTGAGCCAGGAGATTGATGAAGAACTAAATATTTCCCCCTAACAAACAGAATTTTATTCTACTTGTTATGCTATTATCTTATATTAGTTTTGTGTATTGGCGTATGGCCAATATAAAGTGTTAATAAATAATAATCTTGTCTTGGCGTTTTGATCAAGATCAAGGGTGGTATCTGTTCTTGTCAGTTTAATATCTAATATGGTATGTCATTGTACACCACCCAGAATCACTTTTCATGAGATAAATAAATAAATTGATAAATAAATATAAACTATGCTCTACTTGTCATCTAAAGATATTTTGTAAGATATCCAAACTATTCCTTCAAAGATATGGGTAAAAGACTACAGATCTTAGCCATGATCTCACTATGTTCTAAAAGAGATCCTAAGCCAGAAGCTTTTTACTCTAGTTATTCTGTTCTAATAATCTTAAAAAAATCTGGACATTCATTAAGTATATACATTAGCATACACACTAGAAAACATGATTATGCAGCATTGGTAACTGTGACCCATTAGGTTCTATTTGTCCTTCATAGTAGTTGGCTTGCTCTCCTGTGTTTTTTAGATTCTCGTATTCCATTTTATTCTAGCCTCCACATCTGTTTTGGGTGCTTTCCTTCCCAAGAAGATTAACACAGAAGCCATTCATCATTAGAGCCTTTATCTCTAATTTGGAGGCTAGGCCAGGTCCCAAAAGTTGATCAAGCTGAAAGGATCTAAAAAGGACCTTGAAGCTTCTTCGATTAAAAAGTTTATTTCCTTATGCATCCAGTGAAGAAAATAATGGCTTCTGTATTTTTTTATCCAATATCATTTAAAAATAAGATACAGAAGTCTCATCATAGACCCGACTTCTTGTAAAGCAAGAAAAGTTTTACATTTTCACAAATAGTGGCCTAAACAGTGACTTTCAGATTACTGTTAGTATAGTGATCATTTTCACAGAGCATGCTCTGCTGGTAAAATCTGAGAACAATGAAGAATGGATTGTGAAAAAAATCTATGTCCCTCTTCAATTGGTGCAAGACTGAGAGACACAGACATTAACAAATTCACCGAAGGTCATATAACTTGAAGCAAGAATGACAAAAGTGCTTATCTCTGAATCCTTAAATATTAAAAAAAAAAGACCTGATAGTGTCTGAGATTATTGGAGAAAGAAATTCCGACAAAGATATGCTTCAGAAAAGTGTTACAAATATGCATCAAGTTCTTTGGTTTCATAATTCAAGACCACTGCCACAAAAGAATGAAACGGTGAGAAGATAAGGCTTTCAAGGAGATGAAAGTTGAGAGAAGGTTCCTTACAACCAGTGTTGACATACTTTCTTTATCTGTCCTCCTGACTCACTCTCGCAACAGACCCAAGTTGAGCAACTGGCACGCAACACTTCTGCTGATAACTCAGCTCATTGGGACGTCTTTCCTGTGAAGGATGTAGTGAAGGACAGAGAATAGATAGCTTATTCAAGACTGCTTATACTTATGTAGAAAGCCCTACTGCAGTATCTACACTTGTGTTTTTATACAAGTTGCAGGTACCATTATGTCTATGTATATAAACTACCTTGACATTTCAAGAAAATGGCTATGTTTTTCTGTCTTATTCTGAACTGCTTGATAATGTTTTTCAGGTTTCTTTTGATATATTTCATCCCCCCCCAAAAAAATTCTTATTGGAAGGTAGCAATGTTGCTGGTACTGCCCTTTTCTCTTGAGTATCTTTCTATCACTGTGAAACATGATTATCTACTCTCAGATTGAAGAAACTCAATGGAAGGAGTTCTATCATGACCCTTTTTTTAGGATTTAATTGAAAATTGAGATGCCTGCAGACTACTGAAGAGACCATAATTAAAGGTGGAAGATGCAGAAATATACCTTGACCATAGCACAATAATTTCAAGAATGTTTTTACTCATTCATTCCACTTAAATTTTTTTCTTCTCTGAAGGAAATGCTCAATGATTGAATAGGAATAGATATATTTACATTATACTAATGTCTGCACTTAATTGGACCACTGATTAAACACATGTGTATGAGTGTATAATATCTCTGCATCACATGGAATTTTCAAAAGTATTGTTCAGACTATTGTAGTTGCTAAATGGCCCGTATTACAGGACTTGATCAAATTTAACTGATAATCAGAGTTGGAAGGGACCTTGTAGATCAATTAGTCCAACCCCCTCCCCAAGTGGGAGACCTTACATTTGACAACTGGCAGTCCAATCTCTTCTTGAACATAAGCTCTTCTGCAGCAAACCATGCTAAGATCAGAGAGATACGGTAGAGATCATACTTATCAGTTAAAAAGAGATAACAGAAATTTAGGAAGGGACAAAACCAATCCAATACTCCTGGGAGTTCCTGCAAAAAGAGGTACAAGTTTCTGGAATTCTGAACCATTCTGAAAAGACTTGTCAAAACTACTGGGTCGGTTTCTGAGATCACATTTAATTGTTATTAGACTATAAAGTGTCCTTGAGTAATGTACTATTATGAACTGTTCAAAATCATGGTGAAGTTGCAGCTTGGACTGATATGTAAAAGTACCAGAAGGAACTTCAAAAGCCAAGTGGAAACTGCCCTTATATGAATCCATGTAGGATCTGTAAATAATAATTTTATAAAAGTCCATCCTTTATTGTTTAAAGAATTGTATTAGCTCAGCCAATGGTTGTTTATTTCATAAACTGCTTAAATAAACCCTAGCTGAGCATTGTTTAAACTTAAATAAGGCATTGTTTGTCTTATTTTTTAGAGGAAGAAAAAGAATAATGCATTTTCTTATAGAAGCTGTAGCTTTATTCATCACACAACTATTGTACAGTGATGCATAACACATTCCTTTCTATAAATTGTCTCTGTGCTGCAAGGTAATCAGCACAATTCTCTTTTGGCTTATTTTGAAATTAATCTCACCAGCTTTAGCTTAATTTGTAAGAACATATGAATTCAATTTTATTTTGCTTTTTAAAACTTACAGCAAGTTACTTTATAAAGTGTTAAGACATTTCATTTAATAGCTGGAATAGTAAAGTGTATAATGGGCCAAAATGCATAGTTGTAGTGGTGCGGGCTCCTCCATGAGGCAATGTACATTATCATTGGTTGCTGGGTGAGAAGGGGCAATCCCCCACGCCTTTTTTTTCTGTGTGCTCTGTATGTTGTTCTGTGAGTTAATTGATGATTTACCTCATGATATATTATGCCTATCTTGTTTGCTGTGTATAATATGTACAATATAAAAGATGTAAAATATATTTATTTATATAAAACTACGACTTCATGTGTGTCTCTGGCTCCCTTTGGATACCTGCAGTGTACTTCCCTGACATAAAGTGAGAAAATGAAGTTTGGTAAATAGATCGTTGTAACGCTTGATAGTTAATGTTTTACTGAAACAGGAAAGAGAACCAGAAATAAGTTGCAGCATTATTTCTTGGTCTCTCAATGATTGCCTGGAAAAAAAATCACAGTGGTTATTGCTATCAATTAGTTGACCAAGAATAATTCATATACACCCTGCAGGGGAATAACTGTAGCCATTTTAAAATGGGTGATGTCAAGACAAATGTGAAGATTTAATTTATGTCTAATTAATTTATATTTAATTAATGTAATATGTATCATGTGGAGTATACATTCAGTTTATAAAATTATCTGTATTTCATATTCCTGCTTTTTCCCATATTACAAACTGCAATTCTGTGCAACTTTTGTGCATCTCTGGGTGTTGCAACCAAAATAAGAAAGACACATGCTTACATTTTTTTGCACTATGTTATATAGTTTTACTTGATAATTTCCCCCCTCCAGGAAGTTGTCTAATTAGTAATAGATTCTGTTCATAATATATCTCCTGAATTTGCATGACAAAAATATCTTCCATATACATTTGTTTAACTCCAAATCAGGTCCTGTTAGAGAAAGTAGACACAGTAAAAAAAAAAAATAGCCTAATTTTAAGTCTCTGTCATGCATGGGAACTTAACGGTCTTGCAGTCCACTGGGAACTGCATAGAGACATTAATGTATGTGTTCCAGATTGAGCAACTGTCGGTCTTTGAAACTGTGCCATCCCAAGGGCTGTCTTTATTACTCCATGTGGAAGAATTAGTCATTGGGTCATTGCCTCCATAAAGTCTTCTCAAGGCAACCCACAATCCAATGTACTGTAACCCTTACCCACAGTCCAATGTACTTAATACAGATGATCAAATGCAGATGAACCACCAACTTCAAACCTATAACTAGAAAGTGGCAAATAGTTTCTTATGGATTCAGCTGGAATTGTTGAGAAATTAGATTTTTTAAAAAAACATTTATTTTCATTTATCAACAAAGATAAAATAGAGAAAAACAGGATTTTTATTACTGTGTTATGTATAAAAACACCACCAAACCACAGGCTGATTGAAATTTAGGTGGAGCTATATTTGCATTTCAGAATAATTCACAAAATGGTTCCAACAGGACCTTGACATCATCACACAAAAGGCATACTACATTCAGTGTTATGGAAGCAATCTGCCTTTTTTGTCTCCCCCCCCCCTCTAAATTCTATAGAAATCTCTATGGTACCGTATATACTCGCATATAAGCCAACCCTTAAAAAACTGCCCCAAAATGAGGAATTTTGCAAAAACTCGCATATAAGCCGACCCCCAAATACCATGGTGTGTTGTTTGGGCTAATAACAAAAGAGTATCAATATGCAATGCACTGATGAAGGTTCATTATCAAAGCATTTGTGTAGGAAACAATATTAAGTTAATTGCTCGGTATGTAAAGAATCTGATGTTATATAATGGTAATATATGCACTTATCGTAGCAAAAGCTTGCAGAAGAGCATAACTGAGAATAAAAGCCATTATTGTTGTTTTACTTTTATTTATTTTCACAAATTAAACTGTGTCTCAGAATCCTTCAAATTCATCCTCACTATCACCCTCGTCCTCAGATTCCCCAAAGAGATGTTTCCAGTCCTCCAATGTATATTTGACATTATCTTCATCCCACATTTCTTCATCTTGATCTTCATTTTCATTTTCTGCCACTTCATCACTGTCTTCATTTTCAGTTTCATTGCTATCCTCCTGCCATACAACATCATCTTCAGTGCCATCTAATTTGTTGTTAATGCAACATTTTAAAAAGGATTTCTGTCCCATTTCTTGTAAAATCATATCCCATGCAGTCTTCACCCAAGACACAACTGTGGGCAAAGGAGGGCATTTGAAGTTTCCTTTGGCTGTTAGTTCAGCCTTGCCATCTGCCATCCACTGTGTCCACAGGTTTCGCATGTGTGTCTTGAAGGGTCTGTTCAAGCTGACATCTAGGGGTTGTAGCATTCCAGTCAACCCTCATGGTATGACTGCCTGAATGGTGTTTGACTCCTTTAGACTCCTTTTTACCTTTTGGTTAGGTGAGCTCTGAATTGGTCCCAGACTAGCATGGAGTGTTTCTTGAGAAGACCTCCATTTCTGCGCACCCACACTTGATTTATCCATTTGATTACGCCTTCTTCATCCATCCATCCTTATGGATGCTGATGGATGAGCACACCACTGGGAAATTTGTCCTTTGGAGGGGTTTTTCATTTGAAGATTGCCATTGGGGGTAGCTTCACCCCATCTGCAGTGCAACTCAGCACCACTGTAAAATGGGTTTTTTGGTGCCCTGTTGTCTTAATAAGAACTGTTTGTTCACCCTTTTGGTTCAATGTTTTAGTGCTTGGCATGTCAAAGCACATAGGGGTCTCGTCCATATTGCCAATCCTGCTGAGGGGAAAATCACCAGTCTTTCGTTTATTTATCACGAAACGTTGGAAGTTCATCACCTTTTCCTCAAATTCTGATGGCAGCTTTTGGGCTATTTTTGTTCTTTGTCTTAAGTGATATCCCATTTCTCTTCAAAAACCTTGTCCACCAGCCCGGGGAAGCAGTGAAGGTTGAGGTACCTTGGTATTTTCCAGATTTGGCCATCTTCAATGCTTGTAAGCGCACGGCCAATCTAGACACACTGTAGCCATTCTGCCTTTGAGCCTCAAACCACTCAAGAATGTGCTTTTCCATTTCAGGGAATTGCCCAGCTTTGGGCCCTCTTTTTGTACGTTTTGAACTGGGGGTGCAATCCAATGTACTATCCTTTCTCCATCTTCTAATATTGCTCTCATCCACTCCAAAGGTTCTTGATGCTTCAAGGTTGATTGTTTCCTCTGCAGCCTTCACTACTTTGAGTTTAAAAGAAGCAGCATAAGACATTCTTTTTCTTTTAAAATCAAACATGGGTATATTTTAATGAATTTTACTGCGGAACTTTACTAAATGCAGAGAAACTGGACACAAATTTGCATGTGACGATCGCAAACACTAAAGCGGTCACGTGAATGACTAACCAATCAGAGCGTGTTATATCCGGTGGGAGAAAAAGCAAAATGGAGGCACCCAGAGTAAAAAGAAATGTGCTGTAAGTATATATCGCTGTATGGTAATATTGATATTGCGTGATCTGAGAAGTGGTGTCATATCATCATGTCGTTTGTGTCAGAAATCAGATTTATGCGCGTATAAGCCGACCCCCAAATTTGAAAAAAAAAAAAGCGTTCTAAAGTCGGCTTATATGCGAGTATGTACGGTACTTCAAAATGGAGTATAGCATTAAACTAATTTTAAAACTGTATGTTCTTGCTTCAAAATTTCTTTTTGAAATGAATCAAGACCAACCTAGTCTTGTATGAATCAGCCAAATATCAGGTGCTTCTGCAGTTGGCCAAATGGTCCGTGTTGAATCGTTCAGTTTGTTTATTTATGTAAGAAGCAATACATCAAAATGAGACAAACTATACAACATAAATTTTAAAATATAAAATACAAGATTATATAAAATATGTACAAGTTAAACAGATCTTGAAATTAGATCTTGGAATTAGCAACATTAATTGCATTGTACTGCGCTACCATGAGGTCTCAAGTGTGCACTGATCAGGACACAAAGGGCAGGTGTTATACATATGTGATTTTGTCTGCATATCACCACAAAACCATCTACTATAAAATATAATATACAATATAAATATGCAGTCTCCATTGACACATTACAAGCACAAATACAGTTAGTCCTCAACTTCAACCATTCATTCAGCAATCATTCAAAGTTATGATGATGCTGAACAAATGGTGATTATGACTAGTCTTCAGAGTTCCAGCCATTGTGCTCCCATGGTCATGTGACCATGATCTGGATAATTGGCAACTGGTCCATATGATTGGTTCCAGCATCCCATGATTACATGATTGTCATTTGCAATTTTCCCTGCTGGCTTCCCCAGAAAGTTGGTAGCAAAGCTTGCAGGTATGGTCAGAAGTCACTGGTATAAGTCTTCCCTACCTGTGCACCCTTCCTCACACTCTCTGTGCTTATGCTGGCCTCTTATGCAGCCCCTCACACCCTTCCTGAACCGCACCATGCCTCCTGCACACCTTCTTCCACCCTTGCTGTACCTCCCTTGCACTCTCAGATAATCTAGCACCAGCTACTTACCTTCCTGACAGACTAGGACTTGCAACTTCCTGCTGGCTTTCCCACTGACTTTGGTTATAGGCAAATTGCCTATCACCTAATGACCATGGGATTCAGTTAAGCATGGCAACTGGGCCAACTGCATCATTTAAAAATGGAAATTCTGCTCCCAACTGCTGTTCTAAATCAAGGACTACTTGAATCCTTAAATGAACAAAATCCAGAGTAGCAATGAATAAAGTTTTACCCCTCCAAATTATTTTGGCTAGGAATACCAAGATTTTCAGGATTTATTTATTTAAATTTCAAATTTCACTGACTCCTCAGTGAAATTGGGTGGCTTACAAATCAAAGAGGCATAATGGACATCATAAAAACAGAGCTGAACAGAAGATGAAACACCCAATCTTAATTAAACAAAACAAAACTAACCAGGTTGGCTGAAAAATACTGGGAGTTTAAGTCCACAAGTTTTAAAGTTGCCAAGTTTGGAGCGTCCTGTTCTAGACAAAAAGAGCATTCCAAGAGGATAGCAGAGGCAGACCTTGGAGAGCACCCACCAAACAAAACAGACAAGCCAGTTGGTTCAATGATCTTGTTCATTATGTCACAGTTTTTTCTTAGAAAAATGTGTGGTTGCCATCAACACAACAGCAGAGAAAGAAATGGAACTGGTTAATTAAAAGCATTTTGTATATACTTGGTATAGGAAAAATATACAAATTACATTTAATAAAATGATATTAAAGTCAGGTCACATAGACCAAATGAAGGAGGAACAAATAGAACTTTCCCAATGTAGCTCTAGAAATCCTCTTACCTCTATTCTCAGTTCAAAACACGCCTCCCAAAATACCTCCTTCCTCAGCTGATTTGTCAAAACCTTCCTGCTCTTATATTTTGTTAGAGTGGGGAATCGGGAATCTGTAGACTTCAAAATATATTTGATCTATATTTCTCAATTCATCACTGCTCAGTTGATTTTGTGCCATTGGGTTATTGTCATGTTTAGCAACTATATTTTTCACAATATCTATCCCCAACCTGGTGCTCCAGGTCTTAAAATGGTGGATTGATCACTGCTGTAATTAATTCCATCCACTTTACTGCTGATCATGGTCTTTGAGTAATGAATACAAAACCTAATAATTTTATCCTATTTATCTTTGCCTCAAATTAGAGTTCTTAATTTTTTTATATACATTTGTTTTTTTTATTCATTATTCTTGGATGTAAGGAGTCTTCTCCAACAGCAAAGTACAAAAGCATAAATATTCTTTTTATCTTGTTTCTTTGAAGTTCAGCTTCAGCTTCCTCAATGTCATAGGAATAACCTAAAAACCACTGCCTGCATAATTCAGATCTTTCTATGGTAGGTATAGGCACATCATAGCATCTATATTATCTTTTTCAAAGTCTTCTTTGCTGCTCTGCCAAATATTAATTTGCAGCATTATGTCTTCATTGCTGGTCCTGCAAATTATAAACACAGTGATTACTCTTCATCAATATCTAGAGGTCAGAGATTTCTAAAATACTTTATGAAATAATTTGCTTTTGAGCTAAAATTAAAGGAGAGCAGCAGATTTCTGCTAGGTAACAACTTTTCCTGGTACAAATTCATTTTCCCCCAAACTGATTTAAAGTAGATTTTGTTTTCAACATCCCTAGTACCGGGGAGGCTATTCAATAAAATAGGTATTGCTATGAGAAACTGTGCATCCAGACTTATATCCTCCAGTCTTTATGGCAGTAAAAACTCTATAAATTATATTTGCTCCATTTTAGAACACCCCAAATAAGATGCAGGAGGCAACTGCAGATAATCTCTGCCATAGAACAACAAGAACATCATTATAGGATATCTTGCATTATGTACATTGCTTTTCACTGAGATGTCACAATATTTTTTTCAAGGGTTTCATATGGTCACGTAGCAGCATTTTGGCTAATAGTAAAAATGGTTCTCCTTTCACAGTATCAGTTATGAATAATACATGTGTCATAACCAAAGAATTATCATATAAATCCTCTTAAAAACATAGCAAGAGAGAGAGAGCATTGCTCCCAAGTGTTGCTGCTGGTGATGTAGCACATCTGAAATTCACATGACATGCTGGGCAGATTGTTTACATGGCATACTGAACCAGAAATTATCTTAGCACAGTTTAAATTAGTGCATTATATAAATCCTGCTTGTGTGCTTAACCTTAAAAGGTTCATATAATTGCAGGAAATCAGATGAATTCTGTGAGCTATGGAGTAGTGCACTCTGCACATATAACTACTCTTCTCCAAGGCAAACTAATGTCAGTGTCCATGTTCATATAATTTTTATGTAATTAATTTAAAAATTAGGAACCAAAATGTCAGTTTCAGGCCACCACAAAGAAATACTGAAACTCAACAATCATTTTATGAGTTCTGTCGTTTACTGTTTTAAAAAAAAATTCTTTGTTTCATTATTGGAATATTTTACAAAACTGCTACAAATATATTGATGAGCAGAAATGTCAGCCCAGATACACTTTATGTTTTCAAAGTATGTATTTACAAAACTTTAGGTTTTATCAAATAAGTTTGCTGCAATGATAAATGAAAAAATAGTCAGGTGAAAAATGTGGTTAAAATGCTTAAAATACTTCTGATTAATTATTTAAGAGTGTAACATAACAGGCATTTTGATTATCTGGAATGTATAAATGATAAACTGTATTGACCTTTCTGTCAAAAGAAATGCAACAGTAGTGACACCTTGTGGTAATTAAGCACATTACACAAAGGGCACACGCCAGAAAGCACAAAATGATGCACCAGTAAAAAATCCCAAAGGTACTTTTTCCAAGACGCAACAGGACTTACTAGAAAGTCCAGTTGCATCTTGAAAAAACACCTTTAGGACAACCATGTCCTGAATGACTGAGAATCTCCACAGACACCAGGAGAAAATACAATTCATGAAAGACACTAGAAATTGGGTTTTCATTACAATCCTTAAATAAAAATGAGTTGCATCCATGAAATAGTGACATTTAGGATAGGGATATAACAAATAATTTTGTAGCTCTTTAAAAACAAATTTATTATTTCAAACTTTCTATTTTACCAGACATTGCTTTCTGATGCCATTATGCTAATATTACTCTTACAGTTGAACTGTGCAGAAACATTCACAACTCTATAGTCTCAGATCTTTTGGTTGTTATATATATGTTGATGTTGTGTATGTATATATATAAGTTGATGTAGTCTCTGGTTGTTGGACTTGAGATGAAAACCTCCATACTTCTTCAAGAGCTCCTGAGTCTTCACATCAGATCCCATGTCTCATTTTGGCCAGTTTATTACATTGGCAGGGTTTCTGATTACTGGCACATCATACAAATTGATGACATGGGTTTTGTTCTTCCCATTGAGCTAACTATTTAGGTCTTGACTTATCTTTGGGTGGTATATGATCAATACTGTGTTTCTTGTCTCCTCAATCCTTGCCTCAATCATTTCTTGATTCCCATGCGATTGTGGGATACCAAGTACTTGTATCTGGTCTGTATGCTGCTATGTGGCATACTCGTAGTTCCATCCCATTAGTCTTAACTATATTCCCTCTCATAACTATCATCCAGTCACACTTCACCAGTCCAAATGACGATCCAATGCCCTTAATATGGATCCATGTCAGGTTGATCAGAAAGTAGATATTTTGTACATTCCAGGCATACAACTTGATGTCATCTAACTAAAGGGGGTGGCTGATGGTAATTCCACTCTTGAACTTGTATCCATATCCAGCCCTTGTGATTATCTGGCTGAACAGGTCCAAGCATATGCAGAACAGCAGCAGGGACAACTTGGTATATGCTGTACTTGATGGCCACTTGTACGAGCCCTTCTTGAGTTGACTTCCAACTCAGGATTCAAAGTGGATGGTATCTAAGGAAGCAGGTCTCTAAGGATCATAGCAAGTCTTGGTTTATTTTCTCTTGGTTTTAGTAGCAAGGATAATACAAAAGGGCAATTCCTTCCTTGCTTTAATTTAAATAATCTATACGCTGCTCACTCTCTTTGTGGTTCTTGGCAGCTAAACTATCCATAAAAACAATGATTAAAGATAAAAGCCGATATTCCAAAATAATAATAATATTAATTGACTGATTGAACAAATAAGTCTAGTGTAATGGATTGCATTTACTATTATTATTTTGGAAATGTACTTCTAGCCTCCTTTTCCAATTGTTTTAAGCAGATGCTGTTGAAAACCAGCAGAGGGAGCTGCTGTTTGTGCTGCGGACACACAGTAATGATCATTGTCTTAAACTTGAAGGTAAACTATATAACATGAACCAAAATATTTTCTCAGCCTAATCTTCATAGATACTTCATTGAGTGTGCATGTCTTGAATGGAGCATGCACTTGTAGAATTTATAGAAGAGGGAAAATAGAAAAACTTTTCATTTAAAAAAAAGAATTTTCATTTCCTCAAAATAGCTTATTGAAAATATTCAAGCTTGTTGCAGTAAATCTTTTGTCTCTATCCAGAGATACGAACAGAACTTATTTCTTTTCGTGGAGATTCAAACCCAAACTTGATTTCATCAACATCAATTAACTATATTTCCACTACCTACATTTTTCAACCTTTGTATAAAACAATCCAGCGCATTTTTCACACTGCATCTTGAGCTTTCTATAGAAGTAAACTGCCAAATACAAAAGCATTTGCTTCTTAGCAAATTTGCATAGGATTATGTTTTTAAAGTTGCATCAAGAATACATTATGGAGGTATGATGTAATTCTACAAGCCTTCCTTTTTTTGAGACTTCCAAATATTTAATCACTGTGGATTTTCTAGAATCAATAATTTTTTTTAAATCCACAATTCTATTTTTCTTACATGGCTCCCTTTCTCCCCTCTCTCCCTTCACCTTCCATTTTCCTGCATTCTTTCTCTAACGTTTGGGTTCCCTTTTCTTCCCCCTAGTTGGACAGGATCTCGAAATTCTGATACCTGATTTCCATTCTACCAGTATTTGCATCAGCCTTTCCATTCTTCTTTGACTTACTACTACACAGTAGTTATGTTATGCCACAATTTAATTGATCACATTTAATAGCATTCATTGATTAAATGAATCAATCCCATTGTCTAAGTTCCCATTAACATGATGAACCATAATAGCTGAGCTATCCAATCACATTTCAGGTGGTATATTGCATAAACCCAGACATTATACAAGAGCAGTCATTAGGCAGCAGTACAATAGACTCCTTTCCTGCTTTGCTGTGTTTTTGCAATTATACAAACAACGTTGCTGTCCTGAATTTTGCTATTTGTAGTTAAATAACTTACCAACCTGATGAGTAAAATAGCTATTTATACAATAAAAATTTTCAATTTTCAAACTTACAGAATTAAAAAATTCTAAGCAACATAAGACTATTTTGGTTTTATTTATCAAATTTCTACATCCCTGCATCTTACTTAAGTGTCTAAGTATGATTTTGAAAACTATGATTCAAAGGACAGAAAATGTGAAGGTAATATAATTTCTGGATTTGTGAATCAAGGGCTGGAAAGTTGCTTAGAAGCTTAAAGTGTTATTTTCTGAGTTTTTCAAATAAGAGCAGCATAATTCTAAAAAAAAATCTCCAGGGAAAGGAAAACTGATCTTATGATCTCTGAAAAAACATCCTAGAACAGGGGTGTCAAATTGGCAGCCTGCAGGCTGGATGTGTCACACGCAGACTACATCCACCCAAGCGCTGTGAAGCGAAAAATGTTGCGATACATCATGTGATGGCAACGTGACACTACAAGTTTGATGCCCATGTCCTAGAAGTTTTAGGACTGATTAGACTTCCCTTCTTGAAGTCAGAAACCAAATTCTAACCTTGGAGAATATAATCTGATATTCAGTCCTCTTCCAAGCCAATTCCTTGAGAAGCTGACTTTATAAAATCCCCCAAAAAGATATAATAGGAAATGTGAGAAAAATTCCTAGATCTAAGCATATAGGGCTAATGTGTTCCAATTCTAGATAAATTGAACTTATTTTTCCCATTGCTTACATGGAGAAATGCTTTCAGTGTTTGAACAGTTTAGCAGAAAACATAAATTGGACACTGTTTTTATCTACTTGAATAAATCTAGTAGAATGCTAATTTGCCAAACTCTGCTCTTAAAAGCTCTCTAAGCAAGACAATAGGATTCCCCTGCACATTTCACTTTTAGGTCCCAACATTTCACTGAAGAAATGTAGTATCTAGGTTCTAAATGAAATCAGTACATTTGAATCAGTTTTCAATTGACTTGTGCCTTTCTTTTCCACATAGTCAAAATTGATCATTTTCTATTTTTAGAGAAAAGAATTTTAAGTAAATATTTAAAAGAACTTAACTTGATTTACAATGTAAATGGTCTTTCTTTAAATATATTCCCCATGAAATGTGATGTTGCTGCTTATGCATGAGCAGGCAAGCTAATGTTTAAAACAATCTCCTTGATCCAGGCTGACATCTTTTTCTTTTTACTATTTTTAAAGTGGCTCTTTTCAACACAAAAAAACTCCAGTCATCCAGGTTCTTATTTTTAAAGCTAAAGTTTCTATTTTAAAAACATGAACTCATGTCTTTATAAGAATGGCATCAATTTAAAGATGTTGATTCAGTATCCAATGCAATAATAAATTCCTTGGGTTATATTTTAGTCAGGTCAGCCAAATGTATAATCAAGCAGTTAAAAAATGGAAAATTCTTTTACATCCTGGGATAAAGAATATTTTTCCTTATTTTGTGAGCTTGTACTAACATTGTTTTGCCCAATATTCTACCTTTCCTATGGATTTATGAAGTAGATTTTAAAGGTCTTTGCCCCAATACAATCTTTATTGGCTATTTCTAGTTCTGCTAACCTCAATTCATTCTGCCTAGGGTTATTCAGCATCTAATAAATCATAAAGACTGGGCATGGGCTCATAAGCAAACTGAATAGCAGTCCTGGGGCTTTCCATAAGGATGTGTTGGGCAGTTTGGCCCAGGTTTTAGTTGCAGTTTGGAATATGTTGGTGGCAGAGGTTTGGAACCAGTGTCCCAATGTGGTCTCTCCTGTGCACTGATCCCATGGTGCTTCTTAGTTTCCAAGGAACCCAGGAAACTAAAGTACTAAAAGACATGCTTAGAGAATTGTTGGAAAAAGACAAAGAGCAAGGTTGTCAGAACAGGAGAAAGAGCCAATATTTGGGATTAAATTTTGTCTATAAGAGCAGCAGCACATCATTATTTCTCTACTAATAGCCATCTACTAATTGGGTCTACTAATAGCCATCTAACAGCCTATTCAGGATGACTCATTCTTTGTTTGAAAGGAACAGGAATATACCAAGGGATCTTGCAAAATCTATTCTAGTTATTTGATGTATAAAGTCATTCAGACTTGCTTGGAGTTGCATATTGACTAAACAACTTCAGTTGAGATGCTTGGGGCAGTGTCTTATCTGGAATGAGTTTTATCTTGTGACTCCTGATTAAGTGGACAGAGTCCTTCAGATGATGAACTTAGCCACCAGTTTCTTAGATCTATGACTCTACTGGGTTGTTGATGTTGCCCTAGAAGTGGCATGTGACTTGACTCTATGCAGTGGTGCCAGCCTCCTTGAAGGGGGCTTCCTCCTGTCTTAAAAAAGCAGTCCTCCTGGACTGCTCCCAACACAAGAGGGCCATCATCTAATGCAAAGTTTTTCATTCAGCCTTCAAAGGAAGGTCACTGAAAAGATGGTTGGGGAACCACTTCAGAAAAACCTCGAGGAAACAGATTATCTGAACCTGTTTCAATCATCTTTCAGAACATGATAGACTAGAGCACAGACAATGCAATGATTGCACTTGCTGATAACCTTTGGAAGGTCCAGGATGGAAGCAATGCAGTATATATCCAGATGCTTCTTCATTGCTCAGCCATGGTCAGTACTATAAATAGAATCCTTCTGAAATGTCTGGGGAAAGTCTGTAATAGTTGAAATACTGTGTTATTGTGGCCTCCTCCTTTCTCAATAATCAATTCCAAGAAGTCAAGTCCACAGACCCTCAATTGTAGTGTACCACAGAGCTCCACATTTTCACCTCACCTGTTTAACAACTACCTGATGTCACTGGGTGAGATCATCCATTGATTTGAAGTTTGGTATCATCTTTGTAAAATTCATACCCAGTTGTACATTTTAATCTCAGGTTGTCCAAGTGATGGTGTCCAAATTCTGACTCAGTACTTGAAGGCTGTGTGGATCTGGATGGTTAGGGACTCACATTCAATCCTGAGTAGCATTTAGAGTTTCTGGTCCTGGGGATTTTTCATTTCTAGTCTTTAATGGACTATTATTTTCCAACTCAAGACTGGTGCACAATCTGAAAACCTTGAACTCACTGCTGCTGCTAAAAGGTCATATGGCAGATGTAACAAAGAGTTATAGATTTATCTAGATGGCTTGTTGCACCAATCCTTTGATTGGGAAGCCATTTTAGAAAAATCTTTTTTTTTAATGTAGAAATAATACACATTTCTACCTTTTGTTTTTGAGTAAACACACTATACCAAAAACCTTTAAAAATGGAGCAGATTTTTTTAACCTGATTTTTTCTTACCTGTTTTTTTTTCTGAAAGTAAAATGTATGTTTTTAATTCGGAAAATCTTTATTTCAAAAATATTTCAAGTTTGTTCTAAGGACTATACATGTAAAATTAAACTTCCTCAACAATTGCTTCCAGCCTTCATCAAAGAGTTTTTAATTGTGATATTTCATATTGCAAGTTTACAAAATCTAAGAAGTATACAAGCAAGTGAAAAATGTGTTTGTATGTATTAACATGTTATACACATGTTCAGAGGTATTTGTGTCTAGGCAGATTATTTTAGATATCACATCCTAAGCTTGCTTGGTTTTTTTTTAATATAGTTATTTAGAAAAAACTTCCTTCACCAGTCTATTTTCTTCAGCTTTCAAATTCTCTGTGGTCACTTTATGGGCTGGGCCAGGAAATAATTTTGCAATCATTTATATGGTTAAGAGTCATGTATGAGTCAACTTTTTTCTTGCACATTAAGAAAGATTCTTTCAGCTATTTCCATAATCTATAGCCACTAAACTGGTTTTTATGATTGTGGATTTATTAACATAACTTTGTTATTTTTTCCCATCCTCACTATACAAGATCAGAAGAGATACTATTTTTCATATTCTTTTTCTTGGTGATTTGTTTCTATTTCTATATAAAAATGTAGAGATTAGTATAAATTGATACTTTAATTAATACTATCTCTTCTGCTAATAAACCTTTGGGCAGAGAATGTGGAAAAACATCAAATATTTTTCTGGACAAAAACTGAGAATCAGTTTTTCCTTCTACTGTAAATATATGAGGCTTTATTTTATCTGATCTTATATCTTTCACAATATATGTTTTTGTTATACTTTTAACTGTATTTTCATATTTTTAAATAACATATTTATATCAAGATATTGCAAACTGTTTTGAGAACAGGATATGCAGTAGAAACATAGAGATTTTTTTCTCATATAAATAAAATATTTGTATTGGATAGATTGGATATATTCTGCTGAACACAGTGCAGCATCTTCACTAAATGTATTAGGTTTAGGTTTCAAAATTTGTATAATTTTAGAAGATATATAACTAGTCTTAAACAGAGGAACATATAGCTCTTATGTTATTGGATTATAATTACCATCATAAGTCATAATTGGCCATGCTGATTTGGTGTGATGGACAAATTCAGTAACATGATATATATTGCTCATATATTATATAACATCATATAATATCATATACTGCTCATCTCAACCCCCAGAAGAATGATAAATTTAGATGTTATGAAAAGGGCACACATGAAGTCCAATTGCTTGTTTGTAAAAACTATTCCATCCTTCTTGTTGTCTAGTTTGTATAAACAATCATTTAAAGCCAAATCATTGGGATTTTTTTTTTTGAGATATTATGGAACACAATTCATGTAATGTTACTTTCAATCAATCACATGTTTATATATTTTATTGGTCATAGACCAGCATAAAGTAATGTTAGGGTTCTCTTTTCTTTGAAGTAAATCCTACAATTTGCAATGGGTCCCATTCCACAATAAATATATTAGGAGATATAGTCAAAAGACTATGTAGCAATCTATTTATTTTTTTTAAAGTGGTGCTGCCATAAAAACTGTTGAACACAAACACATTTATCCAATTTTGATGCATCACAACCACTTTTCCAGATAAACATAATATAGACGTGAATAAGAAGTATTATATAACATATATTAATTCCTGGGAGTGGAAAGAGGAAAAGGGGGGAATACATTTCTTAGGCATTAAGGCAAAACTCTGTTTTTGCTGTAACAGACTAACTTGGAAACTCAGGCAGTAAGAACTTTACAGTATGTCCAAATCTCTTGCCTGTTCTTATCACATGAGTAGCATTAAATTGAGAATACTCAATTATATATCAGAGATCCGCCAAGCATGCTGTTAATAATTAAAAAGATTCGCTCACTGGATCAAAAACCATTGGGATGATAATTGCAATTAGCATTCATGATTTAATGCACCAGCTATGTTTAAGAAAAATATCTAAAGTATGTTCTAAAATGGGGTTCTTCAACAGTGAGCAAAGAGAATTCCAAAGGGGAGGATAGCTATAGTAGCCTTATATACTGCTTTACAACTCTTACAGAGTTTGCATATATCCCCCATCAATCTAGGTCCTCACTTTACTGACCTCAAAAAATCCCATTCTTAGATAATCCACTTAGGTTTAGGATTATGGATCCATGAATTCAGAGAGAAAAATGGAGATTGCCAATGGATTCAGATCCCATGGGTTTGGTTAGGAGGGTGCATATTTTTTGAATGTGCCTTATCTACATTTCTGGAGAAAATAATGGGAAAATATGATGAGTGGAATATCCACTTATATATGTGCCTAAGAGGACTTTCTGTGTACTGCATTTTCCTAAGTATTTTCTAAGGAAATATAGTTAGGGCATGCTTGAAAAGTACATATGATCCTAACCATACACATGATCTCCAAATCTATTGGTGATATTCATTTTACTCTACGAATTAAATGAACAACTAAATCTAACCCAAGGTGGATTTTACTCAAATAGGATTTTTCCATGCTCGAAAGGCAGGCTCGAAAAGTATGCATGCTCCTAACCATGTCCATCAGCTCTGAATCCATTGGCAATTGCCTTACAGTTAGGTCTCCATAAATTTGTAGAAAAAAAATGAAAAGTTTCCTAGTAAAATACATAGAAATCAATTGCACTGGCAATAACTCAATACAAGTTTAGGGTTAGGTCACCATGCATTCAGAGAGCAAAATGGTTCATGCCAATGAATTCATAGTCCATCATTATGGTTAGCAGTCTTCCTTATCTATATTTCTTAGTAAAATACATGGAAAAATCCAATTTGGGTATAATCCACCGATGGATAGGATGAGTTGTTGATGAATTTGCAGGATAAAAAAGTCATTGCCAATGGATTTGGAGCTCATGGGTATGGACTGTAGGGTGGATACTTTTTGAGCCTGTCTTATCTATGTTTCCAGGGAAAATACCGTGTTTCTCATATAAGGCCGGGTCTTTTTTTTTTTTTTGAGCCCCGAAAAAATGGCTAGGCCATCTTTTTGAGGGTGACTTAATTTCCCCCCCCCTTGAATCCTCGGGCGGGCAGGTGGCGACGGCTTGGATGTTGATCTCGGTGTTGGTGAGGCACTTCGTATCGGGAGACCTTCTGCCACTGTTGCTTTCCCTTCTCCCCATGTTGCTGCAGCATTTGAAGCAATGCCACGGCATTTGGCGCAGACACATGGCATTTGGCACAGCCATGTGCGGCCAGCTCCTCCCTCAACCAGAGCCCGGTGGAGAGACTTGGCTTCAGGCGCTCCAGTCGCCACCTTCACGGCCATCATTTGAAGGCAAAACCCATTCTTTTAAAAATGACACCCTACTACCGGTACGACAAAGCCTCCCCTGCCTGAGAAGGCAGCCCAACCCCACGTGGGGAGGCAAATCTCCCGGGGCCGCAGTGCAGGATCGGCCCACCCTGGGAGAAGTACCCAGCCACCACCCTGACTGGCTCCGGGTAGAGCACGAAGAGCTTCACCTGGGGCGCCCAGCGCAGCTGAGAGGCGAGCCTTCCTGCCCAGCGGTGGAGCTCTGGCCAAGGCAGCGAGCGCCTCCTCCCCGGACCCTCTGCTCATCTTGCCAGGGCCGCGCCAGAACCGGGTGTGCTGGGCAGAACTGGGAAAGTGAGCTGCAGGTGCGTGCCCACCTGCCAAGTGAAAGAGCCGGGCTGACCTGAGCTTGGCTTCCCAAGTCCTTCCAACTCGACCCCGAAGGGGCCACTGGGAGAGGCCTCCTGAGGCAGTGATAGCACGCCCATCTGCAGACAGGAAGGCGATGCGACGGCAGCGCTGCTTCCCTGGCTGGTGGGTCTGGCAGAGAGAGCCCAAAACCACCCGTCCTTTCCACCCCTTGCCCAGCCCGTTCCCGTCCTCATGCATCTCCAAACACACCGGCAGCTCCAAACGCTGCAGCGGCATGGGCATCGGTGCTCAATCGGTGGGGCTCAGCTTGGAGGATGTAGCGTGGGCTGTTGTCTTGCCTCCCTGTCAATGGATGGGTGGGCACTATCACTGCCTTGGGCAGCTGCTCCCGGTGGTCCCTTCGGGGTTGGGCTGGAGGGTCTTGGGAAGCCAAGCTCGGATTGGCCCAACTCTTTTGCTTGGCAGGTGGGTGCACACCTGCAGCTCACTTTCCCGGCTCTGCCCAGCCTGCCCGGCTCTGGCCCAGCTCTGGGGGGATGAGTGGAGGGCCCAGCAGGGAGGCACTCGCTGCCTTGGCCAGAGTTCCACCGCCAGGCAGGGGGGCCCGCCTCTCAGCTGCACTGGGCGCCCCAGGCGAAGCTCTTTGCATTCTGCCCGGCGCCAGGCAGGGATGGAGGCTGGGCGCTTCTCCCAGGGTGGGCCAATTTTGTGCTGCGGCCCCGGGAGATTCACCTCCTCACATGGGGTTGGGCTGCCCTCTCAGGCAGGGGAGGCTTTGCCGTACTGGTAGGCCGTCATTTTTAAAAGGATGGGCTTTGGCTTTGAACAATGCCCAGGAAGGCGGCAACAGGAGCCCCTGAAGCCGAGTGTCTCTGCCAGGCTCCGGTTGCAGGGAGGAGCCCTGGCTGGCCGCGCGTGGCTGTGCCAAATGCCGTGTGGCTGCACCAAACACCACAGCATTGCTCCAAACACCGCAGCAGCATGGGGAGAAGGGAAAGCAATGGTGGCGGAAGGTCTCTCGATACGAAGTGCCCCACCAACGCCAAGGTCAATGCAGGCAGCATATCCAGGTGTGCAACAAAATACTTCCTAACGGCAAGCCCCCCACCATTCCCCATTTTGCATGTTTTAATATAGGCCTTAATTTGGGGAGGGGGTTAATTTCATTTCATGCCTATAAAACATGCTCAGATTCCTATTGGGGGAGGCCGTATTGTTGGAGAAACATGGTACATGGAAAAATGACATTTGCAGAGGATCCACTTAGGGTTAGGGTTA
>BLBF01000002.1:58349014-58377460 GCA_015471245.1 Laticauda colubrina
ATATTTTTCCTATGTATTTTCCCATGAAATTAAATTATACAGGAAAAGTATGCACACTGCTAACCATACTCATGGGCTCTGAATCCATTAGTGATGTCCATTTTTCTCTCTGACTTCATATAATCATTACCCTAACCCTAAGTGAATTTTTCCTGAAAAAATTCCCATGTATTTTAACCAGAAATATATATAAGGCTCAAAAACTATTCACCCTCCTAACCATAACAATGATCTCCACTTTGATCTAAGAATTCATGGAGACCTAACCCTAACCCTAAGTGGATTTTATCTGAATAGGATTTTCCCATGTATTTTACTAGGAAACATAAATAAGGTACGCTTGAGAACTATCCACCCTCCTAACCCTAATGATGGACTCTGAATCCATTGGCTATGTCCATTTTGCTCTCTGAATTCATGAAGACTTAATCCTAATCCTACATTGAGTCATCCATCACTAATGGGATTTCTCATGTATTTTACTAGGAAACCTGTCGTTTTTTGTCTACAAATTCATGAAGACCTAACTATAACAAGATTGCTAATGGATTCAGAGCTGATGGGTATGGGTAGGAGGGTGCATGCTTTCCGAGCCTGCCTTATCTAAATTTTGAAGTAAAATACATGGGAAAATCCCATTCATGGAAAATGCACAGGGTTAGGGTTAGGTCTTTAGAAAAAGAAGAAAATGGACATCGTCAGTGGTTTCAGAACTGATTGATATGATTGGGATAGTGGATAGTTTTCAAGCCTGCCTTATCTAGGTTTCATGGGAAAATACATGGGAAAATGCTATTTGGGTAAAATGCAGTTAGGGTTAGGTCTCCATGCATTCAGAGAGCAAAATGGCCATTGCCAATTGATTCATAGTCCATCATTATGGTTAGCAATCTTCCTTATCTACGTTTCCTAGTAAAATACATGGAAAAATCCTATTTGGGTAAAATCCACCTAGGGTTAAGTTGAATTGTTGATGAATTTGCAGAAAAAATGGGACATTGCCAATGGATCTGGAGCTCATGGGTATGAATAGGAGTGTACTTACTTTTCGAGCTTGCCTTATTTACATTTGCTTGGAAAATAGGAAAATCCCATTTGTGGAAAATCTACTTAGGGATTTTGCTCCATTTTGCTCTGATAATTCATGGAGACCTAACCTAATTCACCCTATCAACACACTGACTAATTCTTCTAAGTGGGGTAAAGCTTGTGAATAGTTTTCAAAGCAGTTATGCACAGGTCTTACAGTTGTTCGAAGAAGATGTAAATAAAACCCTTTCACTTGATGTCATATTTCCAGAGTTATTTTTATGCTACCATATGCTCAGCTCTATTTTTTAATTTTAACTTAAAAACAATGAAGTATCTCAATTTCTTTTTGATAATTATTTGGCAGTTTCCCCAAATTTATCAATTTTTATCTTTTTCTTCTAAGTAAAATATACAATTGCCAGTAACTGATTAGTTTTAATTATTCAAGCTCTACATTCCTCTTCTTTAAGACTTCAGGTAATTCTAGATTTATGACCATTTATTCAGAGTAAACGATTGGTGGTTATAACCAGGCCTCAGAGTGTTGGTTGTTACAGCACCCTCATAGTCACATGATCACAATCTGGGCACTTGGCAACTGTCTCACACTTAAAATCAGTTGCAATTTCCAACTATTACATGATTACCATTTGAAATCTCCCCAGCAGGCTTTACAGAAAATCAATGAGGAAGCAGTAAGGAAGGTCACAAGTCTCTCACCTCTCCCACTTATTCAACCTTTCTTTTATTCACCCTCTTTGGTGCTCTCACTATGCTGGCCACTGGCACACCCTAGCACCTCCTTCAAGACTTGCCATATTTTCCTTGTTCCCTTCCTGAGCTCCTCTCACACACTGCACTCCTTCACATCTTTCCCAACCCTTATTGCACTTCTGTTGCACCTTTATGCACACCTCTGCACTCCTATGCACCCTCCCAAAGCCTTGTCACACATCTTTTACACCTTTTCCCTAATTCCAGCAATATCTCACACCCTTGCACAAACCATTCTTCTGTCTGCCACCTGGCAGCAGCCACTTACTTGCCTGTGGCCTTTTGTTAGCTGCCTGGGACTTGCAAATTTTTCCTGGATTCCCACTGACTTCGTTGTGAAAGGTGGCAGAAGGTTGTTTTGCCTGGTGACCATAGGATAGGGTGAACAATGGCAACTAAGACTATAGGGATTTTCATTGATATACAATGTGTCAACTCTGAAACGGATTGGGCCTGTCGTAGCCATTTTCTCCTTTTCTCAGCATGACATACTTTGGGGGGGAGGAGGGAACTTTGGAATGTCAGACCAGACATCAACAAATTACTATCTCGTAATAACCAAGGTCATCCTAACAAGTGCTGGCCAAAGACTGGAAGAGGTTACCAGGGAGAAGCCAGAACACCTAATTGGACAATGTGACAAGGATGTGGGGAGCTGTCTAATCTTTAATTATACTAAAAGCACAGGAAATAACCAGAGCTGGTTTGTTTTTCAGCTGGGCTGAAATTATGTACTCAATAAAGCAGTTCTTTGAAAAGCTAAAAGTTTCAGAGTTGCTGATTGATTGGATTCATTATTTGGAACCTTGACACAATGCTGTTGTGCTTTGATGATGGCAAGCCCAGTCCCAATTGCCATCATAAACTGAGGTTTATCCATGCAGTATTTCTACTTTGGTGTCTCCATGTTTACTAATCTTCTCTTCTGGGATAGGCTGATGCAGCCTAATTGAGAAAAAGTAATATTTTAAAAATCTTATCAGTAACACTGATCAAGAGCTGGCAAGAGATCAGATGCCTAGCTTGGCTAAGTTGCAAATAATATGCAAATGAATAAGCTAAAACTGAAATTATATGCAATACTGCCTGTTTTTTAAATAAAAGTGAAAAAAAATCCAAAGTGGCATTATACACTGAATTTTTAAATTAAATTCTGAAAACACAGAAAGCCTCAGTAATTGCAAAGAAAAAATCAACTTCTGTTAACATCAGGACAATCATAAAACAATTCAGACACCCTAAATGGTTAAGAAAAAGGGTAGCAAATACTTAATGCAGTATCGACCATGTGGTAGATACTCCAAAATAATGTGTGATTTAGTGATTCCACAGAAGCAGTTGTTCCAAAGCAGAGTTGCCAAACTCGTGGCCCATGGGCCAGATACGTCAGGTGCTGATCACGCCTATTCCTGGTTTAGCGAAGGGGGGAAAAGTCACAATATGTCACATGACACTGCTGTGACAATGCGAGTTTGACACGTCTGTTCTACAATATGCCCTTGAAATGTTAAATTAATAAAGCAAAGGGAAGGCAACAAAGTTTGACTCTTGAACAAAACAACAAAATTTGAATATATTGTTCAGTTGTTCAGGTAACTGGTACATATTATATTAAGTACATGCAAATTTATCCTTTTTATAATTTTTAATTTGTGAATAATACAAATTTATAATTTGTGAATAATACAAATTAAACAATTTTTGAGACAAGAAGATAGCAATCTTTTATGAGAAAAGTAATAAGAGATAAAGGCAGAAGTCTTTTATTAATGGAAGTACAATAGCACTAAAGTAACCTAAAGTGTTTCCCTTAAGATGAAATCAAAGGAAATCTCCCAGCCCATGAAAATCACATGTAGATTTCCATCAGAAAAGGCTAAGATGCTTTCTAAATATTGTGTTTCTGCTGCCATATATTAAATCATCCAGATTTTTGCAGGTCAGATAGTCTATTTTGTAACTTTTGCAGAGAAGTCGATGGCAAGATCTCTCTGGATGGACCTCGCCTAAGAAGCAGCATCATTTTAACTGGTTAAGCCACAAACAAGTGATAACAGTGGTTATTTTCTCAAAATATACTCACCTGACAACGCCTGGTATCTTTTTTTCTTGCTCAATTGTCCATCTCTCTCGATCTGGGTTCATTAAATGGGCATTCCTCTCAGGATACGGCATGAGAAACATCCAGGGCGCTGAAGATGTGTACTGATCTTGTCGTCTTTCACTACCAATCCACCAGTACCAACTACAACACCGCCAATTGTTCCAAAAAGTGGCACGGAATAACACGTGCTCCACGAAGAGCCTACTCCAGAGGTGTCAGCTCATCCTCTCCAGTCCTCTGCGCAGGGAAACTGTCCTTGGACAATTCTGGATTTGTTGCCATGACGACCCCCCCACCCCCCCCACCCCCGTCTGTCTTGGAATTTGAACGCCGGCAACGATCCAGTTTTAACAGTCTTCGTTCCTTGCAAAGTTCGCGCTTACTCGCAGGCCGCCGCCGCCGCCGCCTACAGTATTATCACCTCAAGATTTCACGTGCGCAGACCGGCCCGTTCCTTCTCGCGCTCTCCTCGGTGAAGCGCGAAAGAGGCTGAAGCGAAGGGCCGAGTCTACCGCAGACACGGAGCGAGGCACTCGCGCTCATGCGCGCTCTTTCCGCAGCGGTCACAGCCTGCGGTGGTTGTCCTCCAGCGCATGCGTCCTTTTCCTCCGGTCTTGCTTCGGTTGTTTGAACAGGAAGGCGGACATATTTGTGAGAGGACTCCCTCCTTGATTAGCTACTGCACTGGAGCGATAGTGACTTACCCTGCGGCTTTGTACTTTTTGCCTTCGCTCATCTCTGCAGTTGGAAGGAGCTTGCATTCCCCCCCCCCGTTCTCTTTTCTCCCCCGCCCCCCCCTACCCCCACCCCGGCGCCACGACAGACCGAGGTGGGGCAGCAGCGGAGCAGCGAAACTCTGGCAAGCTGCACCAACTCCTCCGGGACTTTTGAATCCCGGTCAGCAACGGGGAGAAGAAACGCAGCGACCGGAGAAGCCGCGACAGAGGGGAGAAAAGGGAGCGAGGAGAGGAAGAAAGCATCTCAACCGTTACGCGGTGGCCGAAGACAACTCGCGCATCTGGAGAGCGAAAGCGGAGGCGTCGGCTTGCTTTTCCCGACCCAGAAGTTGGGGGCTTGCGGGGCCTCTGAGGCGGCTCGTCCGCGCGAACCTCCGCCGTGGCTTGAGTACGAAATGAAGCCGTGCGCCTCCTCAGGCCCGAGTCTCGGTGGAGGGAGCAGCTGGATGACGCTCCGCTGAGAAAGTTTCCTGTTTTTCATGGTAGGCCTCGCGCTTTTCCTCCACCCCTTCTTCCCTTCTTTCAAAGCCGCTGCTGGGCAGCTCATGCCCAAAGAGAAGCGGGAGGACCCGCTACGCTGATCGGGGGGGGGGGGGGGGGGGAGAGAGAGAGAGAGAGAGAGAAAAAAAATGTGGTTCCTTCGACACAGGGCCTCGGGCTGGAGACGAGAGCGCACCGGCGGACCAGGGAGCACAGCCTAAGAGACTCCCGGGGCAACCGAGAAGGCGGCTCCCCCAGGACCGAGCAGCGCCCCACTTCCGACGTTCGCTTTTGTCGCGCGACGATGTGTAACGGGGGGAGGACAAGGGACAACCCCAGCCAGTCTCCGGCTCTTCTCTGAGAGGGAGAGCTCAGGGAGACCAACCCCCCCCCCCCCCACCCATCCTCCAGATTTGATTTCCTGTGGATTAAGGAAGACCGGCTCTTCAGCATTATGTCGACAGGAGAAAGCTTTGAATCCCGGTTTGAAAAAATCGGGATGATGATAAAAGACCCCAAATCTGAAGTGAATTCGGACTGCTTACTGGTGAGTGGCATTGACTTCCTTTTTGGTTTCTATTAAAAACGGGAGGGGAAGACTTCCTCGAGGGTTTTCCCCCACCCCACCCTACCCTTTTCAATGAAAGATCTCGGTTGCCTTTTTATTTCTGGAAGTTTAAGCCTTGCATGTATGGATGGTAGTGATTTGAAGAAAGGCACAAGAAATATTTTGACAAGGCCTTTTTGCATCAGCACTCAGTCTCAGGCAGTTTTATTTTCTCAGAACAATTCTTATAGGCTGATGGTTTGGGTCGAGGCCCACTATAGGGAGTCCTCAATTTATGACAGTTAGGACTGGAAATTTCATCACTAAACGATGCAGTTATTAAGCAAGTTGCATCCCATTTTATGACCTTTTTTGGCTACAGTTGTTAAATGAATCACCATGGCTGTTTAGTGAATTAATTCAGCTTCCTTCATTTAACATTGCTTGTCCAAAACTCCCTGAGAAGTTGCAAAAGGTGATCGCTTTACTCCCAAGATGCTGTCAAGGTATATGATGCTGTCAAGGTTGCCAAGTGTCCAGATTTTGGTCATGTGACCACAAGGAGGCTGCAATATTTGTAAACATAAGTCACCTCAAATGATTGTAAGATGAGGAGTACCTGTAATATGTTGTGGAACCCTTTTGAGAATCGGAAATTAGTTCAAATAAGTCAAATAAATTGAATTATCATAAAGAAGTTAAGATGATTGTATGATTTATGTGTTTTCCAATCAATAGAATCCATGTACTGTCTGATATTGAAAGGGTTACCCTAGAAGTTGATGGAGGCTTAACATGATATTAACACAAAAAAATTCACTGTTACAAAAATAAGATTTAGCTTTCTTATTTGGACTTATTTACATGACTGCATGTACTGATTTAGGGAGTGATACTGTTATGCTAATATTAGGGATGTTTTCAAACATACTAAACTGAACATTTGATTAGTGGCTCAGAAGTGAACCTATGTAGTTTGTTTATAGCTCTGTGGTTATTGATTCAGGCACTTGGTTAACTAAATAAACTGTACTTCAGTTAACCATGGAATAGCTTGTTGTATAAATATAGCTGGGGAGAGTCTGGTAAAACATAAGTTCCTAACCAATTAAGATTAGTCCAGGTAGCCAATGGTTTTCTATCCTACTAAAGAGACTGATTAAATTGGTGTATGACACATTGAATTTTAGGTAGCTGAATTAGGTTTACACCCTTGAGCATAATTTCATTTTTCATATTAACCCACTTGAATAAGTCAATATGACTTCTTTGTCCTTATTTTTTTCCCATAATAAAAATGTTGTAATTTTAAAATAGAATAGAATACCAAGTGTGATTGGACACACAAGGAATTTGTCTTGGTGTAAATACTCTCAATATACACATAAAAGATATATTCGTCAAGAGTCATGAGCAATCAAATCATACTAGGAAAGTCAATATAAATCGTAAATATACAAGCAGCAAAGTTACAGTCATACAGTCGCAAGTGGGAGGAGATGGGTGATAAGGAGTGATGACAAGATTAACGGTAATAGTAGTGCAGACTTTGTAATTGTTGAACAGGGTTGAGGGAATGTTTGATTAAGGTCCTCAAAACTATTATGGCAGAGTGTACAATATCAGGGTATAACAGAACTCTTTCCAGTGTACAATACTGAAAAAAAAAGAATTGAAAGTCACACAGCAGCGCAAATTAAAGAATGAACCATATTTTATTTTTATTTTATGGTTAGTTTATAAACTTTATAATCGTTGAGGACAAGTATATTTGAAAATAATTATTGAAGAAGCTTAGTATAAGAGAGTAGGCCATTGTTTTAATTGCCTTTCTATCCAATCACTATATTCTACTTTTTAAAAAAATAAGCTGCCTTTCGTTATTTTTATCAGTTCTTGCCAAATGCAAAGTGATTACATTTTCTTTCTTTTATAGACAGGAGATATCCATCAGTGCATTAATAGGCTACTGCATATTCAGCATACACACACACACAAACTACAGTTCTCTAGGTACTCCTGTTATGTACCTGATTTTTATTTAAATATGTGTGTGTAGTGTATGTGTATTATCTATATAAATCAGGTGCATAACAGGAATACCTAGAGCATTTGGCTCCTTAAAGTCCCCTAAATTTCCTCAGATCTCCCTCCGGTTTTGAAAAATGCTATTAAGCTTTTGCACAAAGCCTGGAAATGTCCTTGAAATGTTAGAAGTTTCTCACTGTTGGGAATAATATTGATATGAGAGCACTGCTTGTATCAGTTGTTCATAGTAAATGCTTTGTGTGTTAGGCTGATGATTGGGGCAGATTCATTTGACTGTTACTGTGTACCATTTGAATTTACTTCATGGGAATGATATTTTTTTAGCATAGTCATTGATGGTTACACTAAGTCCATAATCAAGAGTAACTACTAAACGTCTTATCAAGTAATAGAGATGTGTACGGCCTGTAGTGAAGTAGGAGAATGCCTGATATGAATTAAGAGATTTTGCCCAACTAACTTAGAATAATTTTCTGTTTATAATTGGGTTAGGTTCAAGATAGTTATCTTGTGTATCTAATCTAGAGAAAATGGTATTTTAATTTGGGAATAGTGCTGGGAGCACAAACATGCTTTTTTTTTTTAACCTTAAACTAAATGTGTTCTTTTCATAGCTGTTTTGGAGGACAATAATGTGACACTTGGAAAGGACATAGGCCTGTGATGGTGAACCTATGGTATGCCATTTGTTCAGGCACACGAGCCCCAGCCAAACCTACCTGCACTGCACATGTGTGCATCCCCAGCAGATTTTTGGCCCGTTTGAGGCCTTTTTCGCCCTCCTGGGGCTCAAGGGAAACCTCTGCAGCCTTTGGAGGCCGAAAAATGGGCGTTCTGGAAATACCAGAAGTGCCGAAATGGGCCCGTTTTTCGGCCTCCAGAGGCTTCCCTCAAGCCCCCAGGAGAGCGAAAATGCCCTCAAATGGGCTGAAAATCAGCTGGGAGGTATGCGCATCTGCAGTCCAAGTAAGGGGGTTGCGCGTGCATGGGCAGGGGATGGAGTGGGGTACATTGCATTGTGGATGCTGATATGCGCATACGCTTTCGGTACACCACAACGAAAAGGTTCACCATCACTGACATAGGCGCTTTAAGTTGTTACAAGTAGGTGTAGCATTATTCAAATAGCTTTCTTGGGGTTGAATTAGCCTGATATTAAGCTAAATTCTAAATTAGTGGAAAAGTTATAGCAGATCACTTCTTACCAGATGCTGCTCTGCCCTTGTTCTCCTGGCTCTTTTTCCCCTCCTCCTGACATTATTGGCTCTTTCATTTGCATTTTGAAAACAAAAGCCTATGTACATGTATAGTCTGTAATATATATAGTTGGGTTGATGTTTTCATTTTACAGCTGTGTGAAAAAGTTCTGCACGTTTTACGGTTTACTGTTTATGAAATTTTTCGGATAGGCCATTGACTTTATGACATTTTATGGTAACTGCTATGCAAATATTGTTATATTTAAATAAATAGTGGTGGTTTTTAAGTGAAAAGCTTAAGCTTTTTGCAATTTGGTGCTGTTTGGGATGGGGATTATGAATTTTCTTGCATGCTTACAATGACTATGGAAACAGATTAACTGATGCATACCTATTAGCATACATGTTGCAATTACTAAGGCCGATGCTGGTGTTTCGTTAACATTTTTATTATTTGTGGCCCTGAAAAGAACCGTTTAGGTAACCAAACATGGTTATTAATATGAAATTGGCCAGCCCTTATTGCTTATAACCAGGCAGTATCACTTTCTCATAGACCAGGAGTAGTCAATCTTTTTATACCTACCGCCCACTTTTGTATCTCTGTTAGTAGTAAAGTTTTCTCTAACTGCCTACTGGTTCCACAGTAATGGTGATTTATAAAGTAGGGGACAAAACCCCTACCTTCCACCATCAAAGCTGGAATTCCCACTAATGGGTGGTAGGGACCAGATTGACTACCACTGGCATAGACTGTATAAGCCTTTGCACGGGATCTTTGATGACAGTATGGTGCCAGGCTGCAATAATGGATTCAATCAGCTCCTGCTTGGTCTTTGGATGCTTCTTGCTTATTTCATAACCAATCTTGGCCCACAAGTTCTCAATTGGGTTCAAATCCAGGCCCTGAACTGGCCAATCCAGGAGTCAAACACCATGCATCTTCATCCACTGCTGGATGGACTTGGCTTGATGAGAAGGAGCGTTGTCATCCTGAAAGTAAAAGTTCTTCCCTACAAGTTGCTGAGCTGAAGGAAACATGGTCTTTTCCAGGACTTCAAGGAATTCCAGACTGCTTGGAATTCATGATTCCTTGCATGATTTGTATCTGACCTATACCAGAAGCAGCAATACAGCCCCAGTTCATCACATGCAATGGATGCTTCACAGATAAGATTTACTTCAAGCCCTGCAGCCTTTGAGCCCTCTGGCAAGCAGTCTGTGACGCACTGTGCTTATGCGCACTTTTACATCACATGTTTCACCCCAAATTCTTATAATCTGAGATGAGGTAAGCTTCCTGTCAATCATCGAAATGCATTGCAGAGCCCAATCTTGCCATTTTGTCGACTTTCTTGGTCTTCCAGAGTGGAGCCTGTCATCAACTGAACCAGTTATTTGGTATTTTTCAACCACTCTGCTTATTGTGGCATGATGGCATTTCACTGTCTTGGCTATTTCTGGATAGGAGTAATCCTCTTCATGAAGCACAATGATGCGATGCCACTGCTCAATACTGGTGAAAGCAAAGGCCTTCATCCTTGCCTGCAGCCAGAACGAAATTAAATTTCTCAATGCTTTTCATGCCTATTTGTAGTCAGAGAGTATGACAACATTGATTGGCTCATAGATTTAGCTTCTGCATTTTGATTGGTCAGCCAAAGCTCACTGCTGATTGGCTACTTTCAATCCTAACATTCTCGAAAATGCAAGTTGTGTTTGTTTTAGCACATAAACTCACTCAAAACCTTAAAAAGACTTTGGTTATATTAATAAAAATTATGCATCTCAATCCCACTACAGACATTTTCATCAAAGTACTAATTTTGTATTGTTTCTATGAGTGAGAAGTTGATTCTATGAGTGAGAAGTTGATTAAACATGTAAATACAGCTCAAAACTGAAAGCGTGTAGGACTTTTTCACACAGCTGTATATATGCTGTGTTACTTTGTTTGATAATATTTCTATTCTCATCTTTCTTAACTAAATATTATCTTCCTTGGATGGAACAACTTGCAGCTCTAATTTACTATTTACTAAATTTATTATTTAAGTGAGAATTTTTAGTGCTCGTAAATGTGATTTTTCTAATATTTTGTCATATTTCTCTATAATCATAGCAAGCCCCAAGAAACAATAAGTCAGAATTTTATTACTAACTTTAAAAAATAGAAAAGAAAAATATGCGCAAGTTAATCTATTTAAGATCCAAAATCTGCAGACTGCTTATTTTATATAAACTTCAGAATAGACACAAATAAGCAATTAACAATATTTTTTTTTTTGGGGGGGAAGAGTAGATGGGAGTGAGATATGTAAGTAAGTTTCAGGCTTTTACCTGAGCACTAGTGCTATATCTGATCCTTGTCAGGAAACATAACATACTGTATATGCTAAGGGATAAATTGACAGCTTCCTTAAACAAATATTTTCAATCATATGATCCCAAGCATCTGAATTATTTTGTTTCTCCAAAATTATTTGCAGTTTATTCAGTGAATATTTGTGGTATAAACTAATAAGATTTCTCTAAATTATAAGGTAGATAGATCATAAAATCAATTTCAAATACCTGAGGAAAAAATATCTGAATTTAGTTCTATAAACTTATATTTAAATATATACTAATTTTATAACCCAAAAGGCTCCATGATGATTTATTGGCCTCATATAACCTGAATGAAATATGTTGCTACTGATGAAAGATGTGGATATATCTAAAATCAGCAGTATATTTTGTTTTGAATGAAACATGGCCATTATATCCATATAGCACCATCATAGCTTATATTTTAAAAATAATATATAAATATGCTACACAATCTTACCTGTGATTGTGTCCCCTATTGAATCCTCTAGTTTTCCATAACTATAGTTCTGATATCTTTCTGGTACTAATAAACAAATGGTTTAATGGCTTTTAGCACATAAGTGTGAGGTGGAAGCAGATAAAAAACCACCAAAAGATTCGTTGATCCAAGGAAAATAAGGTTTTATTCACGTGTCTGCAGAGACGGGTTCCCTCAGGCATTGAAGGAACACAGAGCAAAGTTCAGGCAGCATTTTTATACCCTAACTGTTCGCCCCCTCGTACGAGGGCTTGGCTCACATTCTTTCTATTTTCAAATTGACACATATATTTTGAAGGTTTATGCTGGCTCCCTATCTAGCAAAAGTAGTTACACGGTTTCTGACACCTCAGCACTTTATTACAATTCCTCATTGTTCTAGCCTCATCTTTTTTTTTTTCTCTTGTGCACAAACTGGAACACTTTCTTATTTAGCAGAGCTACTCAGTTTGAGACACACTTCCTTATTTAATTCAGTGGGCCATCCAACATGACTTTGGTTCTGCTCACAATCCCCCCTTTTTTGTTTTTCCACTCTTGTCTCAAACTCAAGTGGCAGATCCTCTGCTTATTTCAGAGTGATTTCTCTCTGATACATCATTAGAGGTTCTGCTTCCTGCTTCTTCTCAAATCTTGAACCCAAGGATTTCCCTATCTTTCCACACATTGTTATTGCACCAGGGAGACACTGAACACAACAACACAACAATACACAGCATATAATAATCAATATAATTCCCATTATGGTTGATCTAAACCAAGTGGAACTGGGAAGCCAAGACCATAGTGCTCCCCACAGGTCTGGCAATGAGGAGTCACCTCTTTGTGATAATGGATTAGAGCGAATACGTTCTTCCATTACTTTTACTGTCTTTGTAATATTGGGTTGGAAATCATGGATGTATACACAGCAATGTGAATGAATCAGAGCACACACACACCCTTTTGTAGCTAATACAATGTCTAAAGCATACCTATTTTGTAGAGCAACCTGTCTTACTTCAGAAAGCTCGGTGTTGATCATTTTAATATTCTTTATTGTATCATTGAACATTGTTACCGTGAAGTTATTTAGAATATGTATATCTCGGTAGTTCATGGCTACTCCCAATGGTGTTATTATACCACGGGAGATTTGGGTCCAGAGTCTCTGGGTCAGGCCAGATTCTGAGTCTCTTTTATTATCCGGCCTTGGGGAAGGCCATCAAGTTTATATATCACTGGTATCACATACCCGAATGTACATGTGCCACTCCAGTAAGGTGGCATCTCCCTGTATGCATATTTCCCATATAATAACCACCTAAAGTTTTCCATAGCATAGGTCTGTTTTGATGTTCGGGTCCAATTGATCATTTCCTATAAATGCATACACATCTGATACTGATCTTGATTAAAATAATCTAATTTATGATAATTCTTGGTATAGCTATGGTTACTACAGGATGATGGCATATCAAAAGTCTTATTACATTTTTCCCAATCTCCTAAATGGAGCCCTCTAGTTTCATTTCTCCTAAAACACACATACGCCGTTTCCCTTAAATGAACAAAAATCCTTCCTGTTATATTTTGTTCTACACCATATTTTTCTGTCCCGTGCCCCTGTGGTCTTAGTCTGTTCTGATCAAGTGGAATTGCGTGTAGGATTAATCCTTCACCTGTTCTTCCTGGTATGTGCATGCATAACCAGCAATTGGTGATGTTCAAGGAATGTGAGACCTTCTTGAGATCCTTTATGAACACATTGTCATCCCACAAGTCTGTTCCCAAGTCACCCGCAGGTCCAACATATTGTGAACTTCTTTGATGTATTAATCAAAGTTGCAACAAATAGTCCTCTCCAGAGTTCAGCCGACATCTCCATGGTGGTTTCTTCTGGCTATTTCTTCAAGGTTACCTTTAGCGGCTGACTGTCCACTGGGATTGCCTTCCAAGGTTTCTCAGGTTCCGGTGCTTTCTTGACTCTGCTGTAATGCGTCCAGCCTCCTTCCCGAGTACGGACTGCAGATTCAGTCGTCAGTAGCACCTGGTACAGACCTTCCCAGCTAGGTTGCAGTTTTTCACTTCTCCAAGTCTTTATCAGGACCCAATCTCCAGCCTCGTGTGGGTGTTGGCTACCAGCCAAAGGTGGTCGTTGCACCAACAGTCCCTGTTTGTGAAGAGAAAGCAAAGACCGAGACAGTGCCAGCAAAAATTTTCTAAGGAACAAGTCCCTGAACTCTGGTATGGGATTGCCTAGTTTGGCCAAATAGGGTCTCCCCATCAGCATTTCAAAGGGAGAAACCCCTGTGTCTTTCCTTGGACAAGTTCTGATCCTGAGCAGAGCTAAGGGAAGATTCTTTGTCCATGGCAAGCCAAGTTGTAGTTTGGTCAAGTGTTTCTTCAATTCTGCGTTCGCTTTTTCAATTTTTTCCACTGGATTCAGGATGCCATGGTGTGTGTAATTCCCATTTCACCCCCACCACCTCCATTCACCTTTTGGGTGAAATGAGTTCCTCTGTCTGAATCTATTGCTTCCATCATTCCATATCGTGGGATAATCTGTTCTAGTAAGATCTTGGTTACTGTGGGAGCTGTGGCTCTTCTAGTGGAATAAGCCTCTACCCACCCCATGCTCTCTGAAAAGGCCAACCCACTAGGGGTCGCCCTCCCATCTCTTTCTTGCATGCCGCTTTCTTATTTACTTTCAAACAAATCAAACATTTCCAGCAGATGCTCTGAGTTACCGCCCACATCCTCAGACTCCAATAGTGAGGTTTAATGGACATGATCAAGGCCTCCGTTCCCCAATGTCCTCCTTCATGAACTTTCTGCAATATTCCCCTCATGACAATGGGTGACACCACCTTGACTCCCTCCGACGTCTTCCATCCCTTTGGGGTTTTGACACATCCCTCTTTTTCCAACTCCAACTTTTCCTTTTTCTCTGGCTCCCATTCCTCCCTCTCGTCCTCCTTTTCCAGTGTTGGTATAGATATCATTACCAACTCTATCTCCCCTGCAGCTTCCTTCGCCCATTAGTCCACCCATCAGTTTCCCACAACCTATGGTGTGTTCCCCTTCTGATGTGCGTTCACATGGACAATTGATACATGGCTGTGGAGTTGCAATGCCTCTAAGGCTTGTTCTACTAACTGCACTTGCTCTATTTGCTTCCCATCCGCTTTGATATACCCTCTTTCTTTCCAGATTTTCCCAAACGTGTGCACCCCCCCATGCATACTTGGAATCAGTCCAAATCGTTACTTCCATCCCCTCAGCCAATTCCAAGGCTCTGGTCAGGGCAAGCAATTCACATTTCTGGGCTGACCAAGCAGCTGGGAGTGACCCTTTCTCTATTACCTCACCTTCCCCGGTTACTATTGCAAACCCAGATTTTTGCTTTCCATTTCCCACCCTGCTAGATCCATCTATAAACCACCTCTCTCCCTTCTCCAATGGAGTCTCTTCCAAGTCCTCTCTAACCTTCGTCATGAGATCCACTTGCAATAGACAATCATGGTCTTCCGGTTCCCACGCCTGCCTTCTCCCCTCCAAGAATTCTGCTGGATTTAGATTCTTGTCTGTTCCTATTACCACATCAGGACTGGTTCTCAAAATGGTTTCATACTTCAGTATCCTCCCTTCGGTCATCCAAGTGGTAGCCAGCTGGCTCAACAATGAGTTGACCTGATGAGGTGAATGCACCACCAAAGCTCCCCCAAAGGTTAACTTTTTGCTCTCCACCACCAACATCACTGTTGCTGCCACAGCCTGAACACAAACTGGCTATCCTTTCACAACCGGCTCCAAACCCTTGCTTAGGAAGGCTACCGGCTGGTACTGCCCCCCCCTCTTTTGGGCAAGGACTCCAACTGCTGTTCCCTGAGCCATCGCCACATACAAATGAAACGGTAATTTCAGGTTTGGCAAGGCTAAAACCGGAGCGGTTGACAAAGCCTTCTTCAGCTCTTCCCACCTTTCACTCCCTCCTCCCATTCTATGCGCTCTCCCTTTCCAGGCAACTTTCTATGCAAAAACTGTGCCAACACTGTGAATTGGTCTACCCAGATTCTACAATACCCCAATAATCCCAATGCTTTCCGCACCTCTGTCTTGTTCCTGGGAGGAGCCAAGCTCATGATCCCCTTCACCCTTTCAGGGTCCAAGGACCTCACCACCTGCTGAATGTAATGTCCCAAATATTTCACCTTTTTTTCAACAAACTGAAGCTTCTCTTTTGAGACTTTCAGCCCCTGATCCTTCAGCAAATTCAACAGACTCACAGAAGCCGCTCTCACTTCCTTCTCTTTCTCCCCAGTTAACAACAAGTCATCCACGTACTGAATTAGGGTGATTCCTTTCTCTCTGTCAAATGACACCAACTTTTCTTCCAATACCTGTCCAAACAACAAAGGGCTCTCGGTATATCCCTGAGGAAGTACCGTCCACCTCAACTCCTGTTTCCTTCCACTCTCAGGATCATTCCATTCAAAAGCAAACAAGTCTCTACTCCCCTCCTCCAAGGGGCATGCCCAAAAGGCATCCTTCAGATCTATCACAGTAAACCATTTGTCTTTGGGAGGGATCCGCCCCAAGATGGTGTAGGGATCAGGAACCACTGGGAATCTAGGAACCACTATCTCATTGATCCTCCTCAAATCATTAACCAATCTATACTTCCCATCCTTTTTTTATTACTGCTAAAACCGGTGAATTGAACGGTGACATAGTAGGTTCCAACAGTCCCTGTTTCAATAATCTGTCAATCACTGGTTTCAACCCTTCCCTACCTCTCTTACTCAGAGAATATTGTGGAGTCCACAGTTTAGTTATTCCTGGTTGTATCTTGATCTGAATGGGCTGCATTGCCATCCTACTAACCCCTTCACCTCCTGCCCACACATCTGATTATATCTTCTCCTCATCTTCCGTTGTTAGCATACACATGCGAACTTCCTTCCTTCTATTCCACAATTCTATTCCAAAAACATCCAACAAGTCTCTTCCTAGCAAATTCACCCCTGAATCCGGAATATACAATATTTCGGTTTCAGTAACCACATCATTCAATTCCAATCTCACCTCTTCAAAAATCTTGAGGTCTTGGGATTCCCCACTCACCCCACCACCTTTAAAGTCTGCTTTGACCTGCATGCTCCCTCTACCGGATCGCATACAGATGTCCGGCTTGCACCAGTGTCGATCAGGAACAGCCGTTCCTGATGGTCAGGACCCACTAACACATTTACCAATGGCTCCCCGCGGGTCCCTCTTGGGGAGCCGGAACCTCCCTAATTGTATAAGGCATAGCTTCGTTCCTCTGGGGTTTTGGGACATTTGCACGCAAAATGTCCCTCTTTCCCGCATCTGAAACAAGTTCTACTCTGGGACGGCCGTTGGAATCGACCGCCTTGATTGCCCCCTGGACCTCCTCACCTAACCGGGGGTCTCCACTCCCTGCTGGGAGATCTTTCATCTCCCCACCTTGGCCTCGAATCTGACATCTGGGTCTCCCTGTTTTTCCTAACTTCATTAATCATCTGAGACTTCTGTTTGGTTTTAACTGAGTCTCGGTTCACAAAAACTTGTTGGGCTGCTCTCATCAAATCTGTCATGCCCAGATCAGTCCATCCCTCTGTCTTCTGGATCTTTTTCTGGATATCTGGCCATGCTTTGGTGACAAATTGCATCTTCAGGAGAGTCTCGAAGGCAGGGGTTTCTGTCTCCACTCCGGAGTACTTGGTTAACCCTTCACGGAGCCGAGCACAGAAATCTCCCGGGGACTCATCCTTTCCTTGTGTTATTTCAAATGCTTTGGTCAAGTTTTTCCCTTGAGGGATGGCCAATTTAATTCCTTCAATGGTCATGTGTTTCATATCTCTCATGTGCTCCCTATGAGCGTTATTATTGATGTTCCAATTTGGATCGGCTATGGGGAACTTTGTATCTGCAGCCACTGCTCCCTGTTGCCGTGCATGTCTCCTATCCCAGGCAGCCATTGTTGCCCTCCTAATGAGGTTCCTCTCTTCGGGGGTGAAAAGATGTCCAAGAATATACATCAGTTCTTGGTATGTGTATTCATTGGGCCCCAGAAACAATTCCAACTGTTCCGCCACTTCATGAGCATTCTCATGGAGTTTCGGAAGGGTCTTTTTCAGATCCCGTAACTCAGCAGATTTTATGGGGACAGCTTCGAAAACGGTGACTGGATTCCCCTGCGCATTCATGCCATTTGGGACTTCTCTGACTGGGAAGGCCGACACGGGATTGGCCGACCTTCCTCCTAGAGGCAAATTCTCTGGGTCCTTGTTTAATTGAGCCAGTTCCCTTCTGAGTCCTGGATATGCAGGTGGAGGTGGAGCCTGGGCAACTGGAGCCGGCAGGGGTGGTGGTGCCAGGACTGCTGGAGCCGATGCCGGTGGACTCCCCATCCAGTCCTCAGTTTCGCTTTCCTCCACCTTGCTGACAAACTGTCCTACTTCTGTTTCTGGTGGAACTGGACCTTCAAAGTGAACATGATACCATACCTCCACATAGGGTATTTGCTCCTTCATCCGGTGTTTCACTATATACTCTTTCAACTTAGTTATCCTGTACGTGCTGGTATTCCCTTCGGGATCCCAGTGGTAAGGAAACTCAGGGTCTACTAGGGGATACTTCGGCCACCTATATTGGCATAGGTAGATCATTTTCTTTTTCTCTAGACTCCGAGTGTAACTCCTCAGATGGGGCAACGACCATTGTTGTAGTAGTTGACCCAATGGGGAGTCAGTCGGAATCAGCCTTCTCGGGGTCTTTTCTATCTCAATACCCATTCTCTCTTGGAACATCTCACACTTGCTTTGTCCCTTTCCCATTCTCCACGCTACCCGCCAACAATCTCCCAGAGATTCCCAACTCAGGGATTTACACTGTCCTCCAGCAGTCGCTGGATTCCCAGAGTTTAAAGACAGTATATCCCTTCTTCTATCCCAAAAGGCATCAAACTCACCTGATACACCCCTGGTCTCCCGGAGATGAAAGGAGTGTGGGCATCCCCACTTCAGGTGATCAGCGACACTCCCAGAGCATCAGGCCGGCTTCTCTCTCTCTTGCTTCCAAGGATCGTCTGCTGAGTGCAGTTACCCTGGGATCCAACTGAGACCAGGGAGGGGCCCCTCTACAATGGGAGGCGGTGGCACCATACTTGCCCAGTCCCTTTTCTCCAGTCGAAATTCCGTTGGGGCCCACGTTGAGCACCAAATTGTGAGGTGGAAGCAGATAAAAAAAACACCAAAAGTTTTGTTGATCCAAGGAAAACAAGGTTTTATTCATGTGTCTGCAGAGACGGGTTCTCTCAAGCATTGAAGGAACACAGAGCAAAATTCAGGCAGCATTTTTATACCCTAACTGTCTGCCCCTTCGTACGAGGGCTTGGCTCACATTCTTTCTGTTTTCAAATTGACACATATATTTTGAAGGTTTATGCTGGCTCTCTATCTAGCAAAAGCAGTTACACGGTTTCTGACACCTCCACTTTATTACAATTCCTCATTTTTCTAGCCTCATCTTGTTTTTTTCTCTTGTGCACAAACTGGAACACTTTCTTATTTAGCAGAGCTACTCAGTTTGAGACACACTTCCTTATTTAATTCAATGGGCCATCCAACATGACTTTGGTTCTGCTCACAGGGCTCTCTAACGAAAGATCACAGACCATAACCATAGAGAGTCGCGATCTATGGTCCATCAGTGGGGAGGCTCCGCCTTCTTCCTCAGCTTTATTTTTTATATTTGATTATTTTGGGAAAATTTAAAGGTTGTTTTATTCACAGAATCTATATTGTATTTTTATTGCATTTCTCACTAAATGTCTAATTTCACATATTATATAAGCCAAAATGAGATTTGGTTTGGGTTTAGCATGTTTAATAATCCAGCCATTGTTTGTAAAATTGATAATTGCTCAAACAACTGTTATTTATTTAACAAACTGTGGTTAAATAAACCACAATTATGATTTTCATGCTGTCTAAACCAACCAGCATGCAATTTTTGTGGATTTAAAAATATAAACTACTCACTTGAGTGATGCAAAACATCATGACTTTATAAATCTTCATAAATGTACTGTATTTTACAGACATAAATGATAGAACAGATGAATAAGGGTAATTGTTAGTGCTTGAGACTTGAAGAGTTACATTTTAGAAGCGGTTAATTTAATTGTAAGTTTCTCCAAATTTTGTGTTTTTAGATTATACTTAGTTGTAAACTAACAATTAACCAAGTTACCATAAAGTTTCAGACTCTTAATTATGAGAAACATAAGTTTCAGCACATCACTGAACTAACACATTCTTAAGGATCTTAACTGGATTCATCAGGCCATTTCATAGCTGGCTGGGTAACTTTGGGCCAGTCACCATCTTTTAGCCCAATATAAGTCACAATGTTGTAGGAAAAATAGGCAGGATTATTAGGTATGTTTCTGCTTTGAATTGGCATACATACATGCATGTTTGCTGCCTTGAGTTTTTTTTATGGCTACATAGCAAGGATTTCTGTTCAGGCCACTGTCTCATAAAACAGTTCAGTGAAAATGGTTATTAATATTAGTACATTTGTAGAGCTTGGTCAGTTTTTTTGAGGCTATACTTCAGTGAATCAAATGAACTTTCAAAGTACCAGTTTAGTTTGAATACAGATAATTCTTAACCTATAACTGTTTGAAGCTATAAAAGCACTGAACCAATGGTGGTTATGACTTGTCTTTGATGTTCTGCTTGTCCCAGCATCCCCTGTCAGGTCATTGAAATCTGAGCACTTGACAACCAGTTTGCATTCATGATTGGTTGCAGTGCCCTGAATCAATCCCTGCTGGCTTCCAGTCAATGGGGAATCTTTCAGGAAAAATAACAAATCTCAACAAGTGCCCTCACGCACAGTTCCCCAGACCCTCTGCACTTGTATCATGTGGGCACTTGTGTGTCTTCCCCACACTGCATCCTTCTGTGTCCTTTTGTCTTATGCTACTCCTCTCATCTTTCCTGACCTTCACTGTATTTCTTCTGTACCCAACTGCCTCACATCTGTTCCACACCATTGCTGTATCACATCGTCTTGCATCCTTCCTGACCCTTGCCATACTCATCCTGCCTAACTCAAGCTGTGGTTCCCCTTGTGCCCTAGCTCTTACCTAACCTGTTGGCAAAATCCCTTGAACCCTTGTGTACCTAAGCTATGCTGCACCTCTCACAGACTCAAGTCTCTCACCTTTACAGTTCCCCTCCAATGCACCCCCTTGTTTCCTCACTTTTGTGTCTGCTGACTTGGAATTTGCAATTTGAAGGTATGTTATGAGAAAAGTGTTGTGATTGTCATGGACAATATTTCCTGGGAGTGAGATGAGAGAATGAATACAGTAACTTTCTCTTAATTTTTCTCTCTGTTTTAGTAACTTTTAAATATCATAGATAATGGTATGCTCCTGTACTTCATAAAATAATTCAGTATGCTGATAATATTCAATTATGTATATCCATCCCTTGGCAGGCAAATGATACATTGGCAATACTGCCTGGAGTGCCTAGAGGCTATAAGGGTCTGGATGGGGAGGAATTGGCTCTGACTCAACCTTGGCAAGACAGAGTGACTATGGGTTTTTGCGTCCCCTCCCTCAATCAGATAATTCTTCATCTTTAACTCTGGAAGAGATAGCACTAGCGCAGACTAAGCTAGTACGCAATTTGGGGAACTTTCTAGATTCATAGTTTTTGCTTGGGGAGCAAGTGGCAGCCATGGTTAGGGTGACCTTTTCACAGATTCATCTGATACATTAGTTGTGCCCTTTCCTGGACTGGGAAGCCTTGCTTATACCCTAGCTCTCCTCTGGATTACTGCAATACTTTTTTTCATGGGCTGCCCTAGAAAAATATCTGGAAACTTCAACTTGTCCGGAATGTGGCAATGCACACAAGTATTTGGAGCCCCTAGGTTTCCCCCTGTAATACCTCTGTTGTGCACTAGCTTCAACTTTTTCTTCAGCATGCCAATTGGATAATCCTCACTCAGGTTGACACATACCTTTCTGCCCAGAGACTGCATCCTCAATCTTTGCCATGCCTCTCCGTCAATTGCCAAGACCCCAGTTCCAATTCAGTCTTGACTCAATAGGGACATGATAAAGATTGGCTCAAGAAACTTTGGAGAAAAAAGCATTGGAGTCTTGTTAACAAGTGAACAACCTTCACTTGATACAGGTTTGCAAGTGAAGCACGGTCATTGCGCTATCGCGAATATCGGCTGCTTTTAATAGGAACGTATTGCAGCACTTACCCAGGACTGACTGCTGCTATTCAATTCCAGCTGTAGGCAGGCAGTTGGAGGATCCTAAGACTCGGGATTTCCCCACTAAAAGCATCAGCTCCTTTCCCCTTGACAGCAGCCGGCCATTCTAAATAGTGCTCAGAAAACGCAATTCGGCTCACTCAGGTAACTCTGGTGGAAGTGCCTGCAGACACAGCACTTCCCAGCTAAAAGAAAGAGCCGGCTTAATAAGCCAGCCCAGCTACCATGGAGTTCCTTAACGTACTGAACATTTCTGCACAAGTGTGTGTGTGTGTGTTGGCTATCCCAGTTAGCGCGGTCTTGCCACCACCACTGGGAGCCTGGACTGATCTGTGTCAGTGGTCATGGGTGGAAGTTGCTGCTTGATCAATCCATCAATCTCACCTTATTTGGAGCTGAAGCAGTCAAAATGGCTGAATATTTAGTTTAACAGACAGCTTGCAACAGCACCGTTTCTGCTGCATCGTCCAAATTGACAAAGCACAGCTCCAGAAAGGCTAGATTGGTTAGCAAGGATGCAGCTGACTAAATTAAAGCCAAAGCTGTCTACTCTAGGAAATCATCTAGAGCTGAATAGAAAGATGCCAGCAGAAGATAGAAAGCCCTGGATAAACAGATATTCAAAGCTGAAAAGAAGGGAGAGCAGGAAAGGCTTTCTACTTCACCTCAGACAAAACCTGCCATTTCAGTGGCTGCAGCCATTAACTCAGACAAGTGCTGTAGTTCCTATGGCTTGGTCACCAGAGAGCAATTGATTTCTTGCATTGCAACTGAGTTTGCAGAGCCTCAGTTTAGGGATAGGGTTCATGCCCTGGAGCTACTTTTACTCCTACTGCGGCGGGGCTCTGCCCAGTTGACAGGCAGAAATCTGACCTGTGTGAGGAAATTAAGACCCTCATCTCACAGGCTATTTCACATAGCATTGCTACCAATTTACAGATCAGAGGTCATCTGCCCTCCATAGCATCAGAACCTTCCCATCAGATGACCCATCATTACCACTTCCAGACTCAGGTACTTAGGTCTCAGGGTCAGTATCACTCACCCATTCCTCCAGGAGCAGGGCATCAGTGTTGGACCAGAGGGAACAGGGCTTATCAGAAGATGAGGATCTCTCACCAGATCCCCATCCCTTCACTGGTCTATTCCACCCAGCGCTATTTAAGTCTATCCTTCACAAGGCCAGATCTACGGCTCAGACAGAGCAGAGTCTAGTGCACCTATGGAAACATTAGATTCCCAGGGTCCCAATAACACAGTTTTTTCCAAACCTACCATAATCTAGGAGGATGTTCCTTGTCCCAACTGTTCCTGAATGTGTTTCAGTTACAATAGGGTGAGCCGGGTACATTTCCCAACCCGGGAGAGAATGACAAAATATTTTTTAATGTGGCTCCTATCCTCTTGGAAGCTGGACAATTGCCTACTGTGGATGAACCATTGGCTTCCCTGGTTTCATCTACCACTGTATCTGGGGACATAGTGGAAATTCTGAAAGCAGAAGACAGGAAGTTGGAATTAAACATCCGCAGAAACCATCAGGCTAATGCCTGGACAGTAAAGGCTGCTGCAGCTACTTCCTTCTTCATCAGAACCTCCTTACTCTGGCTTTGCCAGTTACAAGCGAAAGTTCCTCCAGAGGAAATATGGTTGCACCAGGATATTAACAAGCTGGTGGCAGCTGCTGAATTTTCAGCTGATGCATCCTTGCATGCAGCTTGTTTTTCCTCCAGGGCTGTTGCTTCTAACATTACCTCACACCGCTTGCAGGCAGACACTAGAACCAAGTGGAGGCTCGCCTCCACCCCAGACAAAGGGTCCTCCCTTTTTGAGGAGGCATTGAATCCCTTGTTGAAAACAGTGACAAATGCAAGATTTTGTCATCCATGACCAGGCGTGCAGATAGGCGTGGCTCCACATATGTTCGTAGGCAGTCCTTTCATCTGATGGACACCAGACAAGACAACAGTCGATTTCAACCTTCCTGCCCTCCAAGATCTGACCGCCAGGCAGACAAATTAGAGTTTAGGATAGGCTCAGGCAACAATTCCAGGCCAAGCGGCCATTTTGTGACTGAGGAGGTCATCCTTTACGCCGTTCCAAGTGACTGCCACTACCCTCCTCCCATTGGCGGGAGCCTGGCCCTATTTGCGAATCAATGGGAGAACATCACCACCGATTCTTGGGTACTAAACATGGTAAGATTTATCCTCACCATAGAATTTCTCTCCACACCTCGAGATTTTGAACTGTTTTGATATATTATCCAGTTCCTAATCCTTTTTTTTTTACTTCTGTCACAGAGAATGGCAAAACATGATACCTTTTCATGAGCTGCTTTTCTCTGCATCACACTGCTTGTTTAAAAGTGCTATCTACAAGTTAGCAACCTTAGTCTGTGACTTTGGTTAATTAGAACCCTCTAGTTGCTGCTGCCTAACACTGACAAGACTCTAATAACACTAAATACTTTGGTTTGGTTTGTAAGCAGCTTGCAGCCATGCATATTCCTTTTAAAGTGTGTACCCCGTTGTCTGCCTGCTTATTCTCTTGTAATCACCTCTCTCCAATGAGTGTAAATACAATCTCTTATTGTTCATTGCAGATGGTCCTCGATTTATGATCACAATTGAGCCAAAATTATCTGTCGCTAAGTGACACAGTTGTTAAGTTAATTTTGCCCCACTTTGCAACTTTTTTTACCACAGTTGTTAAGTGAATCACTGTAATTGTTAATAACACAGTTGCGAAGTGAATCTGGTTCCCCCCATTGACTTTGCTTATCAGAAGGTTGCAAAAGGTGATCACAGGATTGTGGGATACAGCAATCATCATAAATATGAGTCAGTTGCCAAGCATCTGGATTTTGATCACGTGATCATGAGGATGCTGCAGTGATTGTAAAGAGTGAAAAACTGTCATAAATCACTTTTTTCAGTGCCGTTGTAACTTTGAATGGTCACAACATGAATGCTTGTAATTTGAGGACTACTTGTATCCCAGCACTGAGGTGAGCATTCCAAAGAGCCTGGGAGTGGAGTAAAAGTGCTATCAGATTTGCTATAGATTTGCTTCCTTGTGAATTGAGTTCTGAAAATCTTTATCATTTGGACTTAACCAGTAAAGCCAATGTCACACTGCACCAACGGATGGAAAGAGGATGTAAAATGGAGAGAAACACTTGCCATCCGTTGGTTAACCCGATTCATCCGTTCTATACTCACTGCCTCCGTTTTTCATCCTCTCTATCCATCCAGCATCCGTCGATTGAGGTTCCATCCACTCAAAACGTTTTGAGCTGCTCAAAACTTTTTGAGTGGAAAATGTATCCAACGCGTCCATTCTGCATCCGCAACGCATATGGGAAACATCTGTTCTACATCCGTCATCATCCGTTACACATCCACTATATCCACTAGGCATCCGCTGCGTATACGCGCAACTCAAATCCGCTCCAGCAGAAAACGGACACAGGTAGGAAGCGAAACGGACACAGAAAGGATGTGCAGCGTGAGAAGCACGGATGGAGAAAGGATGAAAGTGGATGCAGCTCGCATACAAAGCATTTAAAATGGAAAAAACGTTCACAGAGGGGACCTAACTCGGATATTTAGGATGTCTGCAGGATGCCTAGTGGATGCAAGAGGACACCTAGGGGAAAACCTATATTGCCTAAAAAAAGGGGGAGGAACTCACCTGGATCTCACTTTCAGTCCAGCAGCCCTGCTGTGCGGACCTCTGCAGCCTTCATCTGGCTCTTGCTCTTTCACAGCATCCAGTCATGTCCACCATGGATCGTAACACAGTCCTTTTGGTAGCCACCATCGTTCTGCAACAGTGCGAAGCCATCTACAGGCTCTTTCAACTGTTCTACGGGAAGAAAAGGAGGCGGCCAAGAAGTGTCTGGGTCCGAAGATGGATCGGGAGAAGAGCAGAGTACGGACCGTACAACAAGTTGATGGTGGAGCTGAGGAACGAAGACCCTCGTGCATTCCATAACTTCATGAGGATGCCTCCAGCCATGTTTGACGAAGTTGTGGAGCGGCTGAAACCCAGGTTGACCAAGGCAAACACCAACTTCCGGCCCAGCCTGGACCCTGCTCTCAAGGTGGCACTGACTCTGCACCACCTGGCCTCAGGAACCACCTACAGGAGCATGCAGTACGGCTGGAGGGTGCCACATAACACCATCAGCATTGTGGTCAGAGAAGTGGTGCAGGCTGTTAGGGATAACATTGTTCACCCTAACTGGTTTAGGTGAAATAATAACTATGAATCATAGTTAGTGTATGTTAGAGTGTATACAGCTTTAACTGGAAAATAGCAATTAAAGGAGTGGTTAAGAAAACAATATAAAAGTAGAAAGACTACGGCTTGCTCACTCTCTCTGGCTTTGATGATCCCTGATTACTGCTTGGAATCAAGACTGCATTGCTCGAACGGGAGAGACAACAAAGGACTGATTTGTATGTGAACTGACATAGGATATTCTACATGGACTTTGCTAACTGAATACCCCTGAATGGACTGACTACATGGTAAATGAATATTGGACCGTTATTTGACTATGCCATAAACTTATACTGGAATAAAATATATTCTTGATAGCACAAGCGTATCTGTTATTTTTACTGTATGTTAATAAACATACAAGCTTAGCTCACTCATTTATCTGTGTGCCTATCTGACTAACGCTGCACATTCTGTTTAGCTTGTCTACCTAACCCTGGTTGGGGAACCCAGGCTTAACACTGGTTATCGGCCCAGAGGCTGCAAAGTCAGTTTAACTAGGTTAAACAGATTTATGTAAAAAGTGAGAGCTTGTGTTGTTATACATTACAGTAAACAGACAGCTGTGTTTTATTAATTATATTTTTATATCCATATAAGAAAACATGGCACTAGTCAATTTACAAAGATTGTCCCTTATATCCAAGCTGGATGGAACAAACTATGTATCATGGTCTACAAAATGTAGTCTACTTCTACGAGGAGAAGGTCTGTGGAACATAATTGAAAATCCACCAAACGTAGGAGAATGGGATCCAGAGGATGAGGAAGACAGACTAAAGATAGAGGAATTTAAGCATAAAAATCAACAAGCCATTTGCATAATTGCGTTAACCTTAACTGATCAACAGCTTGTTTATATCCACGGAGAGAAAACGGCTTTTGGGTGTTGGCAGAAGCTGAAGAGAATTTATGTTCGAGATAATATTGGTGCTCACATAAATCTAACACGGAAGCTTTTCAGGACGCATCTCCAAACAAATGGTGATATGCAGAGTCATTTGAAAACTATGAAAAGCATTTTTAAGGAACTTCACGAGAAAGAGCTTATTTTCTCTGAACAACATCAAGTTTATATAATTCTATCTTCCCTTGATAAAAGTTATGATAACTACGTAAATTCACTTGAAATTTTGCCAAAGGACAATTTAACTTTAACTGATATAACTGGCAGATTGATCGAAGAGGCCAGAAGAAGGCATGAAAGAGATGAATTAAGGAGGGAGCAACCTCAAAAAGAAGATAATGAATCTCCTACTGCATACGCAATTAAAAAGTGTTTTAATTGTTTGAGGGAGAGGACATTTGGCAAGATTTTGTAAAAAGGAAAAGCGCCAGAACGCTGGCCAGAATACTAAAAATCATCAAAAGATAAATAAAAATTTAGAGTTAGCCATGTATACTAACGGAGCTGTAAAAAATAATTTATGGGTGGTTGACAGTGGGGCATCCCATTGTATAACAAATGATAACAGAAATTTTATTAAAATGTCCCGGAGTAAACAGCAGATATCGTTAGCTAATGGCTGGAAACTGAAAGCTAAAGGTGAAGGTATAGCATATTGTTATTTTATAAAAGAGAATGTAAAAATGTTATATGTACCACAACTTAAGTTTAATTTAATTTCAGTTAGAATTTTGGTTAAACTAGGATATGTAGTTACATTTAGGAGAGATAACTGCACGATTATAAAAGAAGATAAGAGAATTACTGCATCTTTAAGAGATGGATTATATGTGTTAAATGATGATGGTTTAAAGGTGGCTAACACAATTTATGAAAATAAGAAACCTCATGATGAATGTATTCACTTGTTACATAGAAGGCTAGGGCATTTAAATTTTAAAATGCTTAAGAAAACTGTTGAATTGTCTAAGGGAATAAGTTTGAAATCTTGTAATAAGTATTTGCAATGTAATGCCTGTAATCAAAGTAAGAGCAGGGTTATACCGGCTAATAGAGTTGATGGATTTACTACTAAAGAGCCTTTAGAAGTAGTATTTGCTGATTTAATAGGTCCGAAAAAACCAAGTGTAGGAGGAGCTCGCTACACACTAAGTATAATGGA
>BLBF01000002.1:58377470-58452652 GCA_015471245.1 Laticauda colubrina
GTTTAGCTTGTCTACCTAACCCTGGTTGGGGAACCCAGGCTTAACACAGGCCATCATCGAAGAATACCTGGAGGAGCTCCTCCAGTGCCCCTCCACTGAAGAAGGCTGGAAGAAAGTTGCAGAGCAGTGGTATCAGAAGTGGAACTTCCCCCACATCGTTGGAGCCATAGATGGCAAGCACGTGGCCTGTAAAGCGCCAGCCAAGTCGGGGTCCACTTATTTCAACTACAAGGGCTTCTTCAGCATCACCCTCTTTGCCATGGTCGATGCTGACTACAAGTTCATGTACATCGATGCTTCAGGCAATGGGTCAGCTTCAGATGCCCAGGTATACAACGCCAGTGACCTCAAGGAGGGGCTGGAACGTAACCTCATCATGAGCTTCCCAGATCCAGACCCCCTGCCCAACGACATGCAAGATGTGCCCTACTTCATTGTGGGGGATGACGCCTTCTCCCTCACAACCTACCTCATGAAGCCGTACACTTCCAGACACCTCACCCGTGAAGAGAGGATCTTCAACTACAGGCTGTCCAGGGGAAGACGGGTGGTGGAGAACGCCTTTCGCATCCTGGCCAACAGGTTCCAGGTACTTCTCACCACCATGCAGCATCGCACAGAGACCGTGAGGAGGATCGTGGAAGCTTGCTGCATCCTGCACAATCTCATGCACACCTGCTACCCAGTGTTGCAGAACAGGCTCGTGGACCTCCAACAAGGCAATGGGGACATGGAGCCTGGTGAATGGAGGCAAGGGCGAAACCTGATAGACACTAAGGATGTGCGAGGCCCCAACAGAGCTTCACATGAAGGGAAGAAGCAGCGCAACCTCCTGAGACACTGGTGCAACTCCCCAGCTGGAGCAGTGGAGTGGCAAGACAGGATGATAGATGATTAATGGATGCTTCCTTCAGCCTGTCTCATCACACTGATGAGATTGGGCCATGTATGTTGGGTGGGCCTACAATGAACAGGGCATTTAATAAAGAGTTGTGTTTATGTTGACATGTGTGGATGATTGATTACATTATTATTGACAATAAAGGGCCATAGGTGTGGCACCTGGGAGGGTGGACCATACAGTCCCACTATGCTTGCACTGGACGTTTATCTATACCACTGCTATCCTTACCCATCCCACAGCTATTACCCATTCCACAGGTATCCCTGCCCATCCCACTGCTTTTCTTACCCATCCCACAAGCATACAAAGGCTTAAACCATTTCTAAAAGTTTCCACCAAGACTTTATTGACAAAAATAAATGAAGCAAGTGTGTGAAGCAAAGATAATCTTTATTAATAACAAGCTATAAAAGAAAAATGACCCAAGTGAAGTGTCCAAAGCAAAAATAAAGTGAACAGGTAGCCACCCAGTCTTTGGCACTCTTCTTGGTCACTCTGAGGCGTGCCCAGTCTCAGAGGTGAAGGGTCCAGGTGCTGTGGAGGTGGCTGCTGCTGGAGTGCTGGTCTGAGGCCCCACTGGGGTGCCTGGCCCCGAGAGGACAACAGGGGACGGTGTGTTGAGGAAGCTCTCAGACAGCTGGCTCAGCCCCGTGATGTTGAGAGCCCCTTCCTCCATGACATGGGGTGTCAGCCCCAATACCGATGACAGATGTACTGAGGCCGGGCTTGGCTGTGGGGTGGAGGAAGGAGGAGTGTAGTGGGGCTGTCTGGTCTGCAGCTGGGTGAGGACTGGCGTGGGTGGCATCGGTGGCGTGGGTGGCATCTGTGGCGTGGCTGGCATCGGTGGCGTGGCTGGCATCGGTGGCGTGGTTGGCATCGGTGGCATCAGTGACACCGGTGGCGTCCGATGTACCTGTGCCTGGACTTGGAAGGGCTGCAAGTGCTGCTGGACCTCCTGGTAGCTGTAGCCTTGGTAGGGGAGGGCCTGTGGAAAGCCTTGGAAGGGCAGTGACATCACCTGGGGTGGAGGAGCAGGCCTGAACTGAGTGGGAGCAAGTTCATCTTGGTCTGGAGGGTTGTGAAGAAGATCAGTGATCCTGTCCTTCACCACCTGGTACTGTGTTTCCGACATGTTCATGAGGGTCTGGTTGACGTAGGTGAGGAAGGGCTTGCGGTTGGAGGATGGGGCATCGGTGTGTACCAGCTGAGAGAGGAGATCTACGCTGCTTCTGATGGTGTCTCTTATCTCCAGCAAGACAGTGTGGCTCTGCCCCTCCGGTCTGCCTCTCTGCCTTTCTGTGGAGGTGGAGCTGGGGGTGGATGCGGGTTGGGCTGTGGTGGAAGTGCCATCTCCTTTCTCCCATTGCGTCAGGGGGTCCTCCACGTGCTCCACCAGGGGTAGTACAGCTGTCGGGGGGATCTCTGTCGTGGCACGCTCCACAGATACCTGCCTGGACACAGGAGCTGACTCTTTGCCAGAAGAGGACTGGATCTCAGCAGGCTGCCTGAGAGAGAGGGTTGTGAGAGGGGCTGCTCCTCGGTGGCGGATCTCACCCTCCAAGAAGCTGCACTTGGCCATCACGTAGGTCTCTCAGTCTGTCAGCTTGACCGTGGCCTGGCCAGATTTCTTGAGGTGCAGCTTCCCATACCAGGTTTGCATGTGCTTCCACCAGCCGAGAAGCACCTCTGAAGTGTAGTCCAGGCTCTCCGCCTTCTCTCTCCAAGCAGCCTGCTTCCTCTTGGTGTCTCGATAGAGCCTGTGTCCCTTCTGCCAAAGATATTCATTCTCCCTCATCCACTCCAGCACCACCTCCTCATGTTCCTCTTCGATGTTGTATTGCCTCCTTTCCTGTTCATGCGTCTGCCTCTTCCTCCCTTTAGCAGGGCCATATGGGCCCTCATCAGAAGGGCTTCGAGGTTGTAGGGGCTGCTCCTCCACACCACCACCAGCAGCAGCAGCAACAACAGTAGCAGCAAAAGTAGGACCAGCACCAGCAGCACGAGCAGGACCAGGAGCACCAGCAGGATCAGCAGGACTAGGAGCAGCGCCAGCAGAGTAAGCACCAGCACCAGGAGCAGTGCCAGCAGAGTAAGCACCAGCAGAAGCACCAGCACCAGCACCAGGAGCAGTGCCAGCAGAGTAAGCACCAGCAGAAGCACCAGCACCAGGAGCAGTGCCAGCAGAGTAAGCACCAGCAGAAGCACCACCTCCAGAAGCAGCATCAGCAGAAGCCCCAGCAGCAGAAGAGTGAGCCCGGGCAGCAGAAGCCCCAGCAGAAGCAGAGTCAGGGCCAAGGTGTGGGAGGGTGGCCCTGTTCCTCTTGCCAGGACTGGCAGCAGATGGCAGAGGCCTCCGTTTCTTCCCCATGGTTGTTGGGTTGCTGGCTGGCTGGCTGGCTGGCTGGCTGGCAAGCTGTGTCTGGAAGCAGGTCTTTACTCTGAATGGTGACCTGCTTGCAAGCTGCTTCCCTTTATATCCGCGGGGCTGACGCAATGCATCCTCCCCGCATGCTCAGTGAACGCTAGGCATCCGCTAAGCTTCCGCTCTGCATCCTCTGCATCCGCTCTTTTTGTTCTGTGTCCGCTTTGCTGTGCTCCCCCGGAAGCCTTGCGGATATGCCATCCGTTTCCATCCGCTAGGCTTCCGTGGAACGTCCGCTTTCCATCTGCCCTACGTCCTCCCCCCGTCTGTTCCTTTCCGTGTTGTCCGCTCTGGTTATGCAAATTCGGGGCACTTTTGAGAGCGGATAACAACGGACGGAACATTTTGCTCGTCCGCTGTGTCCTTTTTACAAACGTTTTGCATCCGTCGGCCAGTGTGACAGGGCCTTAACTTGGGATCATATTTTTCTGATGCAGTAAAGAGAAGGAAAGCTGAAGTAAAATTGTAAGCACAGTCAAGAAGAACTACCTGTTTTTTTTTCCTTTTCAGATACACTTTTAATTCTTGTCATGTTCCCATTTATTATCTGGCCTCTTCCAGCAGCAGAGTTATATGTTTGTATCGGTTCATCTTGCAAAGCAAGATTTTTTCAATCTGAGAAATCAAATAATAAAATTAGGGTTATGAACCCAAGCTATGCAAATTTTAATGAGAGCTCCTCAGCCTGGATTTGTGTGTGCATATGTGTTTTACAATTGTTCATATTTCTTTGTTTTGTTTGCTGCTCAAAGTTTCTTTAGGTAGAATGGCTTATAAATTTGATTAATAAATAAAATTCAGCAAGAATAATGATCGTTTAGGACAGAGGTCTTCAACCTTGGCAACTTTAAGCCTGGCGGACTTCAACTCTCAGAATTCCCCAACCAGTTGAAGTCCACCAGTCTTAAAGTTGCCAAGGTTGAAGACCCCTGGTTTAGAAGACCACTACGGACTCTATCAGCTGTGTGTTAAACTGTGTCATTGAAAAAATGTCCCAGAAGGATGCATGCCACTTCTATCATAATAACTAAATAACTACATGAATGTTTATGAAATTACTAGAAATCAAGTTTGATTTGGAGACTTTATCTTTATAATTCATTCATTTAGTGGAACTTGCAAGTTATTCTATGTGTAGCTAACAATACTTTACTAGAAGGAACATATAAGTTGAAAACTTCAAAAGAAATGTAAAAAATATAGGTAGCCCTTGCTGAATATCAATAACAATACTTTACTAGAAGGAACATATAAGTTGAAAACTTCAAAAGAAATGTAAAAAATATAGGTAGCCCTTGCTGAATATTAGTCAGTAGTATGAATATTTTCTTCGTGTTCATATGCAAAATAATTTTGATTTCTTTAAAAATGTAAATTAGTTTGAATTAAACTAATATTTAAAATACTTCAAAATTGATCTTGTCGTAACAGTTATTCGTATTTAGTCCTGGAATGTTGAAAGTATCCTTATATAATATCTTGTGATGAAAAGACTCATTGACTGCAATTTCTTTTTAGTTTTATATTTCACTGTCCTTCATTCTATTATTATCACTCTTGACATTTTGATATGAAATAATGTTGCTTGGTAACAAGTAAAAACATTGCGTGTCTGTGTCTGTAAAATTATAACTAGAACTTTTCTTTTGGAGAAGTGAACTTCAAATGAATGTTAAAATTAAGAACACACAAAAATGGTAACAGTATTATGTATTTATGAATATTGTGTCAATTAAATATATGCACACAAAGTGATGCATAGGTTTGGATATTTACATTTTGTACAATAAATATAGCACGTAAATTTTGGTATTCAGTTTTATTAATACATAATTGAATAACCTGGCCATTAATATCATTTATAGCTGTATGATACTTTTAAGATCATACTAAAATATATCAGAAGAGAAATATAGCTACCAGATGAGAAAAAATACTCTTAAGTAAATGCCATGTGATCTGTGCAACTTGTTTCATTGAAAATATGTAGGAATGATCTTGAAGAAATATGGCATATATTTGTTCTTTTTATCAAAGACTCTTTGACAGAATTGTACTGCTTTACTCAGTAATCTTTAGTTCAAGACAGTAGATATATTGTTTTAGACGGGTATAATTGACATATTTGGAATTTGAAAAGATATCATAGGCACAGTCACAAAATGGTTGCTTTGATGTTTTTGACCAGTCATAAATAACCATCTCATAGAAACTGGTAACACTAGAATGCAAGTATTCTGCCTCTGAATTTGAATGTGAGAGAACAGCAAAGCCCCTAAATAAGAAACTATACCTTTGAACTAAAGTTTCAGACTCATTCAGGATCATTCCTCCTAAAGTATGTTCTCTTACCGACACAGGCAGCACAAAACTCAGCTCAATCACTAATTTTTCTTTTAGGATTCCCCCTGTATTCAACCCAAACAAGATAATCATTTGTGGTAAACCTATAATCCTCAAATTCCCAATTTATGGTCATTTGAGTCCTCAACTGAATCTGCACTAGAACAGAGAGTTGGCACTCAATTGCTTACCTCTTATTTATTTCTTAAAATATCAGAGTCCAGAGTCCAGAGTGACTGCAGTTAATTAAGCAGAAGTGTTAAAAATAGAATCAAAAGTAGATAAATTTTCTTCCAGCATTTTTTTGGAGGTTTCAAAGTAAAAAGGGAATTGTTTTTCCCCTGAGGAATCTTTATTGAATAACCTCAGTGAACCAAGTTAGTGATTCTAAATGGGTTAATTTCTGTATCAAATTAAGACATTGAAATCACATTCTCTGAATATTTAATCTAGTTTCAGAAAATAATAAGAGAATTTCAAAGGAAGACAGTAGTCTATATGCAGCGGTGGGATGCTTCCGGTTCTGCCCAGTTCTATAGAACCAGTAGCTCTGAAGAGGAACAGACACCAAACTGGTTCTGTGTCTGCTGCTGTTTGGCCTGCCCGCCTACCTGGGCTCTTACCTGTCCTTTATTTCCTGCTTTTTCAACCTCAGCTGCTTTGCGTTGCACAGCTGAGGTTGAAAAAGCAGGAAAGAAGAGGCTTTCCAGACACTGCACACCTGCATGCAGCGCTTTTCAGCTGTCCAGACGGCATAGCTAAAGGTTTTTTTTACACACGTATGCAGTGTGCGTAGTTACTGAACTGTAGTCACTGAACTGGTAGTAATACCGGTTGAATCCCACCACTGTCTATATGGTATTCTTTATTTCTGTTCTAGGCCATTTCATTCATATTTAGTTCAGTGAAAGAAATTAGAGGCAAAATTGGATTAGTTGTTCACAAATTCTCAAGGAATTCTTTCATTCTCAACTTTTAAAAAATTATGGTGCAACTTCTAGTCATATTAGTATAAATAAATTATATTTAGTTTAATTGGGGTGAATACAGAGACCAGAGATGTGAAATGTAGTTTGTCAGTTGAAGACACTAAAGCATTGGGAAGAATATCAGAAAGTTACTGTCAAAAATTAGAAATACTACTGTCAATTATAAATTAGAAAGAGTGTTCTTTGTGTGGTGGTATGATGATCTCTTTTACAGAAAATCAGCTTTTGGCACCAGTAATTCTGAGGCTTAAGCTCTGCTTCTTTCTGAAACCTGGTTGTATCAGAAAGTGATTATGGACCTAATGTTTAAGCAAACCAAGAATGCTGTTTCAATAGATCAGTAATTGTTATTAGAGCAAACACTAAGTTGAAAATGTACTTTTTGATGCATATTTTTTAAGCATTAAATAAATATACAGAGAACACATTTATTCTTGCAACAAATTGTTATATTGAAGCAAAATAATGGATCAGAAGCTATCTCTGCATGTTTTACAAAATCTAGCTTGCCCAAAAAAGGAAAAGATGAAAGGATATTTTTGTTTGGAATAGAGCCAGTCTTCCAAAAGAGTATAACTGTTTTTTGCATGCTTCCAAGTTTTATCAGTGTGTGTGTGTATGTGTGTGGGGGGGGGGGGAGAGGGAGGGAGTGGAATGGGAGTGGGAGAGAGAGAGATAACACAAAACATCAAAAAGCTGAATTGAAATGATTACATCCAGTTTTACTAAAATTTCACTTTTGTTATTAAGGTTAAAACAGTTTTATAAGTTATGTGTATTGAATTTGTTTTGGTTTTACCTTTTGCATTAAGCTATTTATCTTAAAAACATTCTTGTAAATTATTTTTCTTGCATTTTAAATTAGCTTTGTGCATGTCTAGATTTTAAATGATGGCAGTAAGAAAAATATTGCTTCGTATGCCACATGTGATGATTCCCGAATCAGTAGAATCTGACCATATTAGCATGAATTACTATTCATACCATAGTTAATAGCCTGATTTATCTGTTGCAATATTTTATATGAGGCTTTACTTAATAAGCGGCAGTTCGGTTTTCACTGGTTCAAGGTTGACTCAGCCTTCCATCCTTCTGAGATTGGTAAAATGAGGATCCAGATTGTTGGGGGCAATATGCTGATTGTGTAAACCTCTTAGAGCGTGATGTAAAGTGTGAAGTGGTACGTAAGTCAAAGTGTAAATAAGTCTAAGTGCTATTGCTATCGCTAAAAGTATCATTTGATATAAAATGTAGCTACCATATAGGAAATCAACGTATTAGGAGCAATTACACTTCTAAAAAGATTTGTACTAGTTTTCTAAGGATGCGTTGCTAGGTTGTTGTTTTTTTAAAATATGCAGTAGCTTGCCTTCATTTGTTTGAGGAATTTGAGGTTGTTAAAGAGGAATCATCAAAGGTATGCTCACATTCTGAGTTCATTTTTAAAGCATATAATAGAAGATGAAATAAATACCTCTGGAGTTTCACTTTCTACTTTACAGGAACAAGTCAAAGAGTTTTCTCCATAGCCCATCTTTTTGCTTTGAATAAATTTATTCATTGAAATTTTAAACATTTCAATAGAATTTAACTGTTTCTTTTATATTTTTTATAGCTGAGTACTTGAGTACTGTCTAGGGACAAAGGCAGAAATCAATCAACCAAAATAATAAATAATGCTCCTCTCTGAAGTAATGGCTTTTTCGTTGATGCTCATGTCCAAATTAACATTACAGTATGATTCATTGCACTATTTATGAGTCAACAATCCAAGGAATGGTTAACTCTGCTCTTCTGCTTGGAGACTGAGTCAATCAATCGTTTTGTTCACACCTCCCTTGCCTTTGCATGTTCAGTTTCGACTCAGTGTTTGCTCAGAAGAGACATGTAGAAGAGCACTCTGAAAACAGGATAGAATTATTCCTTGGATTCTGCAAAAATTACAGCCAGTGAATGGCTCGGCTGGCTCTCCCGGTCTGTCTGGCATAGCTGCCCTCGCCATGGCTGGCTTCCTGGCTGCCCAACTAAGCTGCCTCAACCCTAACATTGGCTTTCCGATCCATCCGGCACAGCCGCCTTCATCCTGGCTTTTTCCCCAGTCCATCTGTCATATCCACCTTTGTTCTGGCTCCAGGAGAGTCAAGGTCCTTAAACAAGCCACGGCGGTGGCAGGAGTCACTGCCTGGTTGAATCCTGTGGCATACTCTGAAGCAACTAAGATAAAAGCCACAGAATTTAGACTAAAACGATGTTAAAATGTTTAGAGCATGATTAAACAGGCACATTTATGCTTGAGATGTATTTTTTGAAATACTCATTAGTTGTGTTCTTTTAAAAATATCTATTTTGTTCCTCAGGATGGATTAGATGCCTTGGTATACGATTTGGATTTTCCTGCTTTAAGAAAAAATAAAAACATAGACACATTTTTAACCAAATGTAAGTATATATATATATATATAGAGTATTTATTGTTCTAGTAATAAATGAAAAGAACATTTACAAAGAGTATAGACTTGGAGGATGAAGTAGGTAAATCTATAGGTATACATCCTTGGAAATCCTTGAAGTAAGATGATAACAAAAAATGACATGTGTAAAATCTGACTGCATTTTTTTCTTGTTTTCCAAATGTATAAATATAACATTGTAATGTAGACTTTATAAAATGTTCAAATTCACAAATGCTAACAAGAATATAATATAAAAAAAATAAACTGATAAAGATAAAACAAAATGCTGGAAAACGCAGGACAAATATTAGAATTGATAGATTTATTCATCCCTGCAGATTTAACGGAGTTTACATATAGAATGGGAAATAGTCTCCACCACATAGCTCAATATATATTGAACATACTTGGTGATCATGGGGGAGGAATGAAAAGTAAAATGCAAAATTAGATAGGATTACAATATTGGACATAAGTACTCCATTGGAGACTCTGGAAGAGGTAGTGCGGATTTCAGCATTGAACTTTACATTTTGCAAATTTGTGTCAGCAATCAGGTAGTTAATTAAAACATTGTTACTGCATTTATGATAATTTGTAGTAGTTAGAGGACAAAATTCTATAATAATCCTTTCTAAGAATCTCACTGATTGAGTTTTCAATATGTTGATACAAAGGAATAGTAGGAATATGTTGATACTATTTCTTTGAATTTTGCATTAGAAAAAGTTATACCAGCAATTTCAGTTTATATCCCCTGAACTGAAATGTTAATTTTTTGGTGTAATCTCATGCCAGTTTTGACCCATGTAGATTAAAATAGCATGTTACCAAATTTGGAGTTAAAATAACTGTCAGCTGGGAATTAAATTATTATAGTTTGTTTCTCCCTCGCAGTGCTTTAAAAATGCAGAGCCTCTAGCTTATAATTTCATGGTAATTAAAAAAAACATGAAAATTAGTGAAAAGTAAACACTACAAACTCATTTTATGTTCAACCAAATATTTTGTAGAGCATTGTGGATAATTATTTGATAAGAATAGCAAAATGTTCTGATATTTTTTTCTTTTAACTTTTTTTAACTTTTAACTCCTTTTAACCATTATTAAAGTTTAGTCTTATTTCTACAGTGAAGTTATATTTGGCATTTGAATATTGCTATGAGAGATATTTGTAGACTGGTTAAGGCTGGGAAATTGTTTAAATAAGTGTTGTAAATATTTTTTACACAAGAAATGACCAACAAATAGAATATAATTGCCATATGACATTGCCATGGGTTTATACTATTGACCAACCAACCAAACAGAAGAAATAGATGAACTTTTTCCTAGTCAGTTAACTAAGGTATGTAGGAAGCACATCACAATAGTAATGGGGGACTTTTACTGTCCTGATATCAACTGGGAGACAAACTCTACACCAAGTTCCTGACAAACCTAGCAGACAACTTTGTCTTCCAAAAAGTAGAGAACGAAACTAGAGGATCAGCCATATTGTACTTAATTCTCACTCAGATGAAATGATAGGAAGTGTTGAAGCTACAGGAACCTTCAGGGGGAGTGATCATGCAATATTGGAATTCAGCATTATGCAATCATGAACAATATAATGAGTAAAACTAAAACAGGGGTGTCAAACACATGTCACAGCGGCGTCACGTGACGTATGGGGACTTTTCTCCCCTTTGCTAAACTGGGTGTGGGCATGGCTAGCACTTCATGCATCCAGCCTGCAGGCTGGAGGGTTGACAGTCCCGAACTAGAGTCTTGGAATTTAATTTCAATAAACTTAAAGCTTGGGAAGGATTCCATGGAAAAGAATCCTCAAGGGGAAAACAACTCAAGTTTGGGAAATTTTGAAAAGTGAAATTAGAAAAGCCCAGTATGAAGAGAACAAAAATTACAACTCTCATAAGAAACCAGCATGGCTGCATAAAGAACTCTCTGATAAATTGAAAGACAAAAAGGAAAAGTATAAAAAGTGAAAAGAGGGGCACATAACTAAGGCAGAATATCAATAAATAGCCTGAGCATGTAGAGATGAAGTGAAGAAAGCTAAGGCTCAAAATAAACCAAGGCTTGTGACAAAAGTCAAAAATAACAACAAAAAACAACCAAAAACCTTCTGTCAACATGTTAAAAACAAGAAAAAAGTCAAGGAAACGGTTGGTCCATTGATAGGAGAAAGTGGCAAGAAGGTGACAAGCAACAAGGAAAAAGCTGAATTAATAAAGGCTAGGTCACATCGCCCGACGGATGCAAAACGTATGTAAAAAGGACACAGCGGACGAGCAAATTTTCCATCCGTTGTTATCCGCTCTCAAAAGTGCCCCAAATTTGCATAAAGAGAACAGAAAAGAATGGACGGAGGGAGGACGTAGCGCGGATGTAAAACGGATGCTCAACAGAAGCCTAGTGGATGGAAGCGGATGGCATGTCCGCAGGGCTTCCGGGGCAGCATAGCAAACCGGACGTGTAGCGGAAAGAGCGGATGCGTAGCAGATGAATCGGATGTGTAGCGGATGCAGAGCGGATCACTGCGCATGCGGGGAGAATGCAATGCATCATCCCCATGGATATAAAAGGAGGCAGCTCACAAGCAGGTCACCATTCAGAGGAAAGACCTGCTGCCAGAGACATCTTCATCGGAGACCATGGGAAAGAAGAGGAAGCCTGTGCCATCTTCTGCCAGCCCTGGCAAGAGGGATAGATCCATCACCCCACCCCCTGGCGCTGACTCTGCTGCTGCTGCTGCTGCTTCTTCTGCTGCTGGTGCTGCTGTTGCTTCTTCTTCTGCTGCTGCTGCTGCTGCTGCTGCTGCTGCTGCTGGTGCTGGTGCTGCTCCTGCTCCTGCTGCTGCTGGTGCTTCTCCTGGTGCTTCTCCTGCTGCTGCTGTGGTGGACAAGCCCCAAAGCCCTGAAATCCCTGATGCTGAAGGCCCTGCCAGAGGGAGGAAGAGGCAAGGAGAAGGAGAAGGGAGAGAGGAAGCAGTACTCCATCGCAGAGGAGCATGAGGAGGAGGTGCTGGAGTGACTGAGGGAGAACAAGTACATGTGTAGGAAGGGCCACAGGCTGTATAGAGACACCAAGCGGAAGCAGGTGGCTTGGAGACAGAAGACGGAGAGCCTGGACTACACTGCTGATGTCCTCCTTGGGTGGTGGCAGCATATGCACACCTGGTACGGGAAGTTGCATCTGAAGAAATCTGGCCAGGCTGCTGTCAAGCTCACCAACCGGGAGACCTATGTCATGGCAAAATGGAGCTTCCTGGAGGGTGAGGTCCGCCACCGAGGAGCAGCCCCTCTGTCTACCCTCACTCTCAGGCAGCCCACAGACAGCCAGTCCTCTTCTGGCCAGGAGACAGTGACTGTGTCCGGGCAGGTGTCCACAGAGACCCCCCCGACAGCTGCACACCCTATGCCAGAGGATGTGGAGGATTTTCTCACACACATGGAGCAAGAAGAAGCAGCGACCACCAGGGACCAACCCACACCCACCCTCAGCTCCATCTCCACAGAAAGCAGGCAGAGAGGCAGACCGGAGGGACAGAGCCACACTGTCCTGCTGGAGATCAGGGACACCATCAAGACCAGCGCAGATCTCCTCAGCTGGTACACTTTGAGATTCCATCCTCAAACCGCAAGCACTTCCTCACCTACGTGACCCAGACCCTCATGGACATGCCCAAGCCCCAGTACCAGGTGATGAAGGAGAGGATCACGGCGCTGCTGCACCACCCTCAAGGCCCAGATGAACCTGCTCCTACCCACTCCAGGTCTGCTCCTCCACCCCAGGCGATGTCACAGCCCTTCCAAGGCTTTCAACAGCCCCTCACCTACCAAGGCTATGGATACCAGGAGTTCCAGCAGCACAGGCAGCCCTTCCCAGTCCAGGCACAGGTTCCTCGCCTGCCACAGATGCCACCGACACCACAGATGTTTCCTCACACGCCACAGATGCCTCACCTCGCCCAGCTGCAGACCAGACATCCCCACTACACTCCTTCCTCCACCCCACAGCCAAGCCTGTCCTCAGAACATCTGTCATCGGTCCTGTACCTGACATCCCAGGTCCTGGATGAAGGGCCTCTCAACCTCACTGGGCTGAGCCAGCTTTCTGAGAGCTTCCTGAACACATCACCTCCTGTTGTCCTCTCGGGGCCAGGCACCCCAATGGCGCCTCAGACCAGCACTTCAGCCACTGCCAGCTCCAAAGCCCCTGGACCCTTTACACCTGAGACCATGGACATGCCTCAGAGTGACTGAGAACATTGCCAGAGACTGAGTTGTTACCTGTTGACTTTATCTTTGCTTGGGACACTTTTCTTGGTTACTTTTGCTTTTTAAATAAAGTCCTACACTTTACTTAACTGTTATTAATAAAGGTTATCTTTGCTTCACACACTTGGGTCATTTCTTTTACTTAATAAAGTGTTGGTGAAAAGTTTTAGAAAATGATTAATCCTTTGCATGCTTATGGGATGGGCAGGGATACCTTTGGGATGGGTAATAGCTGTGGGATGGGTAATAGTTGTGGGATAGATAAGCCTTCAGTGCAAGCATAGTGGGACTGTATGGTCCACCCTCCCAGGTGCCACACATATGGCCCTTTAATATCAATAACAATTTAATCATTGATCCACACATTTCAACATAAACACAACTCTTTATTAATGCCCTATTCATTGTAAGGCAACTCAACATACATGGCACAATCTCACAGTGTGATGAGACAGGCTGAAGGAAGCATCCACTAAGCATCTACCATCCTGTCTTGCCACTCCACTGCTCCAGCTGGGGAGTTGCACCAGTGTTTCAGAAGGTTGAGCTGCTTCTTCCCTTCACGTGAAGCTCTGTTGGGGCCTGGTACATCCACAGTGTCGATCAGGTTTCGCCCTTGCCTCCATTCACCAGGCTCCATGTCCCCATTCCCTTGTTGGAGGTCCACAAGCCTGTTCTGCAACACTGGGTAGCGGATGCGCATGAGATTGTGCAGGATGCAGCAAGTTTCCACGATGCTCCTCACGGTCTGTGGATGATGCTGCATGGTGGTGAGAAGTACCTGGAACCTGTTGGCCAGGATACCAAAGGCGTTCTCCACCACCCGCCTTGACCTGGACAGCCTGTAGTTGAAGATCCTCTCTTCACGGGTGAGGCATCTGGAAGTGTTGGGCTTCATGAGGTAGGTTCTGAGGGAGAAGGCATCATTCCCCATGATGAAGTAGGGCACAACTTGTGTGTCGGTGGGTAGGGGGTCTGGGCTGGTTGCGTTCCAGCCCCTCCTTGAGGTCACTGGTGTTGTATACCTGGGCATCTGAAGCTGACCCATTGCCTGAAGCATCAATGTACGTGAACTTGTAGTCAGCATCGACCATGGCGAAGATGATGATGCTGAAGAAGCCCTTGTAGTTGAAATAAGTGGACCCTGACTTGACTGGAGCTTTGCAGGCCACGTGCTTGCCATCTATGGCTCCAACGATGTGGGGGAAGTTCCACCTCTGATACCACTGTTCTGCAAGTTTCCTCCAGCCTTGTTCAGTGGAGGGACACTGGAGGAGCTCCTCCAGGTATTCTTCAATGATGGCCTGCACCACTTCTCTGACCACAATGCTGATGGTGTTGTGTGGCACCCTCCAGCCGTACTGCATGCTTCTGTAGGTGGTCCCGGAGGCCAGGTGGTGCAGAGTCAGTGCCACCTTCAGTCCAGGGTCCAGGCTGGGACAGAAGTTGTTGTTCGCCTTGGTCAACCTTGGTCTCAGATGCTCCACAACTTCATCAAACATGGCTGGCGGCATCCTCATGAAGTTCTGGAATGCACGAGTGTCTTCGTTCCTCAGCTCCACCATCAGCTTGTCATAGAGTCCAAACTCCGCTCTTCTCCCGATCCATCATCGGACCCAGACACTTCTTGGCCGCCTCCTTTTCTTCCCGTAGAAAAGGTGAAAGAGCCTGAAGTGGGCTTGGTTCTGGTGTTGAATGATGGCGGCTACCAAAAGGAGTGTGCAATGATCCATGGTGGAGAAGAATGGATGCTGTTGAAGAGCAAGAGCAAGGCTGAAGAGGTCTGCACACCAGGACTCCTGGACTGAAAGTGAGATCCAGGTGATTTCCTCCCCCTTTTTATAGGAAATGTCAGTTTTCCACTAGGTGTCCTTCTGCATCCTCCAGACATCCTAAATATCCGAGACACATCCCCTATACTAATGTTTTTTCCTTTTTAATTCTTTATATCCGAGCTGCATCCGCTTTCATCCTTTCTATGTCCGTGCTACTCACGCTGTGTGTCCGTTCCGCGTCCGTTTCGCTTCCTCCCTGTGTTCGTTTTCCGCTGGAGCGGATTTGAGTTGCGCGGATGCACAGCGGATGCCTAGCGGATATAGCAGATGCGTAATGGATGACAACGGACGTATAAGGGATGTTCCCCGTATGCATAGCGGATGTAGAACGGCCGCATTGGATACTTCATCCGCTCAAAACGTTTTGTGCAGCACAAAACTTTTTGAGTGGATGAAATCACAGTAGACGGATGCTGGACGGATAGAGAGTATGAAAAACGTATGCAGTGAGTACACAACGGATGCATCGCGTTTTCAAACGGATGGCAAGCTTTTTTGTCCATTTTACATCCTCTTTGCATCCGTTGGTGCAGTGTGACATGGGCTTTACTTCATTTTTTGCATCTGTCTTTACTTAAAGGGAAAAAACAGTCCAACCTATCAAAAACAGCACCACAAAAAACAGAATAGGAACTCGTTAAAATAGGGAAGAAAATGGTAAGTGAGCACCTGTCCATCCTAGATGAGTTCAAATCACAAAGACCAGATGGATTACACCCCAAGGTTCTGAAGGAACTGGCAGGCGTGATTTCAGAACCACTGAACTATATCTTTCAAAGATTTTGGAGACCAGGGGACTACCAGAGGATTAGAAAAGAGCAGATGTAGTTCCAACTTCAAAAAATGGGGAAAAAAAATACCTCCAGGAAATTACAGACCAATCAGCCTGACCTCAGTACCTGGGACGATTCTGAAAAAAATAAGCAATGAATTAGTGAGTACCCAGAGGCAAACAAAGTAAAAACCAAAAGCCAACGTGGGTTTGTAAAAAAACTGATCGTGCCAGACAAATCTTATTGCCTTTTTTGACAGTGTAACAAAATAAGTGTTAACCAGAGGAATGCTGTGGATATAATTTATTTGGACTTCAGTAAGGCATTTGATACAGAAGACCATAATCTACTACTTGATAAAATAGAAAAATGTGGGTTTGACAGCATCACCACCAGATGGGATTCGTAACTGGCTGACCAATCGCACTCAGAGTGTAGTCCTCAATGGAACTGCATCTACATGGAGTAGATGCAATAGGGTACTCCAAGGCTCTGTTTTAGGCTCAATACTCTTCAACATCTTCATCAATAATTTGGACAGGGTGGTCATCAAATTGATGACATCAAGCTAGCAGGAATAGCCAACATTCCAGAAAATAGACTTAAGATATAAGATATATTTTAAGATTAAGATATTTTAAGATTAAGATATCTTGACAAACTTGAACATTGGGTACTATCTAACAAAATGAAATTCAATGGTGAAAAAAGTAAGGTTCTATATTTAGGCAAGAAAAATAAATGCATAGGTACAGTATAGTATAAAAACTCTGGTCACAAACGCTTCTGACCACACACAAATCGGGTTCCGACCAAAAAATCCACAAAATTTTTGAATCTGGTCATGAAGATATACTTGGATGATGATCAAACACGACCCCATGACCCAGAAATTTCTGAAGATGAAAATTAGAAGACGAAGAAATTGCCAAACTTATGGAACAAATTATGGTCGGGACCAAAGGTTCTACTGTATGTGGTACCTCGCGGAATAGCAATAACAGAGAGATCTTTGAGTCCTAGTGGACAACCATTTAAACATTGCCAAAAAAGTCAGCACGGTTCTAGGCTGCGTTAGCAGAGAGATAGAATCAAGATCACATTACATGTTAATACCATTTTATAATGTCTTGGTAAGGCTACATTTGGAATATTACATCCAGTTTTGATTACCAGGATGTAAAAAAGATGTTGAGACTCTAGAAAGAGTGCAGAGAAGAGCAACAAAAATGATGAGGGAACTGAAGGCTAAAACATATAAAGAACGGTTGCTGGAATTGGATATATATAGTATAACAAAAAAAAAAAAGGACCTGGGATGACATGATAGCAGTGTTTCAATATCTCAGGGGTTGCTACAAAGAGTGAATCAATCTATTCTCCAAGGCACCTGAGTACAGGACAAGAAGCAATGGATGGAAACTAATCAAGGAGAATAGCAACCTAGAACGAAGGAGAAATTTCCTGACAGTTAAAACAAATAATCACTGGAACAATTTACGTCCAGAAGTTGTGAATGCTCCAACACCGGAAGTTTTTAAGATGAGATTGTCTGAAATGGTATAGGGCTGTGATGGCGAACCTATGGCACACGTGCCACAGGTCGCATGCAGACCCATTTGTATGCGCATGCAAGCCCCAGGCAAACCTACCTCACTGCATATGCATGCACCTCACAGCTGATTTTCGGCCTTCCAGAGGTTTGAAATTCTGGAAGTGACAAAACAGGTCTATTTTTCAGTCTGCAAAGGCTGCAGAGACTTCTCTCAAGCCTCTGGGAGACTGAAAAAGGCCTCAACTGGGTAGAAAAATCAGCTGTGAGGCCCAGTGCAGATAAGGGGGGGGATTGCGTGCACATGCACAAGGGGCCTGGGGCCCTCCTACGAGCATTATCTTCTGGGTGCTGGCATGTGAGCGCAAGTGCACACACAATTTTTGGCACAGGAGCCCAAAAAGGTTAGCCACCACTGGTATAGGGTTTCTTGTCTAAGCAGAGGGTTGGACTTGAAAACTTCCAAGGTCCCTTCCAACTCCTGTTCTATTCTATATTCTATTCTATTTGAATATAATAGAAATCATAATGTATATTTTACATGTAAATTTATTTCAAAGATCATAAGCTTTCTTTTTATAATGAACCTATTACTACAGTATTTTTTTATATTTTCTTCATAGACAAAGACACAATAAATAAAGTAAGAGATCTCCGAATGAAAGCTGAAGATTATGAAGTAGTAAAAGTGATTGGTAGAGGAGCATTTGGAGAAGTTCAGTTGGTATGTTATTCTATGTATGGAGATTTTACAACTAAGACTTCAGGTTTATTTTAAAATAGAATTTCCAATGAACAGACTATTCTTATATGTGATGGATGTTTGTGACATTTCCTCTGCTGCCAAAATCTGGGAACTTGAAAATAAATATATGCTTTGTATGATTGGACCTTGCTGCTGTCTTGTTAATACTTTCTTAAGTGCATATTTTTCTGAGTGAGTGTTGAAAAAAAGTGTGGTTTCTTCTAAGAGCAGCTGGAACGACAACAATTCTACCACTAGTTTTCAGTATATTATTTGTGAAAATCATCATTGAATAAACCATGATTAGTTTTGTGGCAGTAAATAATAGTCTGAACTGACATTTTCTTACGAATTAGTTATTGTAGGGTGACATGATTTGTGGATGGAGATATATTTTGATAATTGGCTTATTTTTGCCCAATTTTTATGCCTTGTATAAATTTGTAAGCAAGCAAAATAGACATGATTATTCAATTGAAAAAAGAGCAACAAAATTACCAAATAAGCCACAACTACTTTGTCTGCAAAATAACATCTGTCTCTCCTTAACTATAAATCAAAGTAGGCTATTGTTTATCATGCTCTGTGAATTATATATAACAAGCAAGATTTATCTTAAAATATATACTGTAGAAGAATAATTTTGGTGATTATATTTGTTTTCATTCCTATTGTTACAGTATAATATACAGAACAAACTATCCTGTTCTAATGTTGCTAGTTGTAGAAATACGTTTTAACAAGTCATATTGGACTTTTTATATAAATATATAAAGTTCTTATCTGAGATGAGAGATTACATTTCCAGGCTGCACTGCAAGTAAAAATTCATTGTTTTCAGTGGTTTTATTTTAAAACTTTAATTGCTGTGAGAAGTATATTTTTCTGGAGGAAAGTTTTACTCTTGGAGAAAGGTTACGTCTTTCTCTCCTTAATGTATAATCTACATAAATAATGCCTTCATACTCTTCCATCAGTGTTTTAAAATCACCGATGTTAGCAACTATTTTAAAATCTAATTATAGTGTTGGGAAATAAGGTATTTTGTGAATAGACAATGTATATAAATAGTACACATACCTTTTGTGAAAAAAACACTGGAAAGTCACATGCCCATAATTGGTTGCCCTACCTAGTTTTAGGTTTCATGCCCTCTGCATTACTTACTGGATTGAAATATTAATAGTTCTTTAATATATATGCAGAAATAAGCTGTATATCAAATTAAATTTGAAGATACTTGTTTTGCTTATAAAATTAATGCTAAACTCATATGTAGGAAATGTTATACTGGTCGGTTATAAAAATTTCAGGGCTACCTTTACAGGTAGAAGCAACTTTGGCCAACAACATTTCAAAGTATTTAGTTGTAGAATATCTATCTGATATGACAATGTTCAATAGCATTGATCTTTTCTAGACCTGTGGAGTATGGGACAGTTTCTCAGAAATAAGTAAATCAGTAATGCTAGAGAAGAAGAGCTAGAGAACAACAGTGCTCCATGAAATGCGAAAAAGCTTTCCTTTTAAGATGATGACTAGGTATATAACCCTAATCTTTTAACATAGTTAATGGAAATAGAATGTAATCATGCTGGTTCACACTTAATATTTTTTTTTCATGTTATTTGTTTTAAAGGTAAGACACAAGTCATCACGAAAGGTCTATGCCATGAAACTTCTCAGCAAATTTGAGATGATAAAAAGATCAGATTCTGCATTCTTTTGGGAAGAGAGAGATATCATGGCATTTGCAAATAGCCCTTGGGTTGTTCAGGTGACTTTTATTTGAATTCACATTGGCCAAGAATTATAACATTTATTTTGAATAAGTATCTAACATTTTGCATAGAGCACATATCATTTAAAGTCATTTTAATTTACTGACCTACACTTTTAAACTTTCCTGAAATACCGTGTTTCTACCGTGTTTCTCCAACAATACAGCCTTCCCCAATAGAAAGTCCCAGCATGTTTTATTGGCATAAAATCAAATTAAGCCTCTCCACTCAAATTAAGACCTATATTAAACATGTGAAATGGTGGGGAATGGTGGGGGGGGAGCTTGCCATTAGGAAGTACTTTTGTTACATACCCGTATATGGTGCTGCCTGTGTTGACCTCGGCGTTGGTGGGGTACTTCGTATCAGGAGACCTTCCGCCACCGTTGCTTTCCCTTCTCCCCGTGCTACCGCGGCATTTAGACCAATGCTGCGGCATTTAGCGCAGCCATGCGTGGCCAGTCAGGGCTCCTCCCTGCAACTGGAGTCTGGCGGAGACACTCGGCTTCAGGCATTCCTGTCGCTGTCTTCCCTTTGCCTTTGAAGGCAAAGCCAATTCTTTTAAAAACGATGCCCTACTACCAGTATGACAAAGCCTCCTCTGCCTGAGAGGGCGGCCCAACCTCAAGTGAGGAGGCGAATCTCCTGGGGCCGCAACGCAGGATCGCCCCACCCTGGGAGAAGTGCCCAGCTGCCATCCCTGCTTGGTGTCAGGCAGAGTGCGAAGAGCTTCACCTGGGGTGCCCAGCACAGCTGACAGACGGGCCTTCCTGTCTGGCGGTGGAGCTCTCACCAAGGCAGCAAATGCCTCCCCGCTGGGCCCTCCACTCATCTCGCCAGGGCCGCACCAGAGCCATGCAGATAGGGCAGAGCCAGGAATGCGACCCGCGGGTGTGCACCCGCCTGCCAAGCAAAAGAGCCTGGCAAACCCAAGCTTGGCTTCCTTCCCAAGTCCCTCCAGCCCAAACCCGAAGGGGCCACTGGGAGAGGTTGCCCGAGTAAGTGATAGCACCCACCCATCCGCAGACAGGGAGGCGAGGTGATGGGAGTGCTGCTTCCCTGGCTGGCAGGTCCGGTGGAGAGAGCCCGAAGCCGCATGTCCTTTCCACCCCTTGCCCATCCCATCCCCATCCCCACGCTTTAACAAACGTGCTGGTAGCTCCAAACGCTGTAGCGGCACGGGCATCAGGCAGAGGCACTCACTCGGTGGGCCTCAGCTTGGAAGAGGATGCTGCACAGGCCGTCACTTTGCCTCCCTGTCCACGGATGGGTGGGCACTATCACTGCCTCGGGCGGCCTCTCCCGATGGCCCCTTCAGGTTCGGGCTGGAGGGACTTGGGAAGGAAGCCAAGCTCGGGTTGGCCTGGCTCTTTCGCTTGGCAGGCGGGCGCGCACCCACGGCTCGCTTTGCCCAGCTCGCACAGCTTTGGCACGGCCCTGGAGGGATGAGCGGAGGGCCTGGTGGGGAGGTGCTTGCTGCCTTGGCGAGAGCTCTGTCACCAGGCAGGAGGGCCCTCCTGTTAGCTGCGCTTCATGCTCTGCCCGGCGCCAGGCAAGGATGGTGGCACCAGGAGTACCTGAAGCCAAGTGTCTCTGCTGGGCTCCGGTTGCAGGGAGGAGCCCTGGCTGGCCGCGCATGGCTGTGCCGAATGCCACATGCCTGGGCCAAACACCATGGCATTGCTCCAAATGCTGTGGCAGCACAGGGAGAAAGGAAAGCAACAGTGGCGGAAGGTCTCCCAATACGAAGTTTTGCCTAGCTGTTTTTTCGGGGCTCAAAAAAAAAATAAGGCCTGAACTTATTTTATGAGAAACACTGTATATTTGTATTTGAATAATTATTCATTCCAATAATTAAGATAACTTCAGTGTAAATATTTTGCAGTTGTAGTTTGAAAACAAAAATATAAACTAGTAATTATGCATAATGCTAATCGATAAGTAATCATAAAAAAATTGTTTAATGTGTTCGTATGAGTCTTTCTTATGATTCTACAGGAGTTATGTAACAGAAGGTACAGTATTTGGCCTGGCTTAAAGTCATATCCCAATTTATTCAAGCAAAATACAAATGAACATACAGCCCTGTTCATCTCTTTGTAGTTAAATTTTTTATAACAATGGTTTTTTTTGTTTTATTCAAGTTAGAAAGTTATGCTTATCCAGTCTGGATCCAGATAGTATTTTAATTTAGGGTATCTATTAATATTTTGTTGTATTAATTTAATATCTATGACTTTTGTTGGCTTTGGTTAATTATGGACTTTCTTGGTTAAAATTGTAATCTGTGCAAAGGGAAGAGTTAATAAGTTGCATATGAAAAATATAGTTATCTGAATGCAAACTGTAATTTGGATATCTCTTCTTCCGTGTAGCAAGCTTATTTATTATGTGATAATAATACCCAGTTCTTGCTTGCATATGCGTGCACACACATAAACACACACAGTTCTCAACTTATAACCATTTGTTTAGTAGCCATTTGAAGTTACAACAGCACTGAAAAAAGAGACATTACAGTTTTTCACACTACAATTATTGCAATATACCCATGATCATGTGACTATCATTCAGACCCTTGGCAGCTGGCATGCATTTATGACCATTGCAGTGTCCAGTCATGTGATACACTTTTCAAACTTCTGACAAGCCAAGTGAGACTAGATTTACTTCACAACAATATTAATAACTTAACAATTGCAGTGATTTATTTAACAACTGTGGCAAGAAATATTGTAAAATGGGGAAAAATTCACTTAACAACTATCTTGCTTACCAATGGAAATTTTGGGCTCAATTGTTGCTGTAAGATGGGGGCTACCTATCTATATTAGTTTTTTTTATCACTTGATATATTATAAATATAAACTCTATTTACCTGTAACTTTTTTCAAAAAGAAAATAGCAATGGATAGGACTGCAGCATACAGTAATTCTAGTCTATTGTTGTTCATAGTTATTTTATGCATTCCAAGATGATCGTTACCTTTATATGGTGATGGAATATATGCCTGGTGGGGATCTGGTAAATTTAATGAGCAACTATGATGTCCCTGAAAAATGGGCAAGATTTTATACAGCAGAAGTTGTTCTTGCATTAGATGCCATTCACTCCATGGGTTTTATTCACAGGTAAGTATCTTTTATATGGCCAATATTCTCAACATTTAAATTGAATTAAAATAATAATATTTTGAAAATTTAATTTATAATACTATTGGACTATTTACAATGTCAAACCTGAGCAGATAGAAGGTAATCAGCATAAAATTAAATTGTTTCATCCTTTCTTCAATACGTTTATAAAAATAATGAGTTGCTGTATATAATTACCATGATAGATATACTTTATTGTAGTCAGTAATGAAATGACACCATTACAAATAAAAGTTAATAGTATATGCATAATGTTCAACTTTTAATAGATTACCATTCTTCATGTATTGGTTAACAACTACTATAAAGTTAAGTAAATTATATTCCACAAAACATGAAGATAATATGTCCAGAAAAAAGCAAAAATAAGATTATTTTAGCATTATAGAGAATACAAATTCTTTTTATGTAATTTATATTTTTAATCTGCCTAATAGCTGGATTCATATTGATGGGTTACAAATTTGCTTAAACAAACAAAATAAAATAATTGAATACTTCAATAATTCAAAAATAATAGTAAAAAATGTAAAGAAGTTATTACCTTAATATAACATATACATCTAAAATAAACCAACTATAAATATGCTTAATAAAATATATTAATCACATTAAAACATATTAATATAGATTCCAGATTCTTCCCTAGGAAGGATTTCCAGAGCTGATGGCCTGCAACTGAAAAGTCATTCCCTATTCTAGTTGTATAGATGATGGCTTTTGTGCATGGTTACCATCATCTGGGCACATATATTAGAAAGGAGAAGAAAGAAGAGCAGAGATTTCCAATCTCGGCAGTTTTCAGATGTAGGAACTTTAGCTCAAAATTCTCAGTCAGGGCTATAGTGACTGGGGAATTACTCGTATTTCATACACCTGAAAATAGTGTTTTAGAGGAACAGAACTAAACCATTCACCATTCAGCATGAAGACTAAACTGGGATTGAAAATAGATGGCAAACAATACACTTGATAAAATACTAATGTATAATTGTATTGGCCAGGAAACTGGATTCAGTTATGGACACAGACGAATCACCCCAAATAACTAAAACATCATGCACAAGTAGTCCTCAACTTACAACAATGAGGTGTTTAGTGACTGATCAAAGTTACAACTGATCCCAAAACTGTGATTTATGACATGGTTTTGAAGTTCTCATATCCAGTTCTCCCATTCTCATGGTTACATGACTGCATTTTTGACAGTTGGCAATCATCCTGCATTTACAGACAATTGTAGTGCTATCTGTTGCATGATTTGGATTAGCTGAAAAGGTAATGTAAAGTTACATATTTAACTACTTGAGTTCATATCCACTGTGCTGTCTTTCAAAATCAAAATCTTTTTGCCTCACTATGGAACAGTTTTCATTTGTATACACAAACATGTTCAATAATTAGAAGAAGGGAAATGTACTCTGGAAATCTACTCTAATATATGCCAGCTCTTTTCCCCCCTTTAATTATACTGCCATTTATGCAATTTGCTGTACTGCGCACACATTACTGGCCAGTTATTGTGGCAGTGAACTTTTAAAAGAATCAAGAAATAGATGGTATGACAGATTTTGGTATTAACCTTGTTGAATTTCTGGCATAAATAATACTATACTAAATAGAAAAATGAATTGAGTTATGTAAGTATAAAGTGTTTGTCACAATTAAAGGAGAATTTGTTTCAGAAAGGAAAAGAAATGCAAAGTCACTTATAATTCATAATTGACTCATTTTGCTAGCCATTGTTCATTTGTGTTCTTCATTTCGGATGAGGCTTAGTAATGTCCTTGTTTAATAAATAAAAGTTGATCTGATAATATTTCTTTTACTGTTTTCAGAGATGTAAAACCTGATAATATGCTGCTGGATAAATCTGGTCATTTAAAACTAGCAGATTTTGGTACCTGTATGAAAATGAATAAGGTTAGTAGATTAATTAATTAGCTTTTGGCTTGTGAAAAATCATGGTATTCTGAAAAATAGATATCAATGTGTGTTTAAATTCAAAATTTTAGCTAGAGTTCATATTTAATTTCAAATTTAATTTTCCAAACAGATCTAAGAAATCATCTTGCTTCATATACTTTTAAACCATCTTTGCTTTTTTATAGGAAGGTATGGTACGATGTGATACAGCTGTTGGAACTCCGGATTATATATCCCCAGAAGTATTAAAATCACAAGGTGGTGATGGCTATTATGGACGAGAATGTGACTGGTGGTCAGTTGGTGTTTTTTTGTACGAAATGCTTGTGGGTGAGTATCAGAAAACTATTGTGTAAATTATTATCTTTTTCTCCTATTTTTTTTTTTTTTGTGTGTGTGTGTTCCAACATAACTCTGGAACGCCTCAAGCAATTTCAACCAAACTTGGACACCCCTAACACCCCTTGGTGTGTGTGTGTGTGTGTGTGTGTGTGTGTGTGTGTGTGTGTGTGTGTGTGTGTGTGTTCCAGCATAATTCTGGAATGCCTTGAGCAATTTCAACCAAACTTGGTACACAGATGATTTTCTCTCTGGAAAAAATACTGTTGGGGGTAAGACAACCTTAACACCCCTCGGGATATATGTGTGTCTGTGTGTGTGTGTTCCAGCATAACTTTGGAATGCCTGGGCCGCTGAAATGGAAAAGAATGTCTATACTGTCAAATCACAGTACTTTTGATAGTGATTGTGTGCATTTTGGATTCAAGTTAAGATATAGCCTGTTTTTGCCTTAAAATGGCTTCTACTATACAGCATAGTGGAGTTGCCATGATAACGGCTTCACAGTACTCCACAACAGGGACCCCTTTGGTAAGGGGGATTGGTTCTTTTAAAAAAAAGAGTTTATAATTTGTATATTCCACTATTACTTTGATTCGACACTATAGATATAATTAATTCCTTTTCTTGTCTAATGCAGGATTGGGATAAATAAATACCCGGGAAACACTGGGTTATCAGCTAGTTACATTATAAAATAAACTACCTTGGTTTTTTTATTGCCATCAATAATAATTTTAATTATTGTGTATCACAGTGGAGACCAGTCCTAATAAAATTATTTGAGTCAAATCTCATTTAGTTCTGTGATATTATTGTCTCTTTCTGTTTAGGATTTTTTTAAAAATTTCTGTGACTGCTGAATTTCATTTGCTGTTTATTTGGGATTGCTGAAATTATATCATTTGCAGTCCCTTGTGAGTAGCCAGAAGATATTTCTATCAGAACAGATTTCAGAGCCAATTGTATCTTTAAAAAATATATACAGTATTTGAATCATCTATTCTTTTGCCTGCTGTTATCTTTATCTTCCTCATTTTTTCTGCTACACCTGTTACCCCAATCTCTTTTTGCAGCTCTTAGAATGATAACATAAATGGTTTCTATTGAAGTGGGCATGAGGTAATCTTTGGAAATACATGATTGCAAAATATCTTTTCCTTTTTGTGATTTTGATATGATAATGCTATTTGAGTTCTTAAAATAAGCATAAAAAGCCACTGCTTTTTCTGGCTGAATAGTATTGATATATTGCCAGGTTGTGCAATTTAGCCATCTTATTTTATTAGTTTTAACAAACAGTGATTTATAATTATTTATCATGTTTTATTTCTTGTTTTAGGAGATACACCTTTTTATGCAGATTCTTTGGTTGGAACATATAGTAAAATTATGAACCACAAGAATTCTCTTAGCTTTCCTGATGATAATGATATTTCTAAAGATGCAAAAAATCTTATTTGTGGCTTTCTAACAGACAGGTAATATATTTAGAATCATATCATGGAAAAAACATTTTTAAATGCTTATTATTTAAAAAAAAAATTAAATTATTAAATAAATTCTTCTTTTAAAGATAATTATTCATCATCTTATAAAATATCAGCTATGTTGATGTAACATATCAAAAATTGTTTTAACCACAGGTTTTTGAAGACATTGAAGTCAGTACTATTTCTTATTTTGTTTTCTTTCTTTGAGGTACTTGTTCATATTTCTGTCAATTAGATAGAGTTTTGAATATAATAGAAAACTATATTCTTCATGTATTTACACTAAATCATAATAATATCACTATATTACCAACAAATGAGCTTCAAACAAGGAGTATCATTTTAAAACAATTCATAATAAAATTACTATAGATATTGTTATTCTACAGAAATTGCAATTCCTGTAATATCAGATAAATGTTTCTAATAGCAAATATTGTTTTTATTACTGAGAATGGGGGAAACTTTTCCATTCTATATTTATAGCACAGAAACTGCTGTGATTGAAATAAATGATCTCTTTGTTTTAAAATAGGCTTTGAGTTCATATTTCATTTATTTACAAATTATTTTCATGTGTATGCAGCATGTGTAGTATAATTTAAAAATTATTTCACTTTTACAGGGAAGTTAGATTAGGAAGAAATGGTGTGGAAGAAATCAAGCGACATCCATTTTTCAAAAATGATCAGTGGTCTTGGGAAAATCTTAGAGACAGTAAGTAATTTACTGTATAAAATCATATTTTCTTGTAATATAAGTTTAATGTTTTATAATGTTGAAGGAATGTAATTTTCTACATAACAGATAAAGAAAAACAGTTTCTGACCTGCTTATTCAAAAGGCCAACAATCACACAACATTCACAAGATTCACACTGTTTCACTCTAGAAAGTTTATGTACATCCAATGAGATTTTACATACTTTTTGTCTTCCTCCCTCTTCAATTTCTAAATGTTTTCCAAATATTTGTTTCTTCATTTATCATATTTCTGAACCTCCATCTCCTTCAAAGAGAGACTTGTGGGATACTGTGATATGGGGTATTATGGGCTGCTATTGAGGAAGCATAATTTTAGCTGAGCTGGGCATCTAAAATTTGTTGTGTAGTTCTTTAAAAAAGTGACTTGCAATCTTTTGGGCACCGAGGACCGGTTCTGTGGAGAAAGGAATTTCTGCAGATGGGAGGGATGTGGTTTTGCATGATGCCTGCATCTGATGGATGGGGCTTCGCTTACTTGTGTGGCTCAGTTGCTGACATGTCGCGGACCGGTGCCCATCCACAGACTGGGAGTTGGGGACCTCTGCTTTAAAATATACAAAAAATATAAAAGTACTTGTCGTAACAAACCCTATGAAATGGTTAAAATATTTTAAAACCACAGCTTAAATATCTTTTATTTATTAAACAGAATCCATCTGAAATACTTGATTCAGGATAACAATTTCTAACCTCATGATTAATATTAAGTCAAAATTATCAATTTCATAAAATTGTTTTGATTTTTATTTACCAATTATTACAAAATAATTTTAACCATTCTGAGTTTTTCCTTTGATTTTCTATTATCCCAAAGGTTGTAGTACATTGCAGATTTATAATTACAATGGAAATATTTAGTATTTTGAGATAACTGGATAAAATGAGTAATTGTGACTATTTTATACAATAATATATGACATTTATAATTTATTTTTAATTTAATTAATAAATCTCTTTAATTAATAAAACCATAGTAAAATATTTTATGTTTTATAGAAAATACCACAATTATATTTGAAAACAATTGCTTTGATAAGTGAGTTTATAATAATTTTCCTGTCCCAGGAAAATTCTAAAATATTAGAAATATTTGGCAGAATTGAGACACTCAGATCATCAATTTGTTATGAGCTACTGTGGAACAATTTGTGCCTCTCAATGTTACATAATTTTTTAAAACTTTTTAAGTTTCTTGGGGATTTACGCACATATTGCTCAAAATACAATAAAGATTTCAATGTTGTATGATTTTAGAACAACTTCATTTTTTCATATCAGCTTCATTACATTTATACCTGTTAATACACACATTTTTATACAATTATTAATCTTTGTTCTTTTGGGGGGGGTTTGGGGTAGCCGTGGCACCTGTTGTACCTGATTTAAGTAGTGATATTGACACTAGTAACTTTGATGATCTGGAGGAAGACAAAGGTGAAGAAGAAACATTTCCTATACCAAAAGCTTTTGTTGGAAACCAGCTACCTTTTGTAGGATTTACTTATTATAGTAATCATCAGTAAGTATATATAGATTTAATATATTGGCTTGTCTGTAAAAGTCATGAGATTATTTATAACAGGAATATAGTAAATATAACTTAATTATTATTGCAGTCATTAAAATTGCCTTGTGTTAGCCTGTTGATGTTGGAAACATCATATTGCAGCTATATTTAGTTTAGAGGGTTATCATCCATTCTGCTGAGTTTGTTTTGGCTTCTGGTAACCTGGCTGCATTTTGCTTGGTGTGTGTATCTTCCATTAAATAAGCCAGAGTATTAAGGTAATAATTGCTTTTATATTGCAAAAAACACCTACAGGGATCAAAGTTATGTTTGGTAAATGCAACAAAATCTAATAAAGAATTTTTTTTTAAAGAAGGTATCTCTTTATTTGGAAAATCAAGTTGCATGTGTTTTTAGTAATGCATGGAATGATCTCTGATTCACTTAAGAAGAATATTTAGAGCACAGATGTAGCACTGTTTTCACTCTAAAGCACCTGTATTTTTTCCTGAAATTATGTAGCAATTATAAAGGGCATCCATATTTAAGAATTTAAGAAAACATGAGGATAACACATTTCCCAGGTTCACAAATAAGTATATTTAAACATGAATATATTACTATAAAATCAATAGTGTGCTTTTTAGAAACAGCTCAATCATACATTACCTGTAATAGTAATAGCATCAATATATTACTTTAAGCCAGGATATTGACATCATTATAAAATATAAAAGGCTTCAATCTTAAAGTGCACAGAACAGAGATTATGAATAAATAAATTGAAAACAACAATGGAAGAGAGTTTGGTCTTTTGAATGTTATATAGTGAACGTAGTCTAGTTCTAGTATAAGTAACGGTAGAAAAACAACACACATACACTCACATACATATAGCTACAAAGAAGACTTTATGATTTGTATAATAATAATATAGTACAAAGAGACATTTTTCATTGATTGCTGCCAGTCTCTATATAATTAATTGCATTTTCTGAACCTCATAGTAAATAAAATTCAAAGGTTTCTTTAAGTTTTGGAAAAATAAAGGCAATTTTTTTTATTAAGGATGTTCTGTTTCCCTTTTTCAGAATATATTTCTTTTTGTGTCTTTCTAAAACTTTTAAAATTGTGTTTATAGGTATTTATCCACCTGCACACCTAATTTGAATGACAACAGAACAAGTACCAACGTAGATAAAAACTTGGTATATTTATTTATTTTTTAAATTGTCCTTGGTTAAAAGTATTCCATAATTTGTTTACGTTCTGAGAAATGACCTATTTTCAATTAGATATAATTATATAACTTAAATAATAAAAAATGAAATTGATTGAAATGTTAAAATTGGATACTTAAATTGTGGTTTTGTTTTGTTTTGTTTTACATAAATATTATAATTTGGCTAAACTAAAATTCATTTTCTTTAATAAGTACCATAAATTGAAATACGTTGAATGAAGTTTAATCTATTACTGTGGAATAAAGACTTAAAGTAATATTTTTCATATTTGATATACAATAGTTAGGTGTAGCATTTTAATACCATTTTTGCAACTCCAAAATATTGGATATTTTAAAGAAAAACACAAACTTTGGCTGTTTCATATATTTTAAATAAATAATAGAAAAAATTGAAATGTGATGTTTTTCATCTTTGTATGCTAGGGGCAAAAGACAATTTTATTCTCAATCTATTTCTTTACATAGTTTAAGATACTAACTTAACAATTCCGTGTTCCAATGAAAGGCATTACAATGACTTCTTAAAAATTAAATATAAATATTCATTTTTATAATTCAACACAAAAAAATCCAATGGATTTTTGTCATCTTCTTAATGAAAAATTATAGGAAATGACAGGCAATGTAGAGAAAAATATTATTTTGGAATATCTAAGGACAAAGTTTAAGTCTTTTTTCCCCTTTTCATTAAAATCAGTGCTAACCTGCACTCTGTGCTTTGGAAAATTAATTAGATGTGTTTATTCTTTACCAAGACTTTTTAATATGCAAGTATCAGAAAACCATTGTAAAAAGGTTGTGCAAACTAGTTTTATAAAAGTATAACATAATTCATGTTGTATTTTGTACTTATAGCTAGAATCTTTGCAAAAAAATATTTATCAGCTTGAAGAACAGCTCCATAATGAAATGCAGCTAAAAGATGAAATGGAACAAAAATTCAGGTAATATGTTTCATTTTTTTCACAATGTCATATTTTTTATGAAATATCACTTGTATGATAATAGCATTCAACATGTTCATGTATGTCAGCAAACATGCAATGTGAGGAATTTGGCAAACTACAGATTGTATTTTTGACATTTTTTATTCCCATAGGAATTACTGACTTTAGATGTATTTAAGAACAATAATTTTGAAACAATATTGTAAAAATGATTCATGATAGCACAGACATTTTCCTAACTAATATTAAGAAGAAGGATATAAAAAAGTTTGTGGAATTTTGGTGGCATTAGCATTTTTGGTATTAAAATTTTAATGGTTCAATATGTATTTGATGTTTTGGCTGTTTTGATCAGCTACATATAAAATATTTTGTCTTAAAGGAGGTAATAAAATTCAGCTATTATATTCTTTATAGAACATCAAATATTAAACTAGACAAGATAATGAAGGAACTAGATGAAGAGGTGAGTGTTTGAATTATTAGTTGCAGATTTACACAATTTTACATTATACTTAGAATAGATAAGAAGAGATTGCTAATACAGTGGTCTTCAACTCATCTGGAACCAGGGGCTGGTTTTGGAAGAAAAATTATCTTCCATGGACCGGACAGGGGGAGGGCAGTGCTTTTGCGAATAACCTAGACCTCATTCATGTGCAGATAAAGCTTCTTTTGCTTGCTCACCACTTGTGTGGCCTGGTTCCATGGCCTGGAGGTGTAACAAAAACATTGGCCTAAATTAGACCATCTATCAAGACACGAATGAGCCTTGATTTTTCCTATGCTTGTACATTCAACTTCCCTCTTATCTTCCACAATCAATTTAATATACATGTATAGAAATAACTAGTTTTAAAAAGTCTTCTAAATGCTGTTTTAAAGATGTTTTATTTTAAACAAAATCTAATTTACAGTCGGTTAGTAATGCAAAAAGGGCTATTTTCAACATGATAGAATATTGGGTATGATTCTCACAGCCCCCAGAATGTGAGAGCCAACATTTCATTTGTGGCTTTAGATGGATTTTAAGGTGCAAATTGGGTACTTTAAGCCTTATTCAGACTTAAGATACTCACTGTAGCGTTCAAATTTCTAATAGCCCTTCGGAACTCTTTTTCTGATACATTTTCAAAGTGTACAGAGTTATTATATAAAAACTAATATTCAATTGCCTATATATCAGTTTATTTTATTTTAAAATAGCAAATGTATTTCATTGTATTTTATTTATTGTAAGAATATTTTGATTAAAATAATTGCAGTTCTATGTTGCAAATATTTAGATGAATGCCTAGCTGTACAGTTTTATTGCTAAATATAATAACTTACAGGGAAATCAGAGAAAAAATTTGGAATCAACAGTTACTCAAGTAGAGAAGGAAAAGATGCTCTTGCAACATAGAATTACTGAATATCAAAGAAAAGCTGAACAGGAGAATGAAAAACGTCGAAATGCAGAAAATGAAGGTAAGCTGTATTTTTAATTTGTTTATTATAGTAAGAAAAATTTTCATACAAAGTTAATAACACAGTTGTAAAGTTAATCTGACTTCCCCATTGACTTTGCTTGTCAAAAGGTTGCAGAAGGAGATAATGTGACCCTGAGATACTGCAGTCATGAATTCATGCAAGTTGCTAAAGCATCCGAATTTTGATCACATGACCATTAGGATGCTGCAATGGTTGTAAGTGTGGAAAATGGTCATGTCACACTTTTTCAGTGCCGTTATAACTTCTAACAGTCATCGAATGAATTGTTTTAAGTCAAGGACTACATGTATATACCCCAATCTTAGGCTGCCTCCCACCAAATTTCAGCAATATCAACGATGTCATATGCAACATACCCTCCAATTTCTACCCTTTTACTGAGATGTCCTGTTCTCTATTTTCTTCTCCATTCTCTGAGCATTGAGTAACAGTCATTTGAGCCCTTCAGTACTGTCTTTCTTAGAGTTTTTCTGCTCATCTTCTGATGTATTTCTATGCCCCCCCCTTCCTTATCACTTCCTTTCTTGTTATAAGGCTTACTGTTTTGAATTTAGTTTTGGGTATTGATCTTTTACTCCTCCATGGTTAATTTAAAGTCTGCCAGATGACTTGAGTAAGATGTCTTTGAGCCACATTCTTCTCAATCTTTGTGAGGTAAAGTGTATCTTTTACAAAAGCCTTTTAGTAGATAAATTTTGTCCAAAAATCCATGGTTTTGTGAATGACATGATTCCTTGAACAAGCATTTCATCTCCAGAATCTTCTGTTCTCTCTTCAGGCCACAGTTATCAATAGAAAATATGAATGAAATTTACCTAGAAATATTATGAAGTATGCTTAAAATGTTTTTCTTTGCTTTTAGTGTCAACATTAAAAGATCAGCTGGAAGATTTAAAAAAAATTAGTCAACACTCACATATTACAAATGAAAAAATTACACAGTTGCAAAAGCAGGTAAATAATTTTGCACATATTAATTCCCCCACTTTCATACTTCTGCCTTTCATGAAAGCCCTAAAGATGTAGAAGCAGTAGTGGAAGCTTGGAACCAACTTCCAGCAGAGGTAGTGGATCAGTCATCAGTATCTGAGTTTAAACATGCTTGGAATAAACATATGCCTATTGTCTGACAAAAATGAAAAAAATAAAAAAACTGAGGCAGACTGGATGGACTACTGGGTCATTTTCTGCCATCAGTTTAATACGTTTCTATTTCCATGAAACCCTAGACCTTATGATTTTATAAAGAAATTAGTTTGTTATGATTGTTTTAATGATTTTAATGATTAATTATTCCTAAACAGTTGTTTTTCTGTTTTGTTCTTCTGTTATTATACTATGGTTTTAACTTGTCCCATGTGTTACATTGAATTGCTTGATGTTTAAATGGCCTAATAAATACAGTGAATTCAGACCCTCCCTTCACTTTTGTCAAGTTCGTTATGCTACAGCCTGATTGTATTGTTGTTGAAATACATTTTTCTCATTAATCTACACTCACTACCCCATAGTGATAAAGTGAAAGCAGAATTTTAGAAATGTCTGTAAATTTATTAAAAAGAAAAACCTGAAATATTATATTGGCATAATTATTCAGATCCTTTGCAACAACACTTGAAATTTAGCTCTGGTGCCTCCCATTTTTCTTCATTGTTGCTGACATGTTTCTACCTTGATTGGAGTCAACCTATGATAAATTAAATTGATTGGACATTATTTGAAAAGACACACACTATAGAAGGCCTCACAGGTGACAATGCATATTGTATCAGAACAAAAGTCATGAGGTCAAAGGAATTGCCTGAAGAGTTCAGAGACAGGATTATTGCAAGGCACAGATCTGGGAAAAGCTGCAATAAAATTTCTGCTGTATTGAAGATTCTTAAGAGCATAGTGGCTTCCATAATTCTCAAATGGAAGAATTTTTATAAAACCACCATTCTTCCAAGAGCTGGTTGCCCAGTCAAACTGAGCAATTGGGGGAGAAGGGCCTTAGTAAGAGAGGTGACCAAGAACCTGATGGGCTGAGCGCCAGTGATCTTATAAAGAGATGGGATAGAGTTCCAGAAGGACAGCATCACTGCAGCCCTCCACCGATCTAGGCTTTATGGCAGAGTGGCTAGATGGAATCCTCTCCTCAGTGCAAAATACATGAAAAACCACTTGGAGTTTGCAAAAGAGCACCTGAAGGACTCTCATACTGTGAGGAACAAGATTCTCTGGTCTGATGAAACCAAGATTGAAATGTTTGGCCTCAGTTCTAAATGTTCTGTCTGGAGGAAACCAGGCACCATTCATCACCTGTCCGATATCTTCCCAACAGTGAAGCATGGTGGTGGCAGCCATCATGCTGTGTAGGGTGTTTTTCAACGGCAGGGACTGGGAGACTGGTCAGGTTTGAGGGAAAGATGAATGGAGCAAAGGACATGGATATCCTCAATGAAAGTCTGTTCCACAGTGCTCAGGAACTCAGACTGGGCCAAAGATTCACTTTCTAACATGACAACTCTATGAATGTCCTGGAGTGACCCAGCCATAGCCCTGACGGACTCTATTGAACAACTCTGGAGGAACCTGAAAGTGGCTGTCCACCAATAGTCACCATCCAACCTGACAGAGCTTGAGAGAATTTGCAAAGAAGAATGGCAGAAAATCCCCTAATCTAGGTGTGCCAAGATGGTTGCATCATACTCAAAAAGACTTGAGGCTGTAATTGCTGCCAAAGATGTTTCAACAAAGTACCAAGTGAAAGGTCTGAATACTTATGCCAATGTTTCAGTTTTTTATTTTTAATAAATTTACAAACATTTCACTTTGTCATTATAGGGTAGTGAGTGTAGATTAATGAGAAAAAAATTATTTTCAACAACTGTAGAATCAGGCTGAAGCATAACAAAATTGACAAAAGTGAAAGGGGTCTGAATACTTTCTGAATGCACTTTCTAAAAAGAAAATAAATCTTTCTTTTTAGGGTAGATATGAGCCAATGCTCATTTTAGACTAATCTCCAATTTCCTCCCCTCAACTCCATTGCTCACACAGCTTGAAGAGGCCAATGATTTGCTGAGAACAGAGTCAGATACTGCAGCAAGACTAAGGAAAAGTCATACAGAAATGAGCAAGTCAATAAGTCAATTTGAATCATTAAATAGGGAGTTGCAGGAGAGATGCAGAATTCTGGAAAACACAAAATTGCAGGTGGAAAAGGATTGTTTCCAGCTACAAGGAGCCCTGGAAGTAGAACGAAGAGATAGGAGTCATGGATCAGAAATTATTGGAGAACTACAAGGTAATAATTTTATCATAGTGTAAAAATAAAATGTAAAGTTTTTTTTTCTTATAACTTGGAATATAAATAACAATTTTGGACTGAGTTACATTTATGAATGGTGAAAATTTATATAAATATAAATGCTCTTATATAAAAGTAAACACTGCATACTTTATGTAAAACTAAGGATTTGTGGTAGCTGTTCCATTTCCAAAACATATATATGTTTTCTTAAGTTTTTGCGGGTACTTACATGTATGGTATACAGCTTTGTTTGGGTATTTTCCCACGTCATACTTGTGCTTTTAAAGTTGTAGCAGCGTCTTGGCAGAATCTCATCTGCCATCATCAGGCTTCATATATACACACATATATATATATATATGTATAAATGTAATATTTTATATAATATGTTTGTTGTGTTGTGTTGTGTTGTGTTGTGTTATGTTATATTATGTTATATATTTCACAATATAAAAAGAATGTTTCCCAAAAATAGTATTTCTACAAATAATGATCATAGTGTGAGAATAAAATACTTTCTCTCTTATCCTGCCTTAATTATTCTTGGTTCTCTTTATCTTGTGCAAATAGTTAAGAAAATCTATTTTTGAACAGGACTTAAATCTTATGATTTTATTTTTTACAGCTATTAAATATTCATCATAAATACTGTTTATTGAGGGTGAACAATCGATGGTGGGTTAAAATAGTTTTCTGAGGAATGTGTAGGTCACTTAATGTCTTTCCAAAAAAGCCTTTTACTTGTGCTACTCTACAAATTTGTTGGGAAATTTGTGGACATCATCTATTTGCATAAATAAATATAAATTATTCAAATCAATAAAGACTAGCATTTTTATGCAAATGTGAATATTCCATATCTGCCATTTTAATTAAATGTGGTCACCTAGCCTGTCTTGCATACACTTCCTTTTCAATATTTATTTGCATAGTTGTGTACCCATATGAAAATACACATTTTCAGTTTAATTAATACTTTAATGAAAGTTGAGCACATAGATCTAAGACTAAATATACTTTTTTTATTGAATTATCTTTGATATATGTGAAGAGTTTATGTAGGTAAACAATTCTTGTCCATCTGGAGTCATAGATACAGTTAAACATTTAATTAATTCTGTAGCTCGGATTACATCTTTACAAGAAGAAATCAAAGGTGTGAAAAACAATCTTGAGCGAGTAGAAGAAGAAAGAAAAAAGGCTCAAGACATGCTCAATCACTCTGAAAAGGTAAGTAATGAGGCACAAAGTCTTATGTATCTTGGAATAAAATCATTACATATTTAGAATAACAAATATATAAGCCTTGTGCAGGCCAAAACTGGGTGCCACAGGGATAGGCCTGCCCCTCTGAACCTCCCTTTTGGCTGGCGAAGTGCAGAGTGGAGGGAAATAGGCAGGACAAATCTTGCAAAGCCTCTGCAGTGGTTCGTAAGTTCACAGTTCACAACTGCCATGATGCTGCAACATTCATAGTTCAAAGGAAGTTCATAAACACTAGGGGGTGCTTATTATGTAACTTTGAACATTCACTAAGAGAACCCTCGTAATTCAGTGATTACCTGTATTCTTTTTAAGTAACTCATTTCAACTGCATTGAATTTAAAGTTATATTTCTGTTGATATGCCTAAGTTTCACTTTAATTTAAAATGAGCAGAAGCAGGCTCTTACAACCATTTTACTTCTTTTGAAGGGTGATCCTGATCTATATTTAGCTCTTTTATAATGAGCTAAAGAACCCACATCCTTGCTTCTCTGCATCTCCTCTTACTCTCACACATGCATTTTTCCCATTTTCTTCCATATTGTTTACCATTTATGAATCTTACATTTCAGTTCATAGTTTTCCATATGTCACAGTCGTCACTCAGTGACCCGATACATATTGACTTATTTTATTCACCAAGGCTTCTTTATTTAGCAATCTAGAGAAAGTGTATGATACATCATCAGCTTTAACTGTATCTGTACCAAATGCAATATTACCTAATAACAGTAAGGATAACCTTGGTCCCTTTGACATATTTGGGTTAATATACTATAAGTAAAACCAACACATAATTTTTACTCCAATTACATTTCACTCTATGCAGGCTAGGGTTTAGAAATTATCATTCAAGTTAGTATATTATTGCCCATATCCCACAGGCATTTTACTGATACATACACAGGATCTAGGAGATGAACATCAAACAAAAAGGTATGTAGGAAGAAGAAAGGTACTGAAAAGTATCACAAAATATGAATACATGTCATATTATATCTGACACCATTTTATACAAAATATCTTGCAGGAGAAGAATAACTTAGAAATAGATCTAAACTACAAACTTAAAATGGTACAACAACGTTTAGAGCAAGAAATAAACGAACACAATATAAACAAAGCTCGGTTAACTGACAAGCATCAATCAATAGAAGAGGCCAAATCTGTTGCTATGTATGGTAAGTTTTTAAAGAATAAGCAAGGTTAATATATAATTAGTGTTGATATATTTCTCTTTAAATAATTGGTTGCATATTCCTTTCTATTTATCTAGCCTCCTTGGCAACCATGTAATTTGCCATCTTTCTTTTGGGATTTCCCCCTCCCCCCAAAAAAAAAATCCCTATTTGGCCTAAAGATCTTTGGTTTTCTGATGATTTCCCACTTGAGACGAAGGTGTCTAACCTGCATACTTTTGGGGGTTTGCTGTAAATTACGCTTTGGGAAATTTCCTTTAGGAAATGGGATATTGTAGGTGTGAAGTTAACTTTCATAGTTAACTTTCAGAACTTTATCATAGTTCTGGAAATACAGTAGATTTCTACAGAATATTAATCTATTATTGTAGGAAAGTCTCTTTTACCAGAAATGTGCTTGCTATAATGACATTGGAGATGGAGGGAAGAGATGTTGCTTACGGAATGATTAGATAAGAGACGACATAGCCCACATCTACATAATGGACAGAGAAAGAAACCGTGAAAGGAACCTTCTTACTTTCTCAGGATATAAAAGAGACAGCAGAATACTTGTGCATCATACTGAAAAGATTCTGTTAATGTAGTCTTACATGTCTGGTCTTGTTTCCTATTTGCTTACCTGGGAAAGCTGATACCTGCTGAGATGTGGGGTAGTTATTTTCTACCGTGTTTCTCCAACAATACGGCCTTCCCCAATAGGAAGTCCCAGCATGTTTTATAGGCATAAAATTAAATTAAGCCCTTCCCCCAAATTAAGGTCTATATTAAACATGTGAAATGGGGAGGAATTGCAGGGGGGGGGGGGCTTGCCGTTAGGAAGTACTTTTGTAGCATATCCCGATATGGTGCTGCCTGAGTTGATTTCAGTGTTGGTGGGGCACTTTGTATCAGGAGACCTTCTGCCACCATTGCTTTTCCTCTCCCCGTGCTACTGTGGCGTTTAAAGCAACGCTGCGGCATTTAGTGTAGCCATGCGTGGCCAGTCAGGGCTCCTCCCTGCAACCGGAGCCCGGTGGAGACACTCGGCTTCAGGCGCTCCTGTTGCCGCCTTCCCTTCACCTTCGAAGGCAAAGCCAATTCTTTTTAAAAAGACATCCTACTTCTGGTACAACAAAGCCTCGCCTGCCCAAGAGGGCAGCCCAATCCCATGTGAGGAGGCAAATCTCCCAGGGCCACAGCGCAGGATCGGCCCACCCTGGGAGAAGTGCCCAGCCGCCATCCCTGCCTGGCGCTGGGCAGAGTGCAAAGAGCTTCGCCTGGGGCTCCCAGCGCAGCTGAAAGGCAGGCCCTCCTGCCCAACAGCGGAGCTCTCACCAAGACAGCGAGCACCTCCTTTCTGGGCCCTCCGCTCATCCCGCAAGGGCCGCGCCAGAGCTGTGCAGTTGGGCAGAGCTGGGAAAGCGAGCCGCAGGTGCATGCCCACCTGCCAAGTGAAACAGCCTGGTCGACCTGAGCTTGTCTTCCTTCCCAAGTCCCTCCAGCCCGAACCCGAAGGGGCCACCGTGAGAGGCTGACCGAGGCAGTGATAGCGCCCACTCATCCGTGGACAGAGAGGCAAGGCGACTGCAGTGCTGCTTCCCTGGCTGGCGGGTCTGGCGGAGAGAGCCCAAAGCCGCCCGTCCTTTCCACTCCTCTCACAGCCCGTCCCCGTCCCCACGCATTTCCAAATGTGCCAGCAGCTCCAAACGCAGTGGCACGGGCATCGGGCAGTGGCGCTCACTCAGTGGGGCTCACCTTGGAGGAAAACGTGGTACAGGCCATCACCTTGCTTCCCTGTCCATGGATGGGTGGGCGCTATCACTGCCTCAGTGGCCTCTCCCAATGGCCCCTTTAGGTTTAGGCTGTAGGGACTTGGGAAGGAAGCCAAGCTCGGGTCGGCCCGGTTCTTTTGCTTGTCAGGTGGGCGTGCACCTGCGGCTCGCTTTCCGAGCTCTACCCAGCTCTGGCGTGGTCATGGTGAGATGAGCGGAGGGCCCAGCGGGGAGTATTATTTAATTTCGAAAAAAATCTAGGTACCAGTCTCTTTCTCATATTGTATGTAATCTATATAAATTAGATATATCATTATATTACAGGTAACAATTCTAGGAAATTTTTACTGTATATATCAATATAGCTTCCCCAAATGCTTAATATTTTCTCTTGCCCCTCAGTAGGATATTTGAAAGATCTCATAAACACATTCTTTTTTGCTTTCTTAATGTACATTACAAGTAATTCTCACTTAGCAATCACTTGTTCATTAAATGTTCAAAGTCATAATTATGCTGAAAATGTTATAACTGATCTTCTAAGTCAGGATTCTCCAAGCTTGACAACTTTGAGGCTTGTGGACTTCAACTCCCAGAACTCCTCAGTCAGAAGCTGCCTGAGGAATTCTGGGAGTTGAAGTCCACAAGTCTCAAAGTTGCCAAGTTTGAAGACCCCTGTTCTAAGTGATGGCTATATTCCTATACTCTACATGATCATAATTTGGGCGGTTGGTAATCAGTGCACATTTATGACAGTTGCAGTGTTCCATGGTCCATAATTGCCATTTGTGATCTTCACAGCCAGCTTCCAGCAAGCAAATTGGGAAGCTGGCAGAAAATAACAAACTCTAGTCAACTGACATCACCTTTAATGACGCACAGTTACTTGTTTAACAATTGAGCCAGAAATGAACTGATGTGGCTTCAGCTTAGCGACACATTCGTAGTAAGTGAGGACTACCTATAATTTTTGTTGTTTCTCTTTTTCTCATAGAAATTGAAAAAAAGGTAAAGGAAGAACGAGCAGCAAGAGAGAAGGCAGAAAATAGAATAGTTCAGATTGAAAAACAATGTTCCATGTTAGACTTTGATCTGAAGCAATCACAACAGAAGATTGAACACCTTACTGAACAGAAAGAGAGACTGGAAGATGAGGTAAGACAGTAATTTCTATACTGAACATTCCTTTTAGGCATATATGAAAATTTACTTTGTTTCTATGAACCCAAAAAAATTGTGTGTAGCTTCAAATCCACCACAAAACTATTTTCACAAATTATTTATTTATAAATTTCCTCACACCTAAGGCTCTGGGCATGATATTCTAAAATCTTTCCTGAATCATAATTAAGTAGTTTTAAATCGAATTGGAAGGCCATTGATTGGTATAAGGGACTTCTTATGAAACTATTTGAACGTTTGTTTTGATACATTGGAAAAGAATAGAAATATTAAAACTTTAATGATAACATAGATGATATATTAAATTAATATATATATTAAATTAAATAAATAACTATCCCACACAAGTCTTATATCTTGTTCTTCTATTTTTTAATAACCTTTTTCTCAGCATTGGTGCAATGGTTAGAATCCAATATTGCAGGTTAACTTTATGCAACTGCCAGGAGTTTGATCCTGACTGGCTCAAAATTTCACTCAGCCTTCCATCCTTCCAAGATCTGGAAAATGAGAATCCAGATTGCTGATCCTTGAGCCGGTCAGAATCGAATTCCTGGCAGTCAGCAGAATTAGTATGCAATATGCATTCTAACCACTGTGCCGCCATGGCTCTTATAGAATAGTTTATTGTAATTTGGAGGAGTTGTAAAAGTTCACCCAGAAAGCATTTGTAATAAAAAATGGTAATCCATCTGATCTGGATTTTCCTGGTTTAATCGGATAGTTGTTTTCACACTTCCTCCTTTATCTGGAGCAGAGGAAGTTTGGCTTCAGGCACTAGCTTCTGGGCACCAATCTCACTAGCTTCTGGGCGCCAATCTGTGATGTTGTCTTTCCTAAAGACAAACAGAACTAAACTACCATTAATTTTCACCAGAAGTCTCAAAATATTAAAACTTTGGAACTTGTTAAGGAAAGCCCTTGTTCTATATTCTTGCTGTACATATTCTTATAGAATAGAACCCAAAAGGACCACATAGTTTGCAGAAGTTGAGCATTTCAGGCCAGAATTCCAGATGTCTGAAGGCAAAATGCCTTTGAAATTGATTTTTAGTATTTTGATTGAGATAATTTAATGCAAACAAAAATGGCATAAGTGTTGTTTTTGATGTCAGATTAATTCTAATATTGCTATATATACATGTACATGCTATATATACATGTATACATATATATACATTAGTCCAAAGCTTAAAGTAATGTTTTGTCATCGACATGGGTTGTGCCTGCCAGCAACTTTTAAAAAATGCTACCATCTTTTCCTGGGCTCACATGGCAGCCATGGAAGAAAAGTTCCTTAAGTTAAGGAAGTGCCAGGAGGATACAACGAGGTCTTTAAAGTAGTTGTGAGTGTGTTGTTAGCATCTCCTTAATTCAAATATATATTTTCCTGAAATCGTACACCTACAGTGTTAATTTAGGAACCCAGTGTTAATCCCAACACCTGCTTCAAAGCCCTTTTCACTTCAGATTCAAATGCTGCACATTCTTATATATGTGGATTTAATGTAAGGAGTAGAATTTTCTTAATAATTAGAACATTTTCATTGTTGGCCTGAAATTGGATAATGCCAAAATAAGTATATGTAGAAATGAATACATTTTTACTGTGTTTTAGGTTAAGAATCTGGCACTTCAATTGGAACATGAGATAAATAAAAGAGTGATGACACAGAATGAACTGAAGATGCATGCTATAGAAGCAGATAGTTTAAAGAGTTCTGAGAAACAGCTAAAACAGGAGATTAATGCATTGTTGGAAGCAAAAAGATTAGCAGAATTTGAGTTGGCTCAGCTGGCTAAGTAAGTTATATTTTTTATTCTCAAAAAGAACTATATTGTAAAGGACTGCTTTTAGTAATGTCGTTTGTGCTATGTTGTATTGACATTTGACTTCACTATTTATAGTTATTTATGCAAATATCTCATGGAAGCTATCCATGAAAACTAATGGCATAAATATTTTAAACTTCTAGACTTGTTAAGTTGCCTGTGTTCCACTCAAATAATACTTGCATTACTTGATCTACTGAACACCTAATGACTAAGAGTTCAGAACAGAAATTGCTTTATTTTTTTCCCCTCAAAGACAATACAGAGGGAATGAAGGCCAAATGCGTGAACTACAAGATCAACTAGAGGCTGAACAATATTTTTCTGTAAGTGTTCTTTATATTGCACAAGCATTTTATTTTGTTATGTACAACTTGCATTAATGTATTAACAATGACCTTCACTTTTAAATAATGTTTGTGCCTTAGAATAGGAAAAGTGATAAGTGGGGGAGGAAGAACAAAAAAAGTACACAGCTGTTTTTTCTATTACTGATTGATTTCTATTCTTGTCTGCTGTCAAGCTAAAAAAATGGTAAACATACATTTTTCTTCCAGACTTTTTACCAATCTGGACTTGCCCTTGTTGACCTTTTGGATACATGTATTAGGTTGGGCTCAATAGTATACCTAGCTTGACTTTCTGTGTCTAAAACCTCACCTAGTTATATTGGCACCTGTATTTTGGATTTCCAATAAATCTATCTCTGAAGAGATAGGTTTGTTTAAAGAATTGCTATAATAAAACCAGTTTTTCACAAAATATCCAAGAAATGACTGTTATAAAATGCCTTCTTCCACTTTCATTATTATTTTTAAACAACAAGAACTCTCAAGGCAAAGGCTTGTTGAGATTGATTTGCTTATGTTTAAGGTCTATGATGGGCTTCAAAGACCAGTCATTGTGCAGGGTGCCAAGATGTCTGACTGCTTGGGCAGCGTTTATTCTTTTTTACCATTTTTACAAGCAAGGAAGAGTAACATAGATACAGCATCAGGATTGGAGAATAGATACCACATGGGTGAAATCTCCCAACAAATCCTTAAGAATAGTGGTGATGCTAGTAAAATGAGATCACTATAGGTCTGGAAAGTCTGGGACTTTCTAACCTAAGATAGAGAATGAGAACATGCTCGTCACAAAGAGGCCCATATAGATTAAACGCTGCAGTTTGCTGCTAGCACCATTTACAGGATCTCAATAGCTACTACATTTCACTCTTTTTAATTTTATTAGTTAAAGAAGAATCATAAAAGGCGTTAGAGGAGGATTCACAATAATCAATAGAAGAACATGCTTGTAGTTTATACAGGGCATATACTTGACCCTGAGGCAATGTAGGAGAGGGTTTGTGATGAAAAGCTGTGATATATATATATTTGAAAGAGAAGGGAGACATTGAACAAACCAACACTCGCTTATTAAAGCACAATTAATGATGACATTGTGTAATTTTTTCCCCATGAAGCCTGTGGGCAACCAAACCCAAAAGCTTTCCCACCAAGATCCTAAATTATCAATTTTCAAATTCAAGGCCAAATTGTCTAAAATATTAAGCTGGTGCTTGATGGTTCGTGACCCATCAAACAAATTAAAACAACATAGATTTTATCGAATACCTTTACTCAACGCTTGCATCTCCTGGTTGATTGTTGAGATAGCTGAAGAAGTAACATTAATTGGTTTTGCTAAATTACTTAATTGTTTTTTCTAAATTACGTGTAACAGAGTTAATGTTAAGGTGAGCGTGAGCAGCAATTGCTGGCATGCCCACTATAGACAAAGCTAGCACTACGTATTCTGCTTTATTAAGTAAGGTTGTTTCAGAGTCACAAGTACTATCTAGTGTGACCCTTCAAGAACGATTTGAAGGATAAAGCTGTTGTTTTGAAAGCAAAGCAGGAATATTATTAAAAGTTTCTTGAACACATGTAAAAACCATCCTTGCAGTAGCCAAACATGGGCAAAGTTAAAGAAAGTCTCTTCCAAAGCTGTGCAGTTCAGAGTAGGTGAGCTAATGGGATGACAGTGCGGGTTTTTACTTAAAGATGTGCAATTAACGATTTTTACACAGGTTATATTTACAGGGACTGCTACCATTGAGGTGTGTAAAGCAATTGCATCGGGGTGGATCATAGGCAGCAAACTCCCAACTAGATATAGTAACACAGTTAAAGCTTCCATTTAATAAAAATCCACTTAAGCCAATGAAGTTTTGAATTACTATAAGAGTGCAAACAGGAACTAAACATGTAGAAAGCTAATCTTCCATATCATAAGCTTCAGATAAACAAAAGACATCGTTCTGTGTGATGTTAGCGAATTGCATCCATAAGTTTTACTTCATTCGTTGTTTAGTGAGTGTTTGGGTGGAACAAAGCCACTTTTGCCAAAGAACAGCTGTAAACAATCAAGCATAAACAATTGAGCCCAGATTGCACGCTGTGCCATCTATAGAGTCAAATTCCTGGGACTGGGACCAGATCCACTGGTGCCACAACATCCTTGCTGGGCGGATACAGTGAGCTGGAATCCACAAAAGTCCTGGAGGAGCAAACATAGCAGCACAGCCTTGCCCCTTCACCCTGAAGTAGTTAAATTTCGAATAAAAACAGTCAATTGATTTAAGGTAAATTATATATTTTCAACGTTTTAGAGACCCTTTCCCTCCTTTTTTATTTATTTGTGGAGACAGGCTTTAAATGTCCGATGAGCATGTTCCATTATGGCTATATTCCAGGTTGTACAAAATTACAAAAAAAGCGGAATATTATGTTGAAAAAAAAGAGGGCTTGCCTAGTAGGTAACATCCATTTGCCAAAGTTGATGATGAAACAACCTGCTTGACTTGATAAAGTGGAATATGAAAACAAAGTAGGTTAAACATCCTCGGTCTTGTCATAGTTGTTGCAAAGTTAAAAATAAGGTCATGAGATTAGGGTCAATCCTGGGCATGATATAAGCACCTGGAAGATTAAAAATAAGTTGACACACATAATAAGAGTCACAGAGTAAAGTGAAAGGCTGTTGAAAAAAAAACTTGAAAGTTAAAATAGCAGGACACTTTCCAGGTATCATCATGAAGATCCTTGTAAGGACAGGAAAGGAAGAAATCATTAAGCAAGCAAGCCAATGGTCGTTAAACAAACAATACAGCTTGCATAGTCAGGCAAAGGACATTGAAGAGATAAGTTATTCTGAAAATAAGACATTACACAACTCCACCATTTCTACCTGACTGTACTTATCAAGAATTAGAAGAAAAAGTTATTTGCAAAGTCCATTGTATACCTTTTGTGATTTTACCTGTTGGGCTGTTAATAATTATGCATTCTTCACATTCTTGTTGTAAACCTTCCTCATGCAGTCAAATTTTAGTGTCAATTTGCTGCTTTAATAAAAATATGGATTAAGAGCATGTACAGAGTGCAACGAGTTTGAATTTTGATTCCCCTTGCTGAAACTGGGAACTGAGCCATCTTCAAAGATAATTGTTCTAGGTGAACTGCCAACCTGGGAACTGAGCCACCTTTACAGATAACGTTCCAGGCAGATTGCCAATCTCAGCCCAGCTATCTAAAGCTCCTTTGTATTTCTCCAGCAACGACTACAAGTTTGTATGTAACCTATTAAAAAAAAATGCTTTCCACTTTCCAGCCCCGCCTTTCGCAAAGCAGAAAGAGAAAGAAAAAAAATTGCCAAAGTGATCAAAAGCCTTACTTACTCCCTCTCCTCTTGCCTCCACCTTTACAAGGCAAAAAGTTAACAACCAGCAAGGACAAGGGGAGGGGGTTTAAAATACTACACTGAAATCTCACCCATTTTTTCTTGCTCAACATTCTTTTCACCAATAAATCACACACAAATAATTCTCAAGATCAGTGAAGCACACACAAATAATCCTATCTTTCTCATGTCCAGATCTTTCTCATTTCCATGCACACGCTGTTTCTTACTCTCCTTTCAACCTGGGATGATTTCTAAGCTCTAAATCCAATCCAAAAAGCCATCACATCCTGAAAAGACGAGTAAACATTTTCTTCTTCTCTTAGTTCTTTCTACCACACATAACAGCATAAATTAACCATATCTGCTTTGATCAGCCCCAATATACTACTATATGGAGGGGCTCTATTTTAAACACGGATCTGTGTCTCGTTCCATACTACTGAACAGCAGAGCTAATTGTGGACCATTGAAATCAATGGGGCATGTCTTCCACATCAAACTTTGCCATCCAGTGCATCAGAAGAGAGCAGTTGCCCGCATTCTAGTTACATCCATTGTTCTATCTCCTTAAACACTAAATAAAAAAGATTAAACATAAAAATTTTAAACAAATTTATGTGTCCTGGATTTCTAGCTTGAATTTCCCCCTTTTTCTAACAGTTGCTCTAATACTTTCCTTTTGGGAGTGTCCAATGGCTTTGGAGAATCAAAAGATTTATCCTCCTCAGAAGGAGCTGAAGATCCAATTGGACAAGATTTTTGGAGTGACAATTTTTCCCTGATCATAATCAGGAGAAGGGCTTGTAGTCAGTTATTGTTTTGTTGAGACATCAGAGCCAAATGTTTCCACTGCATGACAGCATTGATACCATTGATGTAATATTTAAACTGAAACCTGAGTGTTTGTGCTAAGGATACTAATTCCTTTCCTCCCACCAGCTTTTTTCTAGCCTCAGTGAACTTTTGCACCTTATTTATGTAGCATGTGAGTTCCTGAACATGTTTCTGCTGATGCTGAGATAGATTGCAACCCATATGTAACATGGAGGGGTCCCTTAGGACCTGGGGTCCCGTAGGATGAAGGTGCGTACCTTACGGGACTATTCCAGATGATGGTAAGCATGTTGGCTGTGTGTACCCCAGAGGGTTGATGGCCCCGCCCTGCAGGGTTGATGTCCCTGTTCGGGCACTATGTGATGGGTTTCAAAGACCAGTCACTGTGTAGAGTTCCAAGATGTCTGATTGCCTGGGCAACGTTTATTATTTTATACCATTTTTACAAGCAAGGAAGAGTAACATAGATACAGCATCAGGATTGGAGAATATATACCACATGGGTAAAATCTCCCAACCAATCCTTAAGAATAGTGGTGATGCTAGTAAAATGAGATCACCTATAAGTCTGGAAAATTCTGGGGGTTTCCAACCCAAGATAGAGAATGAGATCATGCTCATCACAAAGAGGCCTATATAGGTTAACCGCTGCAGTTTGTGGCTAGCAACAGGATCTCAATAGCTACTACAGGTCTGGTTTATGTATCCCAAAAATCTCCTTTAAAACTCTTCTGAAAATAGAAAATCAGTGCACTAGACAAAGTAATGAAAAAAGAATCTTATTGTACTGTTTATATTCTTTTTTGGTTTTGCAGAATTTTGATTGTAGAAAAAACAAAATCAGAATTCCATCAGTGGGATAAATTGTACAGTACATTGCTTTTCACTGCACAGAAATATAGCACAGGTCTCGGAAGAAGCTGTTACCATAGTTCAACTAAATACTGTGCCCTGAGGGCCTTATCTATTATTTGATACCGGCCTATATATCTTTTGTAAATATATGAATGATACTCCGTTAAGTCAGTGCTTCTCAAACCTTTTCTGTCCCCTGTCCCCTTGGTTTTGCAAACTCATCCTCAGTGCCCCCCACCCAGGGGTGGGATTCAAATTTCTTAGCAACTGGTTCTGTGGGCGTGGCTTGGTGGTCACGTGACCTTTTGTGCATAGTTTGGTGGTCATGTGATTGGGTGGGCATGGCCATATGACTGGCAAATCAAATACAAGTGGTTTTCGCTTAATGGCCGGTTGCTTAGTAAGTGTTTTAATTCATGACTTATCTCCCCAGAGCTACTTGACCTGCTTCTGGAGTTTTGAGAGCCATGCACGCGCGTGCACACACACACACACACACACACACACACACACACACACCCTTCTAACCCTGCTGGAGCAGGTGGTTGGACTAGATATCTCATTCACTTTCTCCTCCGTCCCTCCCTCCCTTTCTTTTTTCTTTCTTTGTTTTTCTTTCTTTCTGTCCCTTCCATCCCCCCTCTTTCTTTGTCTATCCTTTTTCTTCCTTTCTTCCTTTTTCCTTCCCTTTTCTCTTTTCTTTCTGGTTTCTTCCTTCTCTCTTTCTCTCCCTCCCTCCATATCCCATTCACTTTCTCCTCAATCCCTCCGTCCCTCTTTCATTCTCATTCCATCTCTTTCCCCCTCTCTCCCTCCATATCCCATTCACTTTCTCCTTCCTTCCTTCCTCCCTCTGACTTCCTTTCTCTCATTCCCTCTCTCTTTCTCTCTTTTCCTCTGTATCTATCTTTCTCTCTGTCCCTTCCTTCCACCTCCCCCTCTTTTGTTTATCCCTTTGCTTCCCTTATCTTCCTTTCTCTCTCCCTTTTTCTTTCTTTACTTTCTTATCTGTTCCTTGTCTCTTTTGCCCTTTTCCTCTCTCCCACTCTATTTTTTCTCTCTCTCTCTTTTCCCCTCTCTCTTTTTTCTCTTTCCCTCTCTCTCTCTTTTCTTGTTCCCTCTCTCTTTTTCCCTTCCTTAACCTGTCTACCTATTTTTTGCCCAGGCAAGTGTGGCCTAAACTGTCAAAGGCTGGGCTAATCCTGCATCCCCCCGTTTCCGTTTTCAAATGCCCCGGCCCTTAATCTCCCCATTTCCTCCCCCACGACTGCCTCTTTCGTCATCCCACAGCTGTGACTTTACCTTCCTCCTGTGGCTGGCTACCTGGGAAGGCAAGCCAAGGCTGAGCCATTGCTGTCGCTGGGCTCCCTGCCAGCCATGTCACCCTTGTCACAAATGCCTGCAGCCACATCCAAAAAAACCACGCTATGTCTGGAGGTTTTTTGCAGTGAAAATTACCAACCTCTGGCTTTGCTTGTTCAATGCGCCGCTGTGGCCACATTCTAGATGCTGACCCCATCCCATTGAGCCCGCTGCATTGGAGGGACTTGCCCAAGCAAGTCCAAACGGAGTGGTGCAGCAGTCAATGAGATGAGCCTGCATGGCCTGTGCCTAGAATGTGGCGGCAGTGGCATGTTGGAGAAGCAGAGCAAAGCCGGAGGTCAGTAATTTTCATTGTAATAAACCTCCAGACACCAGCTGCACCGAAAAAAACACATGGCATCTGGATGCTTTTTGGAGAAAAAATTACCGACTTTCGGCTTTGCTTGTTCCGCTTCTGCAACACACTGCTGTGGCTGTCAGCGATTGTTGCGCATGTGCATGATGTTGCACATGCGAAATAAGGACTGACTGGGCAAGGAATGGAGGAGTGGATGGAGGGGAGCAGGGCCAGCCAGGGGCCTTCTTTACCAGTTCTCCAAACTACTGGGAACGGTAATGAACCAGTAGAATCCCACCCCTGAATTACGCCCTGCAAGGAGCCCACCTCCAGTGCCCCCCTTGCCTCTTAGTGCCTCCCTAAGTCATCCCACCGACCCCAGGGGGCAGTACCGCCTACTTTGGGAACCACTGCATTAAGTGTATCCTGATGATAAGAGATAGTGAATTTTTAAAACTGACAGCATTGGCAGTTTATTCTTAAATGTTATTTTCAGTGTAAAAACTATAAATAAATTATAAATAACTATTATAAATAACTATTGAGCTTTTACTTACTTTAAAATAAAAAGAACCCAATCTGATTAACAAAATATTTCTTTAATCATTGCAATAGTTTAATGTGTTAACACTTCTATATGTCATTTAATTCACAAAGATTTTTTTCAAAAATATCCAAATTGGGAAGGACAGGAAAAAATTCGAAAAGACATTCTATAGATCTTGTTCTTATTTTTTCCTTGACAGCCTTCATTAAAACTTCATTAAAAGATGAAGGAATATTCAATCTGGCCTTTCTAAATGAAGATTTCTTTTATATCTCTTAGGTATGGAAAACTGTAACAGTTTTTGTTTCATCCCATATCTAATTGTTTCCCAATTTTCAATTAACCAATTATAAAATATAACTGTTTTCAAGGTATAACTGTTTTCAAGCTAGCACTCATTAATCTCAGATTGACTTTACCATTATTTTATTCATCTAGATCATTTTCTTCCTCTCCCCCACTACAGAAGGTTCTTGATTTACAACCACAATTGGGAAGGGAATTTCCATTGTAAGTTGTTGTGATTGTTAAGTCCAACCTATTACATGACAACCTTTACGTGATCATTAAGTGAATCCAACTTCAAAAATTGGCAAAAAAAAAGTCATAAATCTTGTTTATATGAGAGCAGGATGCTGCGGTTGGATGTAAATGTGAGCTGGTTGCCTGAACACATGATGTAGGGGTGGGGCAACAGTTGTTAAGTGCAAATATAGGATTAAGTTGCTTTTTCATAACTTTGAACTGTCCTTAAATTAATTGTTGTAAGTTGAGGACTACCTGTACTTGTCTGCTGTACAGGTAGTCCTTGATTTGCAAGCACAATTGAGTCCCAAATTTCTGTTGCTAAGCAAGACAGTTAAGTGAATTTTGCCTCACTTTAGGACCTTTCTTACCACAGTTGTTAAGTGAATCTCTGAAGCTGTTAAGGTAGTAACATGATTGTTAAATAAATCTGGATTCCCCGATTTTGCTTGTCAGAAGTGTAGTAGCTATTGAGGTCCTATAGATGGTGCTAGCAACAAACTGCAGCTTTTAACCTATATGGGCCTCTTTGCTACTTGCATGATCTCATTCCGTATCCTGGGTTGGAAAGTCCAGGACTTTGCAGACTTATAGATAAACTCATTTTACTAACATAATCACTATTCTTAAGGATTGGTTGGGAGGTTTCACTCATGTGGTATCTATCCTCCAATCCCAATTCTGTATCTATGCTACTCTCCCTCGTAAAAATACCAGAAATGTAATAAATGCTGCCCAGACAATCAGACATCTTGGCACCCTGCACTGGTCTTTGAAACCTGTCACATGATGCACGACCAGGGACATTAACCCTATGGGACGCAGCTCACATACTTGCCTTCATCTGAAACAGACCCCTAAGGTGCGCACATGTTCTACAGGACCAATCAGAGGTAAGTATGGGCTGCAATCTATCTCAGCACCAGCAGGAACATGTTCAGGAACTTAAATTCCTGCTACATGAATAAGGTGCAAAAGTACCTGAGGCTATAAAAAAGCTGGTTGAGGAGATAGGAAAGCTTTGTCCTGGTATGCTGAGCACAGGATGCTCAGGTTACAGGATTGGATAAAGATAGGGCATACTTTACATCTTGAACCCAGGGCTCCAGTCCCAATATTATATTGATAGTATCAATGCCGTCATGCAGTGGAAACATCTGGCTCTGATGTCTCAGCAAAATAATAATTGACTTAAAGCCCCTCTCCTGATTATGATCAAGTAAAAATTGTCTCCCCAAAATCTTCTCTAATTGGACCTTCAGCTCCTTCTGAGGAGGCTAAATCTTTTGATTCTCCAAGGCCATAGTACTCCCTCATAAGGAAAATTTTGTGGCCCCAATTCCTCAGCCTCTGCTGTCAGAGGAAGAGGACCTGGAAGATGAGGGGGAGGAACTGGGAATGCCTTCCTCCCCAGGACCTTCCTCCCTGGCAATGCCTTCCTCCCCAGGACCTTCCTCCCTGATAAGGCCTCAGGTTCCATCAGACAACCAAGAGGAACAGCCTGAGATGAATCAGGAGGAAGGCATGTTGGAGCAGCCCCTGACAGGGATTGAAGAGGAAGTGTATTGGCTTGACCCCAAGCAGAGTCGTAGGGGCAAACGTGAGCAGCAATGTAGGAGGCGTGGGAGGGTCAGAGAGTGAGCTGAGTCATTGAGCCATACCCCACAGGAGATAAAAGTGGGTGTGTTTTCTCCTTAAACTTTGTATGGGACAAAGTTTAACCTTACTTCAGATTTTCTTTGTGAATGATTATTTTGTGGATTACCTTGTGATTTTGATGAAGTAAAATAATCATTTATATCTGTGAGTAAAACTTTATTTGCTGTCAGTTAGGACTTGGCAGGCAGGACGTGGAGGAATGCCAAGAATATTACCAGTTTCAAAGAATTAACTCTGCGAAGTCTGAGCCAGCTTGCCTGCCTGTGTTTGTGTGTGTGTGTACTCTTTCATCTTTTGAGGAAAAGGAAAGGCGAGACAGAACAGAAAGTATTAGAGCAACAGTTAGAAAAAGGGGAAGATTCAGGCTAGAAACCTAGGACAGAGACACAAAAATATATTTGTTTAGAATTTTTATGTTTAATATTTTTTAATTATTTAGTGTTTAAGGAGATAGAACAATGGATGTAACTAGAATGCGGGCAACTGCTCTTCTAATGTACTAGATGGCAGAATTGGATGTGGAAGACATGACCCATTGATTTCAATGGTCCACAGTTAGCTCTGCTGTTCAGTAGCATGGAACGAGACACAGATCCATGTTTAAAATAGAGCCCCTCCATATAGTACATTGGGGCTGATCAAAGCAGATATGTTTAATTTATGCTGTTATGTGTGGTAGAAAGAACTAAAAGAAGAAGAACATGTTTACTATTCTTTTCAGGATGTGATTTCCATTAAAACTTCTTAGATGTGTATGGATAATAATGTATAATAATTACATGCAGAATTGAATAGGATTTAATTGAAGAAAAATATCCTTTACCTGTGTATAGCCCTAATTGGAACTGCTGCAGTTTAAAATAAAATAATTGAAAGACGTTTGGCAGCCAGAGAATTAAATTGGCTTTTTGGATTGGACTTGGAACTATGGGAAGCAGATAGGCAGTGGTTTGGGGACACAGTTGCATTTGTGATTGGAGCTACTCCTTGAATTTCTCCCATTGCTCTGACAACAAACTACAGGTTGTCCAAAGGAAGAAAATGTGGAAATGTAAAGGGACAAAACCTCCCCGGGTTTGGAAATGTTGTGTGTGAGAATGTGTCTGTATGTAATCATTTCCAGCCCTGGAGAATGAGATCCTCTAATAACAGTACACAAAATTATTTAGACAGTGGAGCTTATTGGCTCCCAGAAAAGAATTGTAGGTAGGAAGCAATTTGATTAAAAGTTGATGTAAATGTTTGTGTGTTGACCCTCATCCCAGATTGAAAGGAGAGTAAGAAATAGCGTGTGCAAGGAAATGAGAAAGTCCAGACATTATACAAATCCCATGGAGAAATGTACGTGATTTACTGAAAAGAGATAATTATTTGTGTGTGCTATTATTTATGTGTGCTTTGCTGAAGTTATTTGTGTGTGGAGAAAGAGATTTATTTTGTTGAAAGAATGTTGTTGAGTTGAAAAAATGGATAAGATTCCTGTGTAGTATTTTAAACATTCCCCCCCCTCTTCTTGTCCCCACTGGTTGTTATTTTTTTTATTCTCTTGCTCACAGAGTTCTTTCCTTGAAAAAACAAGAGAGGCAGGAATGGGGGAGGGGAGTGAGACTTTTTTGCTCGCTTTAACATTTTTTTCTTTTCTCTCTGCTTTGAGTAAGGTGGTCTGGAAAGTGGTTTTTTATATAGGCTACATAACCAACACATGTAGTCATTGATGGAGAAATACTATTTCATCCCCTGATTTTTCTTAGTGCTAGACTGAGACTAGAACTTAGCTATAAAGGTGGCTCAGTTCCCAGATTGGTAGTTCGCCTAGAACAATTATCTTTGAAGATGACTCAGTTCCCAGTTTCAAAGAGAATCAAAATTGAAACTAGCTGCACTCTGTACGTGCTCTTAATCCATATTTTGATTAAAGCAGAGAATTGACACTAAAATTTGACTCCATCAGGAAGGTTTACAACAAGAATGTGAAGAATGCATAACTATTACCAGCATAATAGGTAAAATCACAAAAGGTATACAATTGGCTTTGCAAATAATTTTTTCTTTATAATTTTTGATAAATACAGTAAGATGTAAATGGTGGAGTTGTGTAAATCTGATTTTCAATTTTATTTTTCAGAATAACTTATCTCTTCAATGTGTTTTAACTGACTATGTAAGCTGTATTTGTCTAATGATCATTGCTTGCTTCATGACTTTTCCCTTTCCTGTCCTTACAAGGATCTTCATGATGATACCTGGAAAGTGTCCTGCTATTTTAACTTTCAAATTGTTTTTTTCAACAGCCTTTCACTTTACTCTGACTCTTATTATGTGTGTCAACTTATTTTTAATCTTCCAGGTGCTTATATCATTCCCAGGACTGATCCTAATCTCATGGCCTTGTTTTCTCATCTCTTTTTGGCCATTAAGCCCTGGGCAAGTTTTTTTTTTTAACAACATGATATTTGGCTTTTTTTGCAATTTTGTACAACCTGGAATATAGCCAAAATGGAACATGGTCATTTAAAGCCTGTCTCCACAAATAAATAAAAAAGGAGGGAAAGGGTCTCTAAAAAAGTTTTAAAAAGTATAATTTACCTAAAATCAATTGAATGTAATTGAATGTTTCTATTTACCTTAAATTAATTGAATGTTTTTATTTTCAAAATTTAACTATTTGGGGGTGAAGGGGCGAGGTTGTGCTGCTGTGTTTGCTCCTAAAGAACCTTTGTGGATTCCAGCTCGTTGTGTCCGCCCAGCCAAGGTTGTTGTGACACCAGTCCCCAGATCCGGTCCCAGTCCCAGGAATTTGACTTTACAGATGGCACACATCCAATCTGGGCTCATTTGTTTATGCTTGATTGTTTACAGCTGTTCTTTGGCAAAAGTGGCATTATTCCACCCACTCACTCGAACAACTAATGAAGTAAAACTTATGGATGCAATTGGCTAACATCACACAGAATGATTTCTTTTGCTTATCTGAAACCTATTATATGGAACATTTACTTTCTACATGTTCAGTTCCTGTCTGCACTCCTTCTACAGTAATTCAAAATTTCACTGGCTTTAGCGGATTTTTATTACATGGGAACTTTAACTATAAGACTATATCTAGTTGGGAGTTTGCTGCTTATCAATTGCTTTACACACCCTAATGGCAGTAGTCCCTATAAATATAACCTGTACGAAAGTTAATTGTACATCTTCAAGTAAAACCCCTCATGTTCAAGAAACTTTTAATTATATTCCTGCTAATATTAATAAAGCACAATGCTGCCTCAGCTGGCTTTCTAAACAACAGCTTTATCCTTCGAATCGTTTTTGACTAGTGGTCATGCTAGATAGCACTTGTGACTCTGAAACAACTTACTTAATAAAGCAGAATACGTAGTGCTAGCTTTGTCTATAGTGGGCATATCGGTAATTGCTGCTCGTGCTCACCTGAACATTAATTCTGTTGCATGTAATTTAGCAAAAACAGTTATGCAATTTAGCAAAAACAATGTTACTTCTTCAGCTATCTCAACGATCAACCACGAGATGCAAGCATTGAGGAAGGCTATTCTACAAAATCTATGTTGTTTTAATTTGTTTGATGGGTCACGAACCATCCAGCACCAGCTTAATATTTTACACAATTTGGCCTTGGATTTGAAAATTGATAATTTAGGATCTTGATGGGAAAGCTTTTGGGTTTGGTTGCCCACAGGCTTAATGGGAAAAAATGGGGAAACAATTACGCTATGTCATCATTAATTGTGCTTTAAGGCCCTGTCACACTGCCCAACGGATACAAAACGTTTGTAAAAAGGACACAGCGGACGAGAAAAATGTTCCATCCGTTGTTATCCGCTCTCAAAAGGGGCAAAAATTTGCATAAGCAGAGCAGATAACACGGAAAGGAACGGACGGGGGGAGGACGCAGAGTGGATGGAAAGCGGATGCGGAACGGAAGCCTAGGGGATGGAAGCGGATGCAGAGCGGATGCGTAGAGGATGCGTAGAGGATGCAGAGCGGATGTAGAGCGGATGCGTAGATGATGCAGAGCGGATGACGTGGATGCGTAGCTGCACCCGCTTTCATCCTTTCTCCGTCCATGCTACTAACGCTGCACGTCCGTTCAGCTTCCTCCCTGCGTCCGTTTACCGCTGGAACGGATTTGAGTTGCGCGAATGCGCAACGGATGCCTAGCGGATATAGCAGATGCGTAACGGATGCAGAACGGATGTCACCCGTATGCCTAGAGGATGCAGAACGGATGCATTGGATACATTTTCCACTCAAAAGTTTTGAGCAGCTCAAAACCTTCTGAGCGGATGAAATGTCAATAGACGGATGCTGGACGGATAGAGAGGAAGCAAAACGGAGGCAGTGAGTACAGAACGGAAGCATCACGTTAACCAACGGATGGCAAGTGTTTGTTTCCGTTTTACATCCTCTTTCCATCCGTTGGTGCAGTGTGACAGGGGCTTTAATTAGTGGGTGTTGGTTTATTCAATGTCTCCCTTCTCTTTGCAATATACATATATCACAGCTTTTTTTCCCAAACCCTTTCCTACATTGCCTCAGGGTCAAGTATATGCCCTTATTATAATCCCCTTACTAACTTTATGATTCTTCTTTAACTAATAAAATAAAAAAGAGTGAAATGTAGTAGCTATTGAGGTCCTGTAGATTGTGCTAGCAGCAAACTGCAGCATTTAACCTATATGAGCCTCTTTGCTACTTGCATGATCTCATTCCCTATCCTGGGTTGGAAAGTCCTGGACTTTCCAGACTTATAGATGATGTCATTTTACTAACATCATCACTATTCTTTAAGGATTGGTTGGGAGGTTTCAGCCATGTGGTATCTATTCTCCAATCCTGATGCTGTATCTATGTTACTCTTCCTTGCTTGTAAAAATGGTATGAAAGAATAAACGCTGCCCAAGCAGTCAGACATCTTGGCACCCTGCACAATGACTGGTCTTTGAAACCCATCACAGAAGGTCATATGATCCTACAATACTACACTACAACCATCATAAATACACGCCAGTTGCCAAGTTCCATATTTTGATTGTGTGATCATAGGGATGCTGCAAAGATAGTGTGAAAAAATAGCCACTTTTTCGGTGTTGTTGTAACTTTGAATGTTGTAAATATGAATGATTGAGGGTTGAGGACTACCTGTAGTAGGCAGCTTCAGGGGAATTGCTTTGAGTAAAAATTATGCTATCTCTTTGTTGCTGGCTTCATTGTATAGTTTTTTAACTTCTTTCATATCTTTCAAAAATGTTGCAAGGTCTTTGAAAGAGTGGTTGTAAAAGCTCGATATAAATAAAACACAAATATAGATTGAATAATATGTAGCCCTTATCATCATCCCAAATTTGATTAATAAATAAAAAATTCTGGATTATAACAATATCTAAATGATGATGGTGCCTTTTTTTAAAATTTCTAGACACTTTATAAAACTCAAGTTAAAGAACTCAAAGAAGAAATTGAGGAAAAAAATAAAGAAACGCAGAAAAAAATACAAGAATTGCTAAATGAAAAGTAAGTCACTTTTATGGGCAGTATTCTTCTAAAATTGAGATACTCTCAGCAACATTGATAATGTCGGTGGAATATGTATGTGTATGTATGTATGTATTTTTTACATTTTTGAACTGCCCATCTCCCAGAAAGAGAAAAATCTTTTTTAGCACATGGAAACAAAAAGGATTTAAATATGATAATTTTGTGGATTGCTGCCTATATTTTAAGGAAAAAAAAAAGAGTTCTTAAAAAAAACAACTTGATGTCAGGTTAGCACATTTCAAAACATTAGCTAGAACAAAACATCTTATCTTTTGTCATTGATTGTATTTTAAAATGTGCCTAAAAAGCAGCTTGTTGGCTGTGGAAATGTATGTGAAACAAAAGTATAAATATAAGCTGTTTATTTGTTTGTTTAAAAATAATAATTTCGTGTTGCAGAGAAGCTGTTGTCACACAGTTAGATCTGGCTGAAACAAAAGCTGAATCTGAACAATTAGCCCGAGCTCTCCTTGAAGAACAGTATTTTGAACTAACACAAGAGAGTAAGAAAGCAGCATCACGAAATAGACAAGAAATTACTGATAAGGACAATATTGTCAGTCGGGTAAGGTATATTTTTATATTTGTATCATGAAGTCAGTTTATTATATTGTGAGAAAGAAAGCTATTATATCTTTAGTAATGTGACTACATATTGAGAGGTTACTACGATGCATGCTTGTTTTTCTTACAAATCTTCAGTCGCATGCTGGATGTATGCATATAGCTAAATAAGGGTAAGGTTTCTTTTATTGAAATATGAAACATTTTCTTGCATTGGAAATCACAGAATTAGAGATTAGAAAAGATTTTTGAGCTCTTCCAGCCAACTCCCTGCTCAGGCAAGAATCCTTATACCATCTTATATACATCCATCCATTTTTGAAAAGCTCCAGTGATGGAGTCTTAATAACTACAGGAAGCAGACTATTCTACTGGTTAATAGTTCTCTTAAAGCCCAACATACCCAGTTCATTTATAACATTCTTCATAGAATGTTAACTCCAGGGCTCCAGCTTTGTCCTCCCCCTCTATCCTCAGTATACTTCTTGTATTTTGTCAATCAGAACTGGACACAATACGCAGGTGCAGTATGACCAATGCAACATAAAGTGACATAAAGTCACTTCTCATGAACCAGACACTATATCTCAACTTAGATTCCATTAGCTCTTGAGGTAGCTGTGGCACATTGCTATTGTAAGAAATTGTCTCCCAAGCTGAATATTACAATACGTTGTACTATTTCCCAGTGTAGTGTTTAAAAAGTAGTTATGACTCGTGAGAAACTGTGTACACAGTTAGCTCTGGTTGAAACAAAATCTGATGTTAAACAGTTATTAGCTTATGCTTTCCTTGAAGAGTTGAATGTTGAATCTGAATACTAGATCACTTCCTCATATTGACATAGAAACATTTAGGACCATAACTGGGTAGGGTTTTTCAACTAGCTGCATATCCATAAATTGGTGGCGTCATCCATCCCACATTGTTTTGTTTCATTAATCAGCTGTGGTCAACTTGATCAAATCCTTAGTGAAGTATGAGTGTACAACATCTATAGCTTTTCTTTGATCTGTTAATCTATGCACTTTGTCAAAAGAAAAACATGTTTTCATGTCCTGTTTTTAATAAACCCACAATGACTTTTCTAAGGGCTTGCAAACTGATCTTTTCTAGAATTTTCCCAGTTGTGATTTCAACATGATTGATCTGGGAGCTTGTGGGATTTGCCTTTTTTCTTTTTTGATAGAAATTTATTGGTGCATTCATACATATATAGTTTAGAGGCCTGACTACCAAGAAATCCTGGGCAGTTTACAAATAAAAGACAAAAACAAATGATCTAAGAGAGATCATGAGTGGTGTGAAGAAACTGAAGAAACAGATCAGCCAAAAAAACCTCTCATCCAACAGAGGCTCAACTATCATCGAACTAACTCAAACCCTGGGAGAATGTCCAGGTCTTTAATAGGTTCCTGTACAAGATCAGGGTAGGGGCCATTCAGATGTCATCAGCTCTTTTCCAATCTTTTGGCACTTATCTTGTACTCTTAATAGTTCTCAAAGATTACAGTCAGTGGCACTGAGATAAAATCTGCCAGTTTTTGACAGGGTAAGTCTGACTGATCCCAAAGATTCAATTTGCAGCTAGTTGTTCTTTCACCCATTCCTTGTCTAATTTGATTTAGATTTCTGTTCTGTTTCCCCAATGAAGTTTCCAGCAACTTGGATTACTATTTTTCTCAGGTACAAATAGGAATTAAATAATTCAATCTTCCCCTTTTCCATATCTCCATATTGCCAGTTTCTCCAACTATTTCTTTAATGTTCTTCCTGGACTCATATCACATCGGTTTGACCGTGCTGATACAGACTGTCTTCTTAAACTTAGTATTTGTATTGATATATTTTTGCTAATAACCCATAGGAAAAATATATGTTTAAGCTAAGTCAAATTTAAAAATATGTTATGGAAAGATGAATTGCCATTAGTCATAGTTGTGTCCATTTATTCTTCAATTCCATAATAGAAGCAGTATACTTCTACAAAATTTCTATTTGTTTCCTCAGCAATTACTCAAATGCAGCTGATATTGTTTTATTTTCCTTTAGCTTGAAGAAACAAATAATACATTAACCAAAGATGTGGCCTTTCTAACAAAGGAGAATTCTGAGTTAAATGGAAATATTAAGAAACTTGAAGAAGGTATTTCATATTTCCAATGACATTGTTTGGAAGAAGGCTAACACCTTTTCAGTACTATCTTATACAGCAAGAAAAATGGTCTTTCAACATTGCAGGAGCCGAATATGGTTTGGTATTCTATAGATATTGCTTTATAGATGTGGGAGGGGAAGATTAAACCAAAAGATGAAAATATTATTGAACACAGAAAACTAATTCAAAGATTTTAAGTGTGATTGTAGTTATACTCAAGAAGACAGGGTTCATTTTTTGTAAATTAGGAAATATTTTTTTGTAATTTTGTAAATTAGGAAAGATAACTTGAAAATACAATGAATTGTTGGAATACATGTATGAGTGATTATCAGAATGTATGAGAAAATGTATAGGAGGTCTTGTTTAATTTTTTTAGGTAAAAAAAATACCATGTTAGGGAAGAAATTCCTCAGCATTTTAAAATTTCTTTCAGAAAATCATTCAGGCAGTACTTCGTAATGGGGTGGACTCTCATGTTATATAATCGGGGGGGGGGGGGAGAGTGAAAGCAGATGCCTCATTAACTTACTGAATATCTTGCATTAAACATTAGAATTATGCAAAATCATCTGGTGGTTATTTGAAATGGGTGTCATCTTCACATCCATATATCTGCTCAAATCAACATAGGAATATTCTTGAAAGAGTTTCACAAACCATTTTTAAGATTTTGCACCTTCACACTTTGAGTAGTGGATTTTAAAGGGGAATTGCAAACGGTTGAGATAGCCCTTTTAAAAACAAACCCCCAAATTTTTATTTTTATTTTTTTTGCCTCATTATTTCCACTTTTATTTTATTTTGTTTTATTAATTTCTAATGGTTTTGATTCCTTTGAGTTATTTTAATAGAAAATGAAAATGAAATTTATAAACAAATTAAAACTCAAGCAGAAAACAGAATTTAAGAGTCAATAATATACAGGCAGTCCTTGACTTATGACTGTAATTGGGACTGTAAATCAGTCATAAGTTGTTATAGTTGAGGCACTCATGTAATCAGAAGTAATTTTCCACCTTTTTTGTAGTTGTTAAAAAACATGGTTGTTAAGTGAGCCCATTCATTTGCAAGTACCATTATGAGTAGCAGTCACACGATTGCAGAATACAGTCCATGTAATGCAGTCCATGGCCATCATATATTTGGTCTACTGATTGTAAGCTAAGGATTTTCTGTAATGACTCAGACAGTCAGCCTATATTTATTGAACAATGGGCACACTAAATTTTCTCTCACAGTTAAGCATGTACTATAGGAACTGTTTTATTTTTCCATTGTTTGTCACATTCCATGCACGTGCAATTTATACGTAATTTTTGAAAACCAAGAATGGCAATAACTGAACCTTATCAGCTTGGACATTGTGTCAGTTGACACATAGATCTTAATTAGCAAAGAAAGTGATTCTAGGATTTTATGAATTGTAAGTAATAAATACATAGTCTAGTCATAACTCCAAACTGTAGTTCATTTGCTTTAAATACCATTTTTATGTTTCATGTATTATATAAAAGTAAACACATTACAATCACAGTTGCTAGGTTCACAAAACAGAGTGATAATTATATAATTATATTCATAATTATATTATGAATTATGTCAACCAAGTCTGCCTGTCTACCGTATTTAAAAGCTAAGTACTTCCCATCCTGTATAATTCTGGGCTGAATATGTAGGATTAGGACTCTGTTCTGTTTCTATTAAATTAAGATTTAGCAAAGAAGAGAAAGTGCATGTGATACTGATGCAATAAAATCCCATAAATTCTTAATTTTTTTCAACAAGAGTATAAATTGAAAAAAGAAGAGGAATTCAACACAATTAGAACACAGTATGAAAAAAATCTGAACAATGAAAGAACACTTAAAACACAGGTGAGTGTATTTTGGAAGATTGATGGAGATGTCTATTTTAAACAACATCTATTTTAGGTTATATTTTTTTAAAAAAATTATATGCAGCCCATCTTGCTATCCAAAGTGACTCTGGATAATTTACAGTAAATATAAAAATAAATTACAAATACAACAAATATTTAAAATTTCAAGAGTTCAATACAGACTAACAAAAAACCTTAAGGACTCATGCAGAGTGAGAGTGGGGCATTCTCTGTTACTACACCAATTACTGCCAGCCTAGTGCATTCCTATTGGGGCCCTAAGTAACGAGCCAGTTTTTTAGGCCCTTCCAGAAGGCCAAAAGAGTGGGGGAAAATCTCACGTCCAGTTGCAAAACACAGAACAATAATAGAACAGGTTTTTCTCCTGGATTCTGCCAGCCTTGGCTGATGGAATCTGCGACAGGCCTCTTCTGCCAGAATGAGTAGGGCAGGCTGATCCCATTGGAGCCAGATGACTCCTCAGATATGCTGGACCCATGCCATCAACATCTGGAAGCATATTGACAACCAGTGCATCTCATGTAACAGTGGTATTACCTGTGTGGTCGTTAGAAATATCCAAAACAGTTCATGCTACCGAATTGTAGCTTCCAAATACTCTTCAAGGGTAGCCCCACACGGAGTGCATTGTCGGAATAAAAACAAGAGATGACCAGGGCATAAGTGACTAAGTACATGTCTTCATAAATATAGTGTTTGGGTTCTTCATAAATAATTTTGTTTTTCTTAATTTTAATTCATACAGTAACAGAAAAAACCTTAAATATATAGATCAGCCTTAGGGAGCCTGTACCACATTTTTTTAAATTGTTATTTCAGAAAATGACCTTTGTTTTGTAATGTATATACAACCTTCTCATAAGCATTTGCCATTATTCTCATTAATAATTAAGATACCTGAATAAAAAGTGTGCCTCAAAAATCAGTGATTAGATCAGTAAAGAGTTGTCTTTCAGACAAATACATTGTTTTCTGGGTAGTAATACATATGGTTACTATACATCAAAATTAAACTGAAAAACACTGTTGATAGTCAATGGTATCCTAGATAGTTGAATGCAATAAAAGGCAGATTACTACATTTATGAATATTTAGATGACAAACATTTAGGGATACTAATGCTTCCACAAGAGCCATTTTTTTTGTGGTTAACACACCAGGCTAAAAACTGCGTTAATTCTAGTTATGTTTTAGGTAAAAAAAAAAAAACAGCTAAGTGATTTTGATCAAGTTACTTTCATTTCTGGGAAGAAAGCAATGACAAACTACATCCAAAAATATTGCTAAGAAAACTTAAGAGACTTGTCTTAATACTTACTCAAAAGATACATGTACAAAAAAATGTTTCCTTCGATAGCTTATGGTTATTCATTTGAGTTAGAATAGAACCACTTAAGCAATACATGTGTTCCAGATAGATGTGAGATTTGTATTTGTTTATCTTGAATTGAGGTAGCACAAACTTTAATTATTTAATCGTTGGTCGCTTAGTGCCGGGTCCGTGCTTTACCAGAAAACCTTATCACATCAACTTGTGTTGCTGGTTTCATTTATGCGGGATGCCAGAATGTGACAACTAATTTTATGTTGTGGAATGATAACATTTGAAGTTGTTTTAATAAAGTGGTTGAAATGATTTCCAAGAGAAGATATTAATTCACCCAAAGTAAAGCTATTAATTATCTTCTGTGTCTTTAATTGACTAAGCTGAGGATGTTCTTCATAAAATATTCAGGTGGAAAAATATTTATCGATATTTATTGTCTAGATAGAAATCTTCTTTGCTTACTTTCCATGGTTAATTTGTATTAATGTATCTACTTTGATTTTCTTCTATTTAATATGCAATAGGCTGTGAACAAATTGGCAGAGATTATGAATCGAAAAGATTTTAAACTAGACAGGAAGAAAGTAAATATGCAAGATTTCAAGAAAAAAGAGAAGGAAAACCGAAAGTTGCAGTTGGAACTTAACCAGGAAAAGGAGAAATTTAATCAGATGGTAATAAAATATCAAAAGGAGCTTAATGAAATGCAAGCGGTAAGACTTTTTAACATAATTATCAAATAGTTTCACTGATCATATTCTCTTTGAAGTCCAAATTATATTTCAGATTTAAAAGACGTATAAAAAATCCAGGCTGTTCAAACATTATGGTTAATTTGTAGTATTCACTGAAAGAGACAACATGTGAAAAGATAACTTCTGGGTTGATCTATTAAGTATTGTAAAATGCCTCAGAGAAGAGAACATGAATATGTTATTGATTGGTGGGTCCCCATTGTTGCCTTAAATCCCTCTTAAGCCCATGTCACACTGCACGAACGGATGGAAAGAGGATGTAAAACGGAGAGAAACACTTGCCATCCGTTGGTTAACGCGATGCATCCGTTCTGTACTCACTGCGTCCGTTTTTCTTCCTCTATCCGTCCAGCATCCGTCGACTGAGGTTCCATCCGCTCAAAAAGTTTTGAGCTGCTCAAAACTTTTGAGCGGAAAATGTATCCAACGTGTCCGTTCTGCATCCGCAATGCATACGGGGAACATCCGTTCTGCATCCGTCATCATCCGTTACGTGTCCGCTACATCCGCTAGGCATCCGCTAGGCATCCGCTCTGCATCCGCGCAACTCGCATCCGCTCCAGCGGAAAGCGGGCACAGGGAGGAAGCGAAACGGACGCGGAACGGACGCGCAGCGTTAGTAGCACGGACAGAGAAAGGATGAAAGCGGATGCAGCTCGCAAAGAAAGCATTTAAAACAGAAAAAGCGTTCGCAAAGGGGACCTATCTCGGATATTAAGGATGTCTAGATGATGCCTAGAGGATGCAGAAGGACACCTAGGGGAAAACCTATATTGCCTATAAAAAGGGGGAGCAACTCACCTGGATCTCACTTTCAGACCAGCAGCCCTGCTGTGCAGACCTCTGCAGCCTTCATCTGGCTCTTGCTCTTCCACAGCATCCATTGCTGTCCACCATGGATCGTAACACAGTCCTTTTGGTAGCCACCATCGTTCTGCAACAGTGCGAAGCCATCTACAGGCTCTTTCAACTGTTCTACGGGAAGAAAAGGAGGCGGCCAAGTAGCGTCTGGGTCCGAAGATGGATCGGGAGTAGAGCAGAGTACGGACTGTACAACAGGCTGATGGTGGAGCTGAGGAACGAAGACCCTCGTGCATTCCAGAACTTCATGAGGATGCCTCCAGCCATGTTTGACGAAGTTGTGGAGCGGCTGAGACCCATGTTGACCAAGCAGAGCACCAACTTCTGGCCCAGCCTAGACCCTGGTCTCAAGGTGGCACTGACTCTGCGCCACCTGGCCTCAGGGACCACCTACAGGAGCATGCAGTACAGCTGGAGGGTGCCACACAACACCATCAGCATTGTGGTCAGAGAAGTGGTGCAGGCCATCATTGAAGAATACCTGGAGGAGCTCCTCCAGTGCCCCTCCACTGAAGAAGGCTGGAAGAAAGTTGCAGAGCAGTGGTATCAGAAGTGGAACTTCCCCCACACCATTGGAGCCATAGATGGGAAGCACGTGGCTTGCAAAGCTCCAGCCAAGTCGGAGTCCACTTATTTCAACTACAAGGGCTTCTTCAGCGTCATCCTCTTCGCCATGGTCGATGCTGACTACAAGTTCATGTACATTGATGTTTCAGGCAACGGGTCAGCTTCAGATGCCCAGGTATACAATGCCAGTGACCTCAAGGAGGGGCTGGAACGCAACCTCATCGTGGGCTTCCCAGATCCAGACCCCCAACCCAACGACACGCAAGATGTGCCCTACTTCATCGTGGGGGAAGATGCCTTCTCCCTTGGAACCTACCTCATGAAGCCCTACACTTCCAGACTCCTCACCTGTGAAGAGAGGATCTTCAACTACAGGCTGTCTAGGGCAAGGCGGGTGGTGGAGAACTGTTAAGCCTGGGTTCCCCAACCAGGGTTAGGTAGACAAGCTAAACAGAATGTGCAGCGTTAGTCAGATAGGCACACAGATAAATGAGTGAGCTAAGCTTGTATGTTTATTAACATACAGTAAAAATAACAGATACGCTTGTGCTATCAAGAATATATTTTATTCCAGTATAAGTTTATAGCATAGTCAAAAACAGTCCTATATTCATTTACCATGTAGTCAGTCCATTCAGGGATATTCAGTTAGCAAAGTCCATGTAGAATATCCTATTGTCAGTTCACATAAATCAGTCCGTTGTTGTCTCTCCCGTTTGAGCAATGCAGTCTTGCTTCCAAGCAGTAATCAGGGATCATCAAAGCCAGAGAGAGAGCGAGCAAGCTGTAGCCTTGCTACTTTTATATGGTTTTTATAACCACACCCACAATTGCTATTTTACATTTAAAGCTGCATACACTAACTATGATTCATAGTTAGTATTTCACCTAAAACAGTTAGGGTGAACAATGTTATCCCTAACAAGAACGCCTTTGGCATCCTGGCCAACAGGTTCCAGATACTTCTCACCACCATGCAGCATCGCCCAGCATCGGCCGTGAGGAGAATCGTGGAAGCTTGCTGCATCCTGCACAATCTCATGCGCACCCACTACCCAGTGTTGCAGAACAGGCTCATGGACCTTCAACAAGGCAATGGGGACATGGAGCCTGGGGAATGGAGGCAAGGGCAAAACCTAATAGACACCGAGGATGTGCAAGGCCCCAACAGAGCCTCACGTGAAGGGAAGAAGTAGCGTAACCTCCTGAAACACTGGTGCAACTCCCCAGCTGGAGCAGTGGAGTGGCAAGACAGGATGATAGATGATTAATGGATGCTTCCTTCAGCATGTCTCATCACACTGATGAGATTGGGCCACTGATGAGATTGGGCCCTGCATTGAACAGGGCATTTAATAAAGAGTTGTGTTTATGTTGACATGTGTGGATGAATGATTACATTATTATTGATAATGAAGGTCCATAGGTGTGGCACCTGGGAGGGTGGACCATACAGTCCCACTATGCTTGCACAGGAGGTTTATCTATCCCACAGCTATCCTTCCCCATCCCAAAGGTATCCCTGCCCATCCCACAGCTATTACCCATCCCAAAGGTATCCCTGCCCATCCCACAGCTATTACCCATCCCACAGGTATGCCTGCCCATCCCACTGCTATCCTTACCCATCCCACAAGCATGCAAAGGCTTAAACCATTTCTAAAAGTTTCCACCAAGACTTTATTGACAAAAATAAATGAAGCAAGTGTGTGAAGCAAAGATAATCTTTATTAATAACAAGCTGTAAAAGAAAAATGACCCAAGTGAAGTGTCCAAAGCAAAAATAAAGTCAACAGGTAGCCACCCAGTCTCTGGCACTCTTCTCGGTCACTCGGAGGTGTGCCCAGTCTCAGGGGTGAAGGGTCCAGGTGCTGTGGAGGTAGCTGCTACTGGAGCGCCACTGGGGTGCCTGGCCCCGAGAGGACAACAGGGGACGGTGTGTTGAGGAAGCTCTCAGACAGCTGGGTCAGCCCCGTGATGTTGAGAGCCCCTTCCTCCATGCCATGGGGTGTCAGCCCCAGTACCGATGACAGATGTACTGAGGCCAGGCTTGGCTGTTGGGTGGAGGAAGGAGCAGTGTAGTGGGGCTGTCTGGTCTGCAGCTGGGTGAGGACTGGCATCGGTGGCGTGGGTGGCATCGGTGGCGTGGGTGGCATCGGTGGCGTGGGTGGCATTGGTGGCATCAGTGGCGTGGGTGGCATCAGTGGCATCAGTGGAACCGGTGGCAACGGTGGCGTCCGATGAACCTGTGCCTGGACTGGGAAGGGCTGCTGCCTGTGCTGCTGGACCTCCTGGTAGCCGTAGCCTTGGTAGGTGAGGGCCTGTGGAAAGCCTTGGAATGGAAGTGACATCACCTGGCGTGGAGGAGCAGACCTGGACTGGGTGGGACCAGGTTCATCTGGGTCTGGAGGGTTGTGAAGCAGATCGGTGATCCTGTCCTTCACCACCTGGTTCTGGGATTCCGCCATGTCCATGAGGCTGGTTCACATAGGTGAGGAAGGGCTTGCGGTTGGAGGATGAGGAGTCGGTGTGTACCAGCTGAGAGAGGAGATCTACGCTGCTCCTGATGGTGTCTCTTTTCTCCAGCAGGACAGTGTGGCTCTGTCCCTCCGGTTTGCCTCTCTGCCTTTCTGTGGAGATGGAGCTGGGGGTGGATGCGGGTTGAGCTGTGGTGGAAGTGCCGTCTCCTTTCTCCCACTGCGTCAGGGGGTCCTCCACGCGCTCCGCCACGGGTACTACAGCTGTCGGGGGGTTCTCCGTCGTGGCACGCTCCACAGATACCTGCCTGGAGACAGGAGCTGACTCTGCCGGAAGAGGACTGGCTCTCAGCAGGCTGCCTGAGAGAGGATTGTGAGAGGGGCTGCTCCTCGGTGGTGGATCTCACCCTCCAGGAAGCTGCACTTGGCCATGACGTAGGTCTCTCTGTCCGTCAGCTTGACCGCGGCCTGGCCAGATTTCTTGAGGTGCAGCTTCCCGTACCAGGTGTGCATGTGCTTTCACCAGCCGAGGAGCACCTCCAAAGTGTAGCCCAGGCTCTCCGCCTTCTCTCTCCAAGCAGCTTGCTTTCTTTTGGTGTCCCTATAGAGCCTGTGTCCCTTCCGCCCATATATACTCATTCTCTCTCAGCCACTCCAGCACCTCATCCTCATATTCCTATTCGATGTTGTATTGCCTCCTCTCCCGTTCTCGCGTATGCCTCTTCCTCCCTTTGGCAGGACCACATGGGCCCTCATCAGAGGGGCTTCCAGGTTGTAGGGGCTGCTCCTCCACATCAGCAGCAGCAGCAGCAGCAGCAAAAGCAGGACCAGCAGCACAAGCAGCACCAGCAGGACCAGGAACACGAGCAGGACCAGGAGGACCAGCAGGACTAGGAGCAGCGCCAGCAGAGTAAGCACCAGCAGAAGCACCAGCACCAGGAGCAGTGCCAGCAGAGTAAGCACCAGTAGAAGCACCACCAACAGAAGCAGCTTCAGCAGAGTAAGCACCAGCAGAAGCACCAGCACCAGAAGCAGCTTCAGCAGAGTAAGCACCAGCAGAAGCACCACCGCCATAAGCAGCAGCAGCAGCTCCTCCAGAAGCAGAAGCAGCAGAAGCCCCAGCCCCAGAGGAGCGAGCCCGGGCTGCAGAAGCCCCAGCAGAAGCAGAGTGAGGGCCAGGGGGTGGGAGGGTTGCCCTGTCCCTCTTGCCAGGGCTGGCAGCAGATGGCTGAGGCTTTCTCTTCTTCCCCATGGTTGTGGGGTTGCTGGCTGGCAGGCAGGCAGGCTGGCAGGCAGGCTGGAGATGTGTCTGGAAGCAGGTCTTTCCTCAGAATGGTGACCTGCTTGGGAGCTGCTTCCCTTTATATCCGCAGGGCTGACGCAATGCATCCTCCCCGCATGCGCAGTGAACGCTAGGCATCCGCGAGGCTTCCACTAGGCTTCCGCTCTGCATCCACTTCATCTGCTCGGCATCCGTTGTGCATCCGTTTCATCCGCTCAGTGTCTGCTCTGCATCCGCTGTATCCGTTCCGCGTCCACTTTGCTGCGGTCCCCCGGAAGCCTTGCGGATGTGCCATCTGCTCCCATCCGCTTCCATCCGCTAGGCTTCTGTGGAGCATCCGCTTTCCATCCACCCTATGTCCTCCCCCCGTCCGTTCCTTTCCGTGTTGTCCACTCTGTTTATGCAAATTTTTGCCCCTTTTGAGAGCGGATAACAACGGATGGAACATTTTTCTCGTCCACTGTGTCCTTTTTACAAACGTTTTGCATCGGTCAGCCAGTGTGACAGGGCCTTTAGGCTGCTGTTACTGTTAATAAAAAGAGAAACAATTTGGCATTTCCCCAGCATAGTGTTGATTCTCCTGGTCCTAATTTCTTATTTACAGGCTAATATGCTGGGGGGTGGGGGAGGCATACAAGAAGAATTGGAACATTCTTTGTTATTGTTCAGTCTTCCCCACAACAATTGCAGCAATAAGGGAAAGATGAGTAGTACCAGCAAGAAAAGAAGAGTGGCTTTTCATTTCAGAAAAGAGAGTTTGATAAGGCAACACACAAGAGAATAAAAAAAATAAGCATAAAACAAATATAGATCTTAAGAACAGACAACCTTTCCAATTTCATTTCTCTGCTGTTGACCAGTTAAAATAGCAAGCTAAATAATTTCCCCAGACCTCTACCAATTCTATTTACCATCTCTCGAGTTATTTTCATGTGTACTTTTTTAGGATTACATTACATAATTTTCTTATTTAACAATGCTTAATCCATCAGTTTGTTTATATCTATGTATTTGTGGTCCAGCACATAATTTTTGTTTTCTTCCATTTGTTTGCCTCTGTCCAGAGTTCCAAAGGCTATCTCTTTTTTTATCCTATCTGTCAGTCTGTCAGACTTAGCCACTTCTGTTCTTTTTTTCTCTCTTTTGTAATTGATTGAAATACCTGTTGTCATGTATTCAGAACAGAAGAAATGCTATGCGCAAACTACTTGATGGTGGAATATTTGACTCAGTGGAAGAAGCCTCATACCTGGTTCTACTTGAATTGGGCAATCTCTTAAGGAATTCAGATTCTACACCATATAGAACTTTAAAGTTGACAATAAGTATTGTGAGGTGCATCTGGAAAGTAAAAACTGTCAGAATAGACATGTCACATGGATAAACTTAAGCATGTACCAACCAGATTTGAGGTTTAAGAAGAGCCCCTTGTACAATGTCAACAATACAGACATTATTTGATAAGGGGTATACCATTATCAAAGTGTCTCATTTCTGGCATATCAAGTTAACTGCCAAGCCTTTGATGGTTATAATTTTCCAATAATAATGACTTTCACTAAATTTTATTAAGATTTATTGAGAAGAAGAAAGGGATTGAATTTCAAGAATTTTATCAATTAAAAAGCAGAATGTCCCAATATACATTATAGCAGATCTTTCTCTTAATTGTTTTCTAATTTCAGTATGGAATTTCCTATGGAAACTGTTAAAATTACCCATAAGAGCATTCCATGTCCATCCATTTTCCTTGATAAGTGGAATCTGTCAACATTGCTCCATGGATGAAAGGCGTGATTCATTGTCATTTTTTTGGTCTTCCTATCCTGGAGTTTTAGTTTAGATTGATTCTAGTTCCATCTCATAACCAAGCTTAAATCCCAACTGAAAAGAGTCTAGATCAGATGTGTCTGGCCCACAGGCTGCACGTGGTCCTTGACAGCTAATAATGTGGCCTCACAAAATATAAAAAAAAATATTTAAAGGAAGTTTGCTATTTATATACATTAATTATATTTGATATATGGTCCAAAACAATTCCTCTTCACTCAGTGCGATCCAAGCAAACAAAAGGTTGGACACCGAGGATCTAGATAATCTTTTTAATCCAGAGCTTCTGTAAGTAAAGCTCCACCATTCTCTCACCTAACTTCCTTAAAAAGGGAAGGTTGGAGATAGGCTGATAGTTATCTAAAATAGCCAGCTTCCACAATGGTTTGTCATCTCTGCTGACTCTGGGTTTAGTCAGCCAATATCTGAATTTGAGCAGTGTTAGCCTCCAGATACCATGCAAACTTGTTTCAGTGGTCTAGAAGTTCATTTTCCCACCTAATATTTCCCAGCACGGACTAGAATAAACAATATGCTCTACAGCTCTCTATAAAAATGATATAAGTGAAAAATTGTTTATGAAAATTGACTCTATTAATTATGAGTTGAATTCATATAAATATTGGAAGAATGGTTTACCCCATTTTCTATTGAATACAGCAACTGGTGGAAGAGTCCACATACAGGAATGAACTTCAAATGCAGCTGGACAGTAAAGAGAGTGATATAGAACAATTGCGTAGTAAAATTTTAGACTTGCAGCAGGGTATGGACTCTACTAGTGTTGCCAGCCTTCCAGCTGATGAAGCAGACGGAAGTGTTACAGGTAAGAGAGTCACTCTTTGTAATTCTCCATCATGTTATACTAAAAATGTTATCCAATTTAGATAAGATGTCAATGTTTAAGTAGTTTTTCTTTTTTCTCTATATTTTATACATTCAAATTATGAACAAAAATAGATTTTATCATCACAAGTATATATGAATGTTTATGTTTACATCACTATTTTGGACAAACCCATATACCTAATAATTACTTTTCATATGCAGCTTATCACCTTCATATCATCTTGGTTCAAAAATAGTAACTTGAATTTGGATGTCTTGTATGTTTTGATATTTTTGTATGTGAGAATCAAGAATTTCAACAGCTAATAGTTAATTTTAATTAAGCTTCACATCATAAGTTTGTTCTTTCATTTTAGCATTCTCTGTCATTTAAAATTGAATAAATTGCTTTTTTCTTATTCTTTATATCTAGCTGATTCTTCCACATTCCTTATTTATTTCTCTTCTGTTCTTAACTTCTGTGAGTAATGGGACAAACTGAGACTTCTTGCTTGCTCTTTTGCACTTTCATTGTGGCTTTCAATTACTATATATTTATGCAAAAATTTAATTGCTCCCACTCTATTAAGAAATTAGGAATATAATTTTTGTAAAATACCTTAACGCTAAAACAGTTGCCCTTTGATATCTTGTCAACTAAATTAAAACATATCCACTGAAAATGTTGGATGTAAGTTTATAACATCTATCTTTATAGGTTTTGCAATAGTGCCATGGTAAATGAATTTGTGACCAGGCATGAAAAAAGCTTCAATCCTTGTTCTTGTTTAGCTAAGCTTATTTGTTGCTATTTTATTAGTTTGTTTGACCATTGCTAATGGCTGCATGAAAACAAATCTTTTCTTTACAATTCTCTGCAAATAAAATGTTAACCAATATATATTGGTTTTTATACAGAATCAAGAATCGAGGGCTGGCTTTCAGTACCAAACAAAGGGAATATTAAACGTTATGGGTGGAAGAAGCAGGTATTGATTAACTTGCCTTTCATAAGCAAAATTAAGTACTGATTTTGACTTGAATCCAGAGTACAGAAAAATGTGTGTTTACAATAGGAATTAATAAAGTCAAATTCAGACATGAAATGTTACAGTTGCAGAAAAGAAAAACAAGAAAAACTATTATATGAACTATTGTCTGCTATTAAAATAATTTTATCTACAGTTTATGTTTAAATATTTTTATAATTTATATGATAAATTATCATAGCATGCATAGAACTTGAAATTATTTAACTCATATATGAAAATATTTTAATATTAATACATTAAAAGTGTTATCAAAAGTACGATATGGCTAAATTATATTTGTATTTGCCTTTCATTGTAATATACAGGTGGTTAGTTAAAGTTTCTATGGTTGCTCATATGACAAGACAGCTTTTATTTGCCCAGAAAATTTGACTTGCTTTGTATGACTTTTATCAGGAACAAGCATAACATAGGCATTAATAGTGTCTTTTCTTTTCCTTTTCCCTCCCAGTATGTTGTGGTCAGCAGCAGGAAGATTCTATTCTATAATGATGAACAGGATAAAGAACAATCTAATCCATCTATGGTATTGGATATAGAGTACGTTTTAATATAATCAATTTGAAATAATTTTGAAGTCTTAAAAGTCTTTAGGTGCTTGTTGAAGTATAATTAATTTTGGTTAACCTTTTGTCCTAATAATTTTCAAAATATTTTCTCTAAAGATTATTTATCTCATATAATAATATAATATAATATAATATAATATAATATAATATAATATAATAT
>BLBF01000002.1:58452662-58572080 GCA_015471245.1 Laticauda colubrina
AATATAATATAATATAATATAATATAATATAATATAATATAATATAACATTTTATCCAATATCAACTTTCCCCTGTTGCCAAAATCAGATTGATCATTATCATCAGAATTCTTTTGTTTTAAGATGATTAAAATATTTTAAAATTGTGTCCATTTTTTAATAGTCTGGATTTTGCAAAAATCTTTTAAAATTAATAACTTCAGCTGTACATTTTACTTTAGTACAATATGATGGGCCACTGCAATTATAATACATATGTTCACAGAATAAACTGTTCGAGAGTATAGATAACATAAAAAATGTTTACATTCATCACTATAAAAAGCATTCTTTTTCTGGTATTCTAATAGTTATGCATTTTTTTCATTGATGAAAAAATTCATTGATACTATATGTTGATCAAGCAATATGTTGCATGGGCATCACCTGTTGTTGCAAGGAATATCACCTATGAATGTGGGATATTAACATAAAATAGTCAGTGTTGTAGTGTTAAACTAGATGATAAATTTCCCTTGTACTGAGAATGATTATTAACACAGTGTAATTTCATTTTAGTAAATTGTTCCACGTTAGACCAGTTACACAGGGTGATGTTTATCGAGCAGAAACTGAAGAAATACCCAAAATATTTCAGGTAAAGTGTTTGTTTATACAGTTTGTTCTTTTAGTTAATGTGTATTTACATACCCAGGGACTGACACAAATCTTTACACTTTTTTGTTTTGTTTTGCTTTTATCAGATCCTATATGCCAATGAGGGAGAGTGTAGAAAAGACTTGGAAGTAGAATCAGTACAGCCAGCAGAGAAGACAAATTTTCTGCATCATAAAGGGCATGAATTTGTCCCAACTTTATACCATTTTCCAGCCAATTGTGAGGCTTGTGCCAAGCCTCTATGGCACGTATTTAAGCCACCCCCTGCAGTGGAATGTCGGCGATGCCATGTTAAATGCCACAAAGATCACTTGGATAAAAAAGAAGAATTAATAGCACCATGTAAAGGTATGGCATGAAATGATTTTAATGATTGTTTGATGTGTTTCTAACAGTTTCAATACAGGATGTGCAGGTATGAAGTTCTTGTTGAAATTGTTGACCTAAACCCTGTTTGATTTGTCAAATTTGGCTGGAACACAGTGTGTTTGGGTGTATGTATGTATGTGTATTTATATAAATCTAATTAAGATGGATTTACATTTTTGAGCAAGTATTTGTTACAATGTGCTGTTTGTTTGGATCCAACCCAGTTTTTACTTTGAACCATTTAGATTCCTAAAATCACCTCGTATTTCATCTCAGGAACAAATATGTGCATATTTGGAATATGCATTAAAAGTTAAGTGTTGCCTTTAAGGCTGCTATCATAAATATATTTACGTCCATGAATGTAGTTCAGGGTAATTCGAAATAGACAACCAAACAAGACTTAGAATGGAGTAATCCACCCAGAATCATTTTGTAGCAGGGAGAGTGGCATAATAAATAAATAAAAAATAAATATGTATATAGGAGTTGGACCTTTTCTATTTACCTTTAACAGTCCAGTATACTATTCTGATTTCTAGTTAGGTCATTCATTAGCATGGCAGAGTAAACTAAATAGTTTATGTTTCAAATGAAACAAAATACAAACTTAAAACTGTAGCTACACAGTTGAAAAAACTTGCTTTGGTCTATCATCAAAATAGCATTTTTTGAAAATAAATTCTATTACAGTTTTTTGGTCTGTTTCCAAAGGAAACAGGAGTTGTACGGTTCCAATGACCTTCCGACAAAAGTTTCACATGAACTTTAACCAAATATAACTTTAGCATTTTGAGAAAATGCTGTGCCCGTCTGGAATAGTGAAAGGATTGTATTGCTATTGCTGATCTTAGCATAATCTTGATGTGCCTACATTTGGTTGACACTCAAATATTTAAATATTATAAGATTATAACTTGCTCTATTGTCTGATCATTTAACTATCAGGACAAACTCTATGATGCTGTGCAAAAATTGAGATCTTGATTTTACTATAATTGATCTCCAGTGCTTCCTTATAACAATACCAAGTAGGTAAGCTTCTCAGATGAATCTTTGGTTTTTATGACTCAGCACCAGAGTGTTAATGAAAGTTCGTAAGCTTTTTAATCAAATAATTTGTTTTGTCTTTTATATTCTATGTATTTGAAATGCTATGTTTGTGCATCCCTACAGACTTTCATTGGAAGGAAAAGCAGTGGTAATTAATATGACTTGCAAGCAAAACAAGCTATATATTCTTTTTTCTCAAACAGTTTGGCTCTGTTCATTTTTTTTCCCAATAGTAAGTTATGACATAACTTCAGCAAGAGACATGTTGCTGTTGGCATCCTGTCAGGAAGATCAGAAGAAATGGGTTTCTCATTTAATAAAGAAGCTCCCCAAAACACCACCATCTAGTTTTGTTCGTGCTTCACCAAGGACTCTTTCTACAAGATCTACAGCAAATCAGTCATTCAGGAAAGTTAAAAATACTTCTGCAAAAGCTAGGTGAGATATGAACAGACTACATCTTAATCTTTTTCCTAACAGAAACCAATTATAAATAGATTTTAATACAAAAATAGCAATCAAAATGATCAGTATATTAGAAGATTGTTACATTGATGTAGACAAAGTCACGGTCAGTAATGGGGAACATAAAACATGAAATGTTTCTTCTGTAAATGTTTTGCTAAAGATAAATTAAAAGCCTGTACTGGGTATACATAGTATTTTGTGTTTTCCCGTGAAACCAGACATTATGGTTTGTTAATTATAGCTTCTAGCTTGAAGCACGTTCTCAGTTACTTAAGAGTCAATAATAAAATAAATAATGGCTGTACAAGCAATGTGCAGTATGCAAACCCAGTCTTAGTATACCTAGTATACTTTCAATCATATATGTAATACAGGTAGTTTTCAACTTGCAACCGCAATTGAGCCCAAACTTTCTCTTGCTAAACTAGACATTAAGTGAATTTTGCCCCATTTTACAATCTCTCTTGCCATAGTTGTTAAATAAATCACTGCAGTTGTTAAGTTAGTAACAAAGTCATTAAGTGATCTGGCTTCCCATTGACTGCTTGTCAGAAGATTGCAAAAGAGGATCACAGAACTCCAGCATACTGCAACTGTCATAAATATAAACCAGTTGCCAAGCATCCAAATTTTGATCACATGACCAAGGAGATGTTGCAACAATTGTAAGTGTGAAAAATGGTCATGTCATTTTTTCAGTGCTTTGTAACTTTGAACGGTCATTAAGTGAAGTGTTGTAAGTTGTGGACCACCTGTTTAAGATTTAAATTATTTCTTTATAAATAACGGTTACTCTTACATCGATATTCTGAATTATGTGAACTGAAATAAGCATCATTCATTCATTCATTCATTCATTCACTTACTCATTCACTCACTCATTCAGTCATCCATCTTGTGTGGCCAAGTCTCTTATACAGAACAACCTGGTTAACATCAAATTGAAACAACTTTATAAAAACTACAAAAAACATGCTATAAAAGGCACATATCCTATCACTGATGGTTTTTGATAGAAGGAACTTGGAGCATACTTATATCTTGTAGGATGGGCAGCAATAATTGGAAATAGACAGTTTCACAAGTAGCCTGCCATGTGTCATTAAGGACTTTATAGGTGATAATCTGCAGCTTGTGAATCGCTGGTATTATATGGTTGTCTCAAAGTGCACTTGTAACTGCTTGAATGACTACATTCTGTACTACTTGTAGCTTCTGAGTGGTCTTTCAGAGCAACTGCATGTAGGCCACATTGCAGTTAATTCAAACAGGAGATGACAAGGTATAAGTAATCATGAGCAGGACTTCTTGAACCAGGAATAAACACAGTTTCTGCACAAGATGCATGAAGACCCTCCTGAGTGTGAGTGCCATCTGTTTCTCAAGCAGGAGCTGATAGTCTAGGAAGAGTCTTAAATTCTTTCTTGGAAAATGCAACCCCTTCTAGGGGACATTAAAACTCACAGAAACTCAGTCTTTTGATGGATAAACTAATCCCTGTTGCCTCACAGCCTGAGAGAAATTCATATGCGGAGAGTCCCAAATGTGCTTTTTCAGGAGGCAGATGGACTTTCTTGTTCTTTCTCTTGAAGATGGTTCACTTCTCATTCAAGAAGCTTCTTAACCTCTGACAAGATAGTGGGGAATGGAAGGAGTATATTCCTTGCAGACAGCTGATAATCTGTATCCTTTTAGAAGGTCATTGAAACACTTGGAGGTTTATCTGTATCCTCAGGGTCACCTGAATAGTGCTCATGGTTCCTGTAGTCTGCATTTTTTTCCTCTGCAAATCCATTCCTACTCCCAGACCATTCAAGGCTGTTCATTCCAAATTGTACAGCTAAAAGTAGTGAGTACTAGTGCTCCTGGTCACCTGAGTAGTGCTCCTGGTCTCAGGTGACTCTGAGGACACAGATAAACCTCCAAGTGCTTTATTTCTGAAAGGATGCAGATTACCAGCTAACTGCAAGGTATATAAGTCTTTCCATTCCCCACTATCCTGTCAGAGCTGAAGAAGCTTCTTGGATGAGAAGAGAAACATCTTCAAAAGAAAAAAACAAGAAAGTCCAGTTGCCTCCTAAAAAAGTACCTTTTGGACAACCATGACCTGGATGACTGAGAATCTCTACAGACCACATGCTGAGAGAAAACCTTGATTGCATTATTTAATTGGTCAGGAGTACAGCATATTATCATCAGCACATTGATGAGACAACCTCATTCTGATGGATGACTTCACCGAATAGATATCAAATAGGCAGGGGGGAATGAATAGAACTCTGAGGACATATGCAAAACGGGCATAAGTCTGGATTTTTCCTTATCCACAACCAACAGGAATTGGCCTTGGAGGAAGGAGAACCACTACAGTATCATGACTCTCATTCTAAACACATTAAACGTATCCAGAATCATACCATAGTAGATGGTATTGAAGATTGCTGATCTAAAAAGATCATGATGCACCACCCCATCCCAAATCCACCATAAATCATTAGTAAGTGTCATCAGTACTATCTTGGTATGATACCCAGGTCTAAAACCCAACTAAGAAATCTTCAGATAATCTTTTTGTGCAGGATCTCTGCAGCCAACCTTCTCAACAATCTTTAGAAAGGATAGGTTGAAGACAAAACAAATTTTCTTTAGTACCATTGGATCCAGCAATGGCTTCTAGAGAAAGGGATGATTCAAATGCTGATTGAATTGTCATCTGAAGATTTTATCACTACATGCATCCAACCATATGTTTCCAAGGAGGCCTTGGTTAGTCAGGAGGGCCATGGATTTAATACAGAGATTTATAGCCCCAAGAACTCCATTCACTTTCTTAAGAATAACAGTCTCACTCTCTTTCCATATATTAAGATAAACTGTGCCACAGTCAACTAACTCCATAGGATCTGCCTTGTTGAAGTTTAGTTCAGATTAAATTTTTATCAGCCATATACTTTGAATAAATCTCAGAAGTTCCTATTGAAGTTTCCTAGCCCACTCTCTTCTCAGGAGGCCCTGAGTTACCTTGAACAGAGCCAAGAGCTAGGTAACTGGGATAACAATGGAAAAATCATTTTGTGTTACTGTTCTTATTAGCACAAGGTAATCCTTAATAAAGGTTTTACCTGGTTTTGATTAGATTTGTTCATCATGCTCAAGTGGGACTCTAGGCATCTTTTTTGTCATTTCAGACTTCCTCTGAAATCCAAGGATCTCTCCAGAATCCACAAACAGGCAGAGTAACCTTCTTATTTCACTGTCATCATCTAGTTCCAGGCAGTGACTAAAGCCTCAGTCAAACTGCATTCCTCTAAAATGCAGGTGCCTAGGACAGTACAATCTCTGGTGGGGGACAGATGTGGAGAGTTCCAAGGCAATCAAACCACTCTATCATGAAAAGAGATTGATGACAGCATTCTCCACATTCAGTTCACTTCATTACATGGCCCTGCTTAAAGTCTATGGTTACCATGGTGGCCATGAATTCCCAAATTACCTCTGAATTCATACCAAGAGAAGGCATATCTAAATCCTCCAGTACCATAAATCTAGGGATCTCATCTGCCGATTTACCAGCTTAAATATCAAAGCTGCTCTGCTAGTAATTATTCTTGCCATAATCTTTTCAGTTCCTTTGAAGTATCACCTCTGCTTTTACAATAACAAAAGATAGCGTCTTTTAAAAGTCATTTTGATCCCATTTTTATTTCATCTCTTCCATCATTCCTTTTGCTTCATTTACACACTGTGCAGTTTTTATTCAATCATGATTCTTAACAATAATGATTCTGAAATCACAGAAGTCATGCAAAGTTATTTTTATTTCATTTTGTGAAGGTTGTGTTAATGACCAAGTTTCTCAACTTCTTCCTTATAACACAACTGCTTTTACTTTATTTAGTATTATTCTAGGACATTAGTGCATGCAGCATTCAATTAAACATTATTCAACTGTAATTTCTGTAACATCCTTCAGATTTAATGTAGATTTTGCTGTTTATTATTATTTGTCAGAAAACAGGACTGTTGATAGATGTTTACACTGATATTTTTAAAAAATGTACTCTTTAGATATAAAACTGAAATAATACTTAAACCAAATATTGCTACTTTACTTAAAAGCTGTACTGCTACTTTTAAGTCTTATTTTTTAATAGAATTTGCAGCATCTTTAGCATTTTCTACCTATTACTGGCAGAATTCTTACTGGTTTACCTATCTAATCCTAGTCATGATTTTTCATCATAGAGAGTGCTTATATCACTTGAGATAAGGCAGATGCTATGCATAAATAAAGTTTTGACTGTGGCAAAAATATGCAGAATGGATGAAAATCCATATGAAATCTGCATTTCTCCCAAGCATTTTAAGAGAGTAGGGATAGGCACAGGGATAGAAAAGATCAGAGTAGAACAGAACTTTATTTGGTAAAGTTGATTAGATTAGTATGATTAGAGATACACAAGAAATTTGTCTCGGTTCATAAGCTCTCAGTGTATATGCAAAACAACAGAGCAATAATAATCATAATAATGATACCAATAAAAGAAGGTAGTAGAAAAGATGAGAAGGATAATAGCAGGATCTAATCTGAGTTGGTCACCAGGACCAGAGGTTTAGTTTTCCGAGCTTTCAGCCTCATGCTGGAGCCCATCTGCAGGAACTTCTCTCTACATCTATAAAATCATCTATATTTTTCTAAAAAAATTACTAACCAGATCTAACAAGATTCTTTGGGAACAACAGTTCATGTATGTTCTTAGCTCTTTCATCTGTGAATCTCATTCCTAGGCATTTTAAAATCTTGATCTCTCAAAATATCTTGGTTTTGCATTATTTACAAAACCTAAAACTTCAGTTTAAAAGAGATATTTTTTCTTCACTTCATCAAAACTATTCATTTGTTGTTTCTCCTCTTCTTTTTGTTTCCTATTCCTCATGAATTAATATTTTCGATTGATCTCTCATTTTACTCTGTTTCAACATTCAGATCACTTCTCCTTTTTTCACAAAGCATACAGTTCGCAGTCAGGGCATATGGCAATTATCATGAAATGTTAATTTCTAAATTTCAATAGGTCAAAGGAATATGGATCTGTGGGGGACATTACTCATTCAGAGAATTCAAGTTACTGGTGAGTAGCTTTTGCTTTTAAACACACTAGTACTTGTGTCATGTAACAAAAGTAAGAAAGCAAAATTACTTTCATCAAATAATGAAAAAGGAACTTTCTCAAAGTAAAAAAAAACCTTCACCTTAATATTTCTTAGGCTCTTGGGGTTCTTTTTACGACCTTTGCTTCCCTTGGTCCTTCTATATCATTTGCTCAAAATCTTTGTCATGCTATATTGTTATTTTTGATACTGTTTGTAACAGAACAGTATATGTATCTTAAAACAATCTTAATTCTGCTATGTATGGCACGGTGATGGAATCCTATCTTGTAAAAAGTACATTTATTTCTCTTAGTACTTTTTACTGCTTCTCTATCTTATGGGTAAATGTATCTTTGTTATCCACAACCTTATCAAATATTAAGTTAAAAAAGTTAAAAGTTCACCGTAATTCTGATCAACATACTTAGGGCATTACTTAAAATTAAATACATTTCATGAGTAAGTAAGATAGAGTTCAAAAAAATATTCCATCAAAGTAATTTTGATTATGCCAGTCTTTTTGTAGATAGAAAAGAAAAAGTCAGTACTACTATATCATTTGTAATTTGAATGTAGGACTTTTTTCATTTTCCTCAAGAAGTTTAAAGCATTTTACCTGGATTTTCAGATATTTTTCAGACATTGCTTTCTAAAAACTGTTCAAATATTTCAATTAGTACAGATGAGGATGCAAACTCATTGAGGCAGGCCTTCCAATTTTATTCAGTTTTATACAATCTTCTTGCACTTAAAATCTAATAAATTTGTGTCACAACTGAACTATACATCCAACCATAAATATTTTAAACATTACATTAGTCATGAATTTCATTTTTCTTAAGAAAATATTTTTAGGTCTTTCTTGCCCCTTTCTCTTCCCAATTCTGTCAAGAATAATGTTAATCTTCCTTTGTTATTGGGAATTGTTTATCAATCCTGGTATTATATATAAGAGAAGTACAAATTCAGGTACAAAATAATCTTATTTAAATACTGAAAAGTAAATAGCTTTGCATAGTGAACTAGGAGTCAAGCTTATACAAGATAATTTTGTAGGTTCTGGTAATTTTAATATGGAAAATTGAAAGAAGGGAAACCTGTCCACAATAATGAAAATACTTTAACATGACTTTGAAAAACAGACACATCTTGTTTTGGCTCAAATAACCCACTGGGACAATTATTAATATTTAAATTTCTGCCACCCAATTGGAAGAACATAACCACAATGAAATGTTTTAGAAACTGGACTTAAAAGGAAGTTTTGTTATTTGTACAAATGAGCAAAAAATAATAAAAATCTGGCACAACTGTTTGTTCCTCCTCTGAAAAGTTCTTGGGAACAGAAGTTTCAAAGTTTAATAATATTTATATCATACATTTATAATTTTTATGAATAACTCAGGGTAGTGAACTACTCTTTCCTCCTCTCCACTTCCCCACACCACCAATAATCCTATGAGGTGGGTTGGTGCAGGAATAACAGAGTTGGAAGGGACCTTGGAGGTCTTCTAGTCCAATCCCCTGCTCCAAAGGGAAACCCCATACCATTTAAAAAAAATGTTTGTCCAATCCCTTTTTAAAAATATCCCGTCTTGAAGCACCCACAAATTTCTTGAAGCAAGTTGTTTCATTGCTTAATTGTTCTAACTATCAGAAAATTTGCCCTTGGAGTTGGCTCCAAGGATTAGTTCTTTAATTTGATTAGTTTCTTTAAAAACAGCAAGAACTGAGGTGATCACAAAATCATGGAAACTCTCTAACTCTCATTACTATGAAGGAAATGCATTAACTATGAAAAGGTTTTGGCTTTCCCAACTTGAATACTTCACAAATATTGCTCTTATGCTTTAGTTTAAAAGGAAAAAAATTGTTTCTTAAATCTATAATATCATATGAAATGATATAATAAACATTTGTAATTCTGGTTTTTTTTTTTTGTCTTGTTTATTCCAGTTAACAGTAGATGCAAGCTTCATGGATCATGGTGCAGTCTGAGAATGGTGGACTTTTTTCACCATATAGAAGTTCAGACTGGTTGTTCTTTCCGATACAACTTTCACAAGCTTCAGGGCTAAGACTGCTGTTACTCACTCCTCCTTGCTGTGGCATAAAAAGCTCGCTGAGGGTATCTTATTGCGGGTTTGCCTTAAGGTAGATTAGATTAATTATTACTATGTAATGCAAGTAAAAGCAAATAAAGCTTAGGATTAGTGCTGCCTTTAGAAATTCCTGAAAAATAAATGCTTGTCAATCTTAATGGAATGTGGTAAGCTTTTCTCATATCAGTGAGAATGAAAGAACTATTTACCCTATGAGAGGGGTATTTATATTGGGATAAGCACATAGGCTTGAATATGGAAAGAAGGTATCTCAAACTGAGAGAAGCTGAAATTTTCATGGAAGACTCGAAGTTGTGCTAAAGCAGCAAAATTTGCTTGAAAACAAAGCCTTATGTAATCACTTGAATTTCAGTGCCTTTTCTGTATTGTTATTAATGCTAATCATTCGTGATAGCTCAAAGTATTACACGTTTTGCTTTACAAAATATTAATTTCACATATTGGTAAAGGAGGAGAAAAATGAGTAATTAAGATAATCTATGCATTATTGCCAAGCCATACAGAATTGTTTTTCAAGTGGCGTTAGAAGTAACTATTAAAACAACGAAGTTTTGAAGTGTATTTCAGTTCATAATTGTTCAATTGTGTTTGTATAACATGTTTCATTTAATAATTTGAAGTGTGAATCACAGTAAGCATACACATATGTATATGTATGCTCCGTTTAACATGTAAATTATTGTTAGAATATTTTTATTGGTTGTTGCCCTTTTAGTGCCTTATTCTGAGAATTCTTTTACTGCCATGTCAAATGAATTTAGAAATTTAAAATACCTATTGCTGTTGTCAGTAGTTTTATTGATTGAAGTATTGTAGGATCTAGCTCCATTTTCAGTTGTACAATCTTGAATAAAACTGTTGGTTACCACAAGATAATTTAATCATAATACAAATAGTAATAAACACTTTTACAGTGAAAACAAGTTAAATCTCTTAACATGTTAAAATTCCAGGTATTACAGGAGTTGAATACTTTTTAAATTTTTGTCTTGTAGCAGGAATATTATGGTATTAACCGTATGATTTATTTTATTTCTTAACCAAATACCTCTTTAGTAATTTATAATGGCTTTGCAGTTATGTATTAAATAAGAAGCACTGGAAAAAAATGATTCGTCTTCATGGCGATTTGCATGTTTCAAGTGGTGTTGAAAGCCTTAGCAATAGATATGTAATAAGCATATCTGTTAATCCAGCAGTAATGACTCGTGCTCATTTAATACAAAATAAAACTAATTTATGAAATAATTATTTTGAAAATGACTGTGGTATTTTCTCCAGAATACAGTTCCTAGGAAGTTTTGTTATACTTTACAGATGACCAACTGTTAGCATATTTAAATCTGATGCTACTTGATAATTTTTTTTAAATTAAATTTTTATAATGTCATACTACATTTTAATACAGGGTAAAATAGTAAGAAATCGCATAGGATATTAAAGTACTTGTTTTGATAATTAAATTGTTAAAACCATTTAATAAGCACATAATGATTTCCATCAGAAGCCTTATACCAGGTACACAGCTCTTACAATATTATATTTACATGAATTTTACTTTATGCATAAACCATCATTGTTAATAAAAATATGTTACATTGATTTCTGCCATCTGGAAATCAGTGGTATTGCTCTGTTACTATATACAAATGATATGGACTCTAGCAAAGTTTAGGTGGGTAATAAGAATTGAGAGAAGATTGAAAATGAATGCTGAAAAGTTAAAAGAGGTTAGGAAAGTGTAGTTAAAGAAGGCCACAGAAATTTGATTTTGTCAAAGCGGTCTGAGAAAAGAGGAGTGTTTGAGATAAGAAGGCAAAACATTGTGGGATGACTGACATGTAGTATGAGAAGATCAGCAAGTGGAAAGAAGGAACGGGAGGAGGACTCGTGTGCTTGAGATAGTATAAAGCCAAAGAGATGGGACTAATAGGCATAGAACTTTAAAGTTTTCTTAACTGATTCAGAGCTTGGAAAAGGGTCCACAGATTGGTTAGACAGACTGATAGTCTATAGCAGGGATGTCAAACTCATGGCTCACAGGCTGGATGTATCATGCACTGATCACCCCACCCCTGGTTTTGCAAAGGAGAGAAAAGTTGCAATACATCACATGCCGATATGACACTGTGAGTTTGACACCTCTGGTCTATAGTGAAGAAGAAACTTACCTTGAGAAAAAACTGAGAAGATAACCAAGGGTATGGTTACTGAATTTGTTTGCTTCCTGGTTAAAACCAGTAGAGTGAAAAGATATGGAATATTTTGAGCTTGAATTGCTCTACAATATTCAGAATGGAAAACTGCCCAAGCTGTTGTACAAGAGTTCTGATCTCTAAATGGTACCATTTTGAATTGGAAACATTTTGTCAGAATAATGGCAGAATGTTTCTAATAAGGTTCAGAACAACCCATTTCAATCTTGAATTGTTTTATATTCTTCTAATTAAAACTTTAAAATTAAGGGGTTTTTAAAAAGAAAAATGACTGTTTCCATTAAGACAAAATAGAATAAGTTTGATTTAAAAAAAGAAGGTAAAAACATTACCTGTAAACGTGCAATTTTCACTGTTCTTTCCATTATTTACAATTTCAGTAAATGGGATGAGTGATACCTAACAGGAAGACAGAAATAATCTAAACAATGCATACCCAAATAGTAGCTTAATAACATCAGAACTGACATAGAATTATATATTATAGGGAGAGGTATATTAATGCAGAACAATATTAGCCCATCTATGGAATGTTGCTATGCATTCTGGAGAATTATGCCTAAACCTAAAATTTAGAGTGCTCAATTTGTTCAATCTCCAGGGGCTATTTTTTATAACATTGAAGAATTCATTCCTGTTATGTGTAATTGTAAACAACTAATCATGCCTGGTTGTGAATTTGGTGTTAAGTCCCTCCCTGCAGTGTCAGTAAAATATGTGTTTTAATGCAACAATTTCAACAATATAATGTATCATATTCTGTATTTTTAGTACTATTAAATTTTCATTTTGATGGTTGGTTTTTTGGTATTCCTCAACCCATATGTATATATTTGCCACCTTATAAATCCATGTCATGAATCATTTGGAGTAGCTGTTGCCTGTAAAACATTATGCTGCAATAAAATAAACCAATGAATCTTTGAATTGCCAAAAAAGTTGTTTTAGTGCTCCATGGCTGTTTCTGAAGTATGCTTTCAATAATTAGTAGGGGAGAAAACCTATCCAATATCACATCTTTGTAACACAATTTATCTTGTTAAAAATCATAGTGGATGTCAAAATCAAAAATTAATTTATTGAATGTTTTAATTATTTTTTAAATTTTGCAGTGGATGTGGGGGAAGGAGAGGGAATCCAAGATGTCCAGCTGGGAGACAGTTGGAGCAAAGGTGTTTAAGAACATTCTTTTTTAAAAGCAAGACAAGCAAAACTTTGCATTCAACAACCTTTAAAAGAATTTGCTTCTGCAATAAGCACCAGCATGTAACATATTTATGCATTTTTTTCCTGTATATTTTATCATGCTTATTATTTTCTTCACATTAAGGAGAAACCTGTTTGTGGAAGAGTGAAAGAAGAATGCAAGTGTGAGTGGAAACATTATTCTCTAAGCCATTAGCCTGACCATATACACATACACACTCCAACCTATCCTCAACGGGCTTGTTGGGAAAATAGGACGGAGGGATATTGCATATGATTGATACTTTGAGTTACTTATAAAATAATAAGTTGCTTATTACTTATAAAAATAATAAAGGCAGGATAAAAATAGATATTTATATTTTTCCTTTTGGGGATTCCCTACTGCTGTCCCTATTACAACACTACGTAGTAGTGTTGATTTGAGATCATATCAAATTGAGTACAATCCTCAACATATTATCATCGTTGGGATCAGAATTTTCATTGATTAGCAAGACAGTGGTGAAATGAATTGTGCTCGATTTTATAACACTTTTTTTTTGCCAGTTAAGTGAATCATATGATCATTAAGCAAATCTAGCTCCCCACTGACTTAGTAAGAAGTCACAAATGATTCTATTTTGTTGGGATGCTCTGTCATAGATGCAATGCAAGTGCTCCAATTTTGATCACATGACTGTGAGGATGCGGTAACAGTCCTCACTTTTTTCAATGATTTTGTAGGTTCAATCGCTAAACTAACAGTTGTAAATCAAGGATTATCCATGCCGCAGAAAATACATTCAGATCTTCTCTAGTCAAGACATTTCAACTTTGCCTATACTTGTTTGAATTAAGTTGTTACCAGAGTGGTATTTTTTAATGCATTTAATTTTGCAAGCATTTTACTTCAATAAAGTTCTCATCGCAATGAGATATTCAAAAGAAATTTACAAATCACTGGAATCACTGGAAATACAGTTTAGCATTTTCTAAATTAGTCTAATGTAAACTGCCAAAGTCTACTGAGACGCCAGATAGCCAAAATGCTATTTTGCATTACAGGCCAGATTTTGTAATCTTAACAAAAGCCACACACATTACTGTCATAAAAACATCAGATTTACAAAGGGGGGTAACTCAGTATATTGCTATTATATTCTGTTGCCTAGTTCATGCTGTGTTGTGGTTACTATAAGATAAAATAAAAACTTGCTTAATTGTAGTTTATGGCAATTTAGTGAAATCTAAATTGGTTGGATACAGAGAAAAAAGTTACACAGGATCTTTGTTTTCATGTGTTTGATAACACCAAGGAAGAACAATTTACGTTAATCTAAATTAATTTAGAATCTGTATGGGTTTATAGATTAATAACTGTGCAGTTATTTTTTTGAATTTGATGGTTCCCGAAAGAGTTGCACTTCAACTCTTATCAACTCCCAACGAGATTGTGAATGCTCCGATTTATTTATTTGATTTGTCAATCGCTTACAAGATAATTGGTATAAATATAAACATAGTTAGGAATACATGAAATGGATACATATAAGAAAAATAAAAAGAAACAATAGGACAGGGATGGTAGGCACATTGGTGTGCTTATGCACGCCCCTTACAGACCTCTTAGGAAAGGGATGAGGTCAATAGTAGAAAGTCTAAGGTTAAAGTTTTTGGGGTTTGGGGAAAAAAACCACAGAGTCAGGTAGAATATTCCAGAAATTGACCACTCTGTTGCTGAAAGTCATATTTCCTGCAGTCAAGTTTGGTGCGGTTAACCTTGAGTTTGTATCTATTGTGTGCTCTTGTATTGTTATGGCTAAGCTGAAGTATTCATTGACAGGACATTGCAGTGTATGATTTTATATACTATTATTTAGATTGGACCAAAGGCGGCGTAGTTCTAGATTTTTTAGGTCTAGAATTTCGACTCTGGTGGCATAAGGTATTCTGCTAAGTAGGAGTGGAGAGCTCTTCTTGTGAAATATTTCTGGACTTTCTCAACTGTGTTAGTATCAGATACGTAACGTGGATTCCAGACTGATGAGCTGTATTCAAGTATTGGCCTAGCAAATGTTTTATATCCTCTAGTTATTAGTGTGATATTTCCAGAGAAAAAGCTAGGTAGGATTGGGTTAATAATTCTTAACGCCTTTTTGGCTAGGTTGTTACAGTGGGCTCTAGCACTTAGATTATTAGAGATGAGTCCTCCAAGGTCCTTGACAGAGTTTGGATTATCAGCAAGGTCTTGACTATTCAGCTTGTATTTTATTTTCTGAATTTTTTTTGCCTATACCTAAGACAGAGCATTTATTTGTTGAGATTTGAGGTTGCCATTTGTTTGACCGTTCTGATACATAATCGAGGGGAGCAATATTTCTGTGGTGTTGAACAGCTTTACATCATCAGCGAAGAGAACGCAGTTGCTACATCACTATCTTTAATTTCTCCGCCCGTTTCACTAGATTGGGCTTTCCAAGCTTGGCAACTTTAAGGTGAAGTCCACAAGTGTTAAAGTTGCCAAGTTTGGGCACCCCTGCTCTTATTGCTTGTTTTAGTGACACCAGTAGCCGGAACCAGTCAAAAGAAAGGCTGACAGAGCAGAGACAGGAAGAAGAAGAAAGAAAGAAAAACCACGGGCGGGAGAAATCTCCATCTCAAACGCAACGAAACCCAAGGCAGCCTTAGGCCCTATTTCCTTCCGAGTTGTAGGCCCTCCAGCGAGCAGATCCGAGGAGGAGGCGGAGGCGGTGCCTTTTCCGGAGCTGCGTGCGCAGCCATCCGCGCTTGCAGCGTCATCCTGAGGGGCCGGTTTGAATAAGACCCCGAGGGAGGGAGGGAGGGAGGGAAGGAGGAGGAAGGTGCTCGGCTGATAGAGAGCTCGTTCCCCTTGCTTGCTTCCCCCCGCCAGCCATGCCGCTTTTCGCAGGTGAGTCTGGCCAGCCACCTCTCGCGAATGCGGGACTCATCCCCCGGCCTCCCGAGGGCCTCGTTCGGCCTCCGAAGCTGCACAGGGTCTTTGCGCTCTCCTGCCCTTCGCTGAGGCAGGGACTGGCGGCGGTGGGGAGGGAACGGCCCCAGAGGAGGGCTTTGGCGAAAGAAGGCCGGGGTAGACGGCGTGCTTTCGTGCCGCCCCTGTCAAGGAAGGGTTGCCTTGATGGTGAAAGGTGGAAAACATCGGCGGGAAGGAAAAGGGCGAGGAGAAACCGAGGCTGCCCGAGGCGTGGTTGGTTGCGTGTGCCTTTCAAGAAGGGCTCACTCTGTGCAATCTCAACCTCAACCTCGCACAGGCCTTGATTTTGCCCGGTGATTTTGAAAGAGGGGTATAGCAATCGGTCATATTAGAGCCCGGATTTTCTTTGGAGCAAACCTGCAAAAGGTGGAGCTTGATCAGAGTAATTTTATCCCGCCCCCCCTTCAATTATGGGTGCATTTGAAGATTTATTAGCAAGGGTCATATATTTAACAAAATAGGATCTGGATGGTGAGAAAACCTAAGTACTTCCATGATTCAGCTGTTTCAGGGACTTAAACTCTTGTCATTCTCATTTAATAATATATTTGTGCGTTTGTCTTGTCAAAAGTAAAGATAAAGTTCTATCATAAAAATAGTGATGATGCTGTCATTGGGACCTAATGCATTTGTTATTCTCAAACTCCTTTTCTCAAAGTCCTCGATTTATAACCATTTTTTTAGTGACCATTTGAAGTCCCAGCAGCATTGAAAAAGGTGAATTATGACCGCTATTCACACTTAAGACCATTGCAACTTCCCCATAGTGATGTGATCAAAATTCAGATGCTTGATAGCTGATTCATATTTATGATGATTGCTGTGTCTCAAGTTATTGGTACACTAGAGCAGTGGTCCCCAGCCTTTTTTGTACCAGGGACCGGTTTCACGATTATTCATTCTTCCACGGACTGGTACCTGAGTAACGCGAGACTCCACTGCCATCGGGATGGCTCTTCGTTCGAAGCCGCCCCCCCCCCCTTCGACGAAACTGAGGTGCGAGGATTCCTTCAGCACCCAAACACCGCTTTCCAACTGAAAACCTGGAAGCAACCGAAAACCCGGAAGCGCCGTTGAAACAAGATGGCGGCGCCCAAGCTTTGCGGCCTGGTACAAAATGATCCTTGGACTGGTACCGGTCCGGGGACCGGTGGTTGGGGACCCCCGCACTAGAGCATATGCACCAAAGGCAAATTCCTTGTGTGTCCAATTACATTTGGCCAATAAAGAATTCTATTCTATTCTGTTCTAATGTGATCATCTGTTGAAGCCTTTTGACAAAAATCAGTGGTGAAGCCAGATTCACTTAACAAAGGTATTATTAACAACTCTAGAGATTCACTTTATGAGCAAGAAAGCTCATAAAATGGGGTGAACTCACTTAACTGTCTTGTTTAGCAACAAATGCTGGGTTCAATTGTGGTTATAAGTTGAGGACTACCTGTACTTGTAAATACCAAGCCTCTAACTTTTGTTTTACCAAGTCATATGTTATCAGGCATAATAAACAACATAGTCTCCCAGACAAGGAATAGTGTAAAGTGAGGGAAGGCTTGTTTAGAGAATTAATTCTGTATACCTTGCAATGAACTCTACCTCCTATAAGAAAGGGAAGCAAGCAATCATATTTAAAAGCTGGTTTTCAAAAGATCAAATAGATCCTGGAACAAAATAGTGTTCACATAGAGCAGGGCTGTCAAACTTGTGGTCTGCGGCCCTGATGCAGTTTAGCAAAAGGAGAAAAAGTCATGTGTCACATGACGACACCATGATGACACAAGTTTGACACCCCTGTTGATTTCTCACAGAACTCTGTCAGGTGAGAAGCATAAAAGAAAGAAAAGGGATTGTTTTTCACTCCATGTTATTTCAACTCCTATCTAACCAAATGTTACTCATGTAGAAATAATGTAGGAATAGCATATGCTGCATGCTTCGTTATAAATTGGTGTTATCAGTTTTAACAATATGTTATATGAATGTAAACTTGGTATTTCAATAAAGACTCCTCTTATTACAAATTGCAGAATATTCATGTCTGTTGCTAGTACAGCCAGTCAGGAGTACAGCCGAAACTGAAGTATAATTTTTTAGGAAAGGCATTCTTAATTTAAGTTTGTATGACTTTATTGCTTATATTTCTAATCATTGCTGCCAAATCAAGAGTTATGCATAAAATTGTGTATATTTTTTAGTATTTTATTAGCAGTGTTGGTGTTGTACTTCAAATCCTTGTTTTTCAGTTAATGTAAAATGGGGCAAAGAAAAATTCGATGGAGTGGAGCTGAATACAGATGAACCTCCAATGGTATTCAAAGCACAGCTTTTTGCTTTGACTGGAGTTCAGCCTGACAGACAGAAAGTGATGGTGAAAGGTGGAACTTTAAAGGTAGAGTTGGATAATATTTTATCACACAGTTGCTGTTGTATGTTTTACACATTTAATGTATTGAGGCAGTAATGAACATATCAGCATAAATTTATATTCTGATAGAATTTATGAATTAAATATAATATCAAATTATTTTTGTAGATTTTCTGAGGAATTTTTGGCCTTTGCTATGAGATCTAAATACCTTTGGTGATTTCTTCTTTAGCTATTGATGTATTTGTTCAATCTGTTGAGTCATCTTACTTTTATTGGGAAAAGTTTACATTTATTTTCTTTCTTTAAAATAGGATGATGATTGGGGTAATATCAAAATAAAAAGTGTAAGTATTACATGGTTGCATTAGATATTTATAATGGTTTGGATGTTTTCTATGCATAACAGAGCAGGGTTTACCTCAATTGGGAATGATTCAAAGGGTGATGTGATTGGAAATGGGGAACAGGAGGAGGAGGATTCGGTTGACAGATTGTGTCTTACTTTTTAAATTCTAAGTCTACAGTTATAAAAAGTTAAATTCTGCTTTTAGTACTATAATATATTTACATGTATTTAGCATCTTTTTGGAGACAATCAACATTAAAAATGAGAATCAAATGTGATTGCTGATACTGTTTGATTTTTGTAGTAGGGGAACTACTAGAAAAAGTAGAGTAACTTTTCAGCAAGTTAAGAGCAACTACTTTGAAGGGTATAAATACTTTGCACTGTTTTTCAAACGGTAATAAAATAAACATAATTTAAATTTGTATGTGCCACAATACTCTTGAACATCAAAAAAGAATCAAAACTGCTTTTGAGTTTTATTTTAAAACTACCTTCTTGAAGACTAATGTATGTGTTATATTTAATTTTCAATAGGGGATGACCTTATTAATGATGGGCTCTGCTGATGCCCTTCCAGAAGAACCAGTAGCCCGGCCTGTCTTTGTTGAAGATATGACAGAAGAACAATTAGCCTCAGCAGTAAGCCTTTCTTCCCAGTTTTGAACGCTGAAAAATGTATGGCCTCTAATTTAATGAGAAGTAATATATATAAAATAGAGATCCGCTTTTGGTGTTGTTGTTCAAGCATCAGGCCAGAAACTGAGACCCTGAATTCTAGTCTCACCTGAGCATAAAGTCAGCTGGGTGACTGGGTCAGTCACTTTCTCTTAGTTCTAAGAAGCAGCAATGGCAAATCACTTCTCAGAAACATTGCCTAGAAAACTACAGGAAGTCTATGAGAATAAGACCTGATTGGGGAAAAAATCTATATTATATCTATATTATAAACATAGTTTTCAAAACAGAAACTGAGATCCTAAATTGAAAAACATTGTTTTTCTCAAGCAGTGCCTATCTTTACTTTTTTGGGGGTAAACTGAATTTTAAATCATTGCCATTTGGTGAATGTAAGTAGCTCCTTGTGTTGGTAACTCTTTTGATTTGTACTAAATGGCTTATCTTAGACAAATAAGCAAACAACTTTTCAAAGGAAATATGATTTTGCTCAAGTAAAAAAATTATAAAAGTAATTCTTATTGCACTTTTGGAAAAAAGGCATTCTCCTACTCTCTATATAGCTCCTACTTAGCGAGCAGACAGCAGCTGCAGCTAGAAAACCCTTCCCAATCTCTAGCTGATGTGCTACTTGTACATTTCCCTGGATAGGAAAGCCCTACAGCCACTCATATCCTGGTAACTTCACAGCTTATTACTGTAGCACTCTCAAAAAGCTTCAAATGTCTCAAATGGAGCAATGAGGGTAGTAATGACTATGCCTCTGTATATCCGTCTAACTCCCCTGCTTTGTAAGCTGCATGCCAGTTTCCTTTCAGGTGAGATTTAAGGTGCTAGATACTATCAAACCCTACGTAGCATTGAGCCTGGTTACTTGTGGGACTAATTAACTTCAGTAGTATCTGCCTGGTCGAATCTATCCAAGGAGTTTTACACACTATGGGTTTCTTTGATTAAATGTTGCTATTTGTTAGGATTTCAAAGTGCCCTTTCTCTGTGCTCTTTTGGGGTTGGCTCTCTTTAGCAGGGTTAAGCTTTTTGCCCAGGTTTTGGCTAGGGTAGTTAAAAGTTTATATGTATTTTTCATTGTTTTGTCAACTTTTTGCTCCTTTATTTTTATTGTTTCTAATATGTGGTTTTATTATTATTCTTTTTGTGAACTGCCCATTCACTGGGTGGTGTATACACACATATCCAAATTGCCCAGTAATTCTGATTATTTTGAAATATAACAATTAAAAATTGCTAAACAAAAGAATAGCTAACTAAACAAACATTAAAAATTCTGAAGGAACAAATTATTCTTTTCCTTTTTCAAAAAGGGATTGATATATGTGGACAGTGAACAGGCAGCTTAATTCTGGAAAACATGATCTTTCAGATATTTCTGGATAGTATGTTGAAGTCAGCTGGCCTCCAAAATAAATAAATAATAGTCCAAATGAGATACAACTAAGGACAGATATCATTGTAACCAAATGCAGTATTTTTGTAACTAGTGCAAGTACCATGTTCAGTAAAGAGAGGTCATACTCAAAAAACATCTCTAAAAATACAATATTTAATATAAAACAAACATTTTTAATATTTCTGTGACAGATGGAATTGCCATGTGGCTTAACAAATCTTGGGAATACTTGTTATATGAATGCTACAGTTCAGTGTATTCGCTCTGTGCCAGAATTGAAAGAAGCTCTTAAGAGGTAGGTATCGCAACTCCAAATAAAATGCTGTTAATTTTATTCATTTTTTTTAATATGAAGCAGTATGGATTGTAGCTAGCAGTATTTTTAATAGGAAAGAGAAGCTAAAATAAGTTTTAAGTAGTAAGCTTCATTTTTAATTTTAGAATTCAAATGAAAAAAATATATATAATTCAAATATTGTGATAGAATTATAATAGGAATCCAATGTGTTTTGAATTCTATTCTGCAAGTGGAATTGAGTTTTTTAGAAAGAACTATTTAGAAAAATGTTTCTGGTTCCTATACTGTTTATTTCATGAAGTTTTAACATCTTGTTTTGTTTAGTGATCAAAGTTGATCAGTTTCAAGAAGTATTAATACCAGCTCATATTTTAAATGTACCATTGCTGCAGATTCGAGTACATTGGAAAGTGACAATATCTAAAGCATTGGCAAAATTAATCCAGCATATCCTTAAAATCATTTTTTCATGCTTAATGTTTCTATTTATTAAGTCTAGATGCTTCCCATCTCATTCTACAAAGTGTATCTGGCACAACTATGTTAGCATCTTTGAAATATAGGAATATCAAGGATTATATATGTAAAAGGGAGGTTTAAAGTTGATCTTACTTTAAAATATTTTAAATGGATGAAGTGTTTGGTTAAGCAATCTTTTATGGAATAAATTATCATTGAAATTTGTGGTTTGTATCCAAAAATGCTTCTAAAAAAGCAGAGCATGTTTTTGCTTGCACAGTTGGCCTACCCAGTTCCTACATTTTCTGTCCTTATTTTGCTTTCCCATACATATTTAGGTTGTTTCAGAGGGCAGCTTTTTAGGAGTTACGGTAGGCTGCAATAGAAAAGGGGGAAGGGAAGGAAACTCTCTTTTTTGAGTGGAATGTAGATGCAAGCTACTGGCTCTTTGTTTCATGTATATTTACAAATTATCCTAAAATATTTTTATTTATTTATTTGTATCCCATCTTTATTATTTTTACAAGTAGATCAAGGCAGCGATCGTATCTAGCACACTTTCATCTTCCTGTTTTGTCCACAACAACCCTGTGAGGTGGGTTGGGCTGAGAGATGACTGACACCCAGCCAGCTTTACTGGCTAAGGAAGGACTAGAACTCAGAGTCTCCTGCTTTCTAGCCTTCTACCTTAACCACTAGATCAAACTGACTAAACATAATATATATAATAAAATATACATAATAGAAGCAGTTGAATATGTCAACCAACAGTCAAAACGGTTCTAAGCTAAATTTTATGAAACTGTCAGTAAAATTAAGATTTCATCATCTGGAGAAGATACTGGCTATTTGGCTGCTAGAGATACTAGAGAAAGCAGTGTAATAAGATACAGGTTTGGGGAAATGAGTAAGGAATTTTTCCTTTCTTTCAAAATAGTAGAGCTTTTTATTTAAAATACCAGTATTGGGACAATCTAATTAAATAGCTGATCAGGATTATATTGAAATACATTTTTTCAAAATAGTTAAATATGGAATGCCTACAAGATGTAAAGATAGTATCATTTGGATATATTTAATTAGAAATGAGGTTTAATGATGAAGGGAGTCAGTAGTTACTAGTATAGATGGCCAACAACAGTCAGTAGTTACCAGTATAGATGGCCATATACATTATTTTGTTTAATAAAGACAAAAGGGCTATTTCAGTTGCTGGGAATATGAATGAGATATTGCTATTGCAGGCCTCTCCATCTCATGAGCTTTCTGTGACATGTTATTGGCTACTGTAGGAATAGAATAGAATTGTAGGCAGAGGTGGTTTTGGTCTGATCCATACAACTAGTCTGGTGTATTTATTTGATCCATACAAAGTAGTGAGAAGCAAACCAGGATTATGAGGTGCAACCGTATTTCAGCTAACATATTCCTTCTTTTAGAGGTAGTCCTTGACTTATGGTCACAATTTAGTCCAACATTTTGAGACAGTTGTTAAGTGAGTTTTGCCCCATTTTACAATCTTTCTTGCCACAGTAGTTAAGTGATATCACTGCAGTTGTTAAATTAGTAACATGGTCCTAAAGTGAATCTGGCTTCCCTATTGTCTGCTTGTCAGAAGGTCACAAAGATGATCATGTGAACCAGGGATACTGCAACTGCCAGTTGCCAAGTGTCCAAATTTGTATCATATGACCATGGGAATGCTGCAACAGTCATGTGTAAAAATAGTCACAACTCACCTTTTTCAAAACCATTGTAACTTTGAACAGTCACTAAATGAAAAATGTAAGTCGAAGACTACCTTTACTTTGTGTGATAATAAATGAATGGTTGTCCTATTAAAATAATGCTAACTAATGGTTGAATGTGTCATTCTCATTCCTTATATGACGGCATGATCTACAGTTGGTACAAAAAAATTAGACACACTTGGTCAATTGTATCTTTCAGTGAAACCTTAAAACAACTAAAGCTAGTATAGTCTCTACATGTTTCAAAGTTAATATATCTTCCTCCAAATTTGAATGTGCACTTTTATTTATGTGCAACTAAAGTACGTATTCAGTTATGATGGTAACCAGCCTATCCAAGGCTTCCAAACTGAAAGAATTCCAAATCTTGGTTCTGTAGTCAAATTTAACAACTGTCTTTGTTGTGGTCAAAATCTCACAGATGAATCTCAACTTCCAGATAAAAGCCATTTTAACTTTATTTCTCTATTGTGTTAATTCCAAGGCCAAACTAACTATATGTTTTAAACATTTTTAGGTATGCTGGTGCCCTAAGAGCTTCAGGGGAAATGGCCTCTGCTCAGTATATTACTGCAGGTTTGTATTTCAAGAGTAAAGCAGAGTTATTTGATATGCTACTCCAGATAAAATGGCCAGTATGTTGCTCAGAAGATACTTTGTTTTTTTTCAAACAATTTAATTGTTTGAATTTAAAGTATTTTATAGATTTTGAGTTTTAGTTACCACCTTTTGAATTGTAGCCAAATATTGATTACTGTTAAAAAAAATTTCCTTTTGAAATTTGCAGCTTTTTAAAATCCAGAATTACTTGGAACACTGGAAAATGAGTGCTGCTTGTTTACTTTATTGCCCTTGACCAGGATATTATGATTTGTGCCATTTCATTTAAGAAAAAACAAACAGGAACAGTCAACTATTGAATATGCTGTTATCAGATTTTGGGACGGTATGTTCATTGGCTACTCTGCTTATGTTTCTCTTATTTGGCACTGCTCTAGCTAGATCTCTGATTAGTTGGTTTGTTAGGTTAATCTTGCCCAATCTGTTTGTTCATTCTTTAGTGTAATGATAACAAAAATGTGAAGAGAAACATCTCTGTCAAGTTGTTGAAAACTTGCTACATTACTAGCAACATTCAGCACAGCATTAAAGAATCAGAAGTCAGTTTGCTTGTACAGAACTTATTATTAGACGATGGGCTGAATAATTGCTAACGGGAATATACATACATTTGTTTGATATATATCATGTTGAGGCCTTATGCTAGATTGGATAAGAACTAAGTTAGATATGTGATTATAATTAACTTTATTAGTTTTACAGTACATGTAGTCCTCGATTTACAACCGGTCACTAAGCAACTGGTTGAAGTTACTGCAAACCTTGAAACAGACATGTCCTAAATTCAAAATTCTGACATCTCCTTCCCCTCTCTCCCCAGAAATCATGTGACCATATTTTGGTCATTTGGCAGTCTAGCAATATATTTGCTTAATGACTGCCGTGTTCACTTGACTACTGTAAAAAAGATTGCCAAATTGGGCAGGGTCATGTGATGACCTGCTTTATAACCATCACAATGTACAGCCACAATTGCAGGCTCAAAGATAAAGTGCCAACTGCCTGTAGATGGTTATTGGCCTATTAATTGCATTTCGTTCCACTAGAGTTTCTCTTTGAAACTAGATTGACATGAATCACTTTTGTACTGTACAATTGAACCTGCACCTATTATATGCAGTTGTGGCCTAATATTAAATGACTTACATAAAATAAATGTTTAAGATAAGCAGCAACCGTTCAGATTTGCAATGATATTGAATAAGAAGGATTTGGAGACTTGGAGTTCTAGTCATTGCAACATCTCTGCTGTCATATGATTCTGACTTGATGTTCTCTGTCAGTTTTCTATGAGCAATGTCATTGGTAAAGCCAGCAGGAATTTGGAGGTTGCAATAACTGGAGGTCCTTTCTTAATGGCTTAATAGTCCTTACTTAATAACAACCAGGACTGCCACAATTAAAATTGCTGACCGACATGGTCATGTGATATACTTTTATGACTGCATTGCTTAACAGCAGCAATTTTTGTTCTGCACTAGCTAATACTGCACTAATCTGTACAAAATGTCTCCATGCAACAATATAATTGTTTTACTTGCTTTGTATAATCAATTGTACAGTATTTTTTAAATAGACTGATAGTGCATTTATATATTTAAGTAGCCTTTTTCTACAAAATATAATTAATTGTCTTGGGCATTAAAGAGTTTGCATTTGAGGAACATGCTGCATTTATTATACTATCTTGCACTTCTATGAAATGTATTGTTTTTTATTTTTTTATTTTTAAGCTTTAAGAGATTTATTTGATTCTATGGACAAAACTTCCTCCAGTATCCCTCCGATTATTCTTCTCCAGTTTTTACATATGGCCTTTCCTCAGTTTGCAGAGAAAGGAGATCAAGGCCAATATCTTCAACAGGTAGATACTTTTTAATTTTTTTTGTAGTCTGCATATTTTATGTAAAATGTATCTTTTATTTTACCATTTCCATAATGATAATTGCTATATTTTTATGATTCCTTAGCAGCCACTAGTCCCAGCTGCCGAAGAAAACATTTTAGAATAAAGTAACATAAAGTGTTTCTCATTTGTGTATATATGCACCTGTGTACATACATACGTTTGTATTTTTAGATTATGTATATATGATACATGCTCAACATATATTTTTGTTGGATTCCCGTGATCTAATTTTATCTTATTCCTTAGGATGCTAATGAATGCTGGGTACAAATGATGCGAGTACTGCAGCAAAAGTTAGAAGGTATAGAAGATGATGCAGTAATGGAAGTAAGTCTTTATGGAAATAACTAAGACTAATTCTGGGTTGTAGCTGAGTTTTTATAATCAATAATCTTAGCAATATTTAACAGCAATAAAAGTACGATTTGATTGCAGGTAAGTTGTTGAAAGTGCCTAAATCAAGAGTCAATCTTTTTTTCCCATGGATCTTTTTGAGAATCTGTGAAACCTGTGGATCTCTTCTCTGAAAAAAATATAAATTCATAAAAGAAAATTGTATCCAGTCTTAACAAGCCTCGACTTAACCACAACAACTTCTTAGAGTCAAAAGTTAATATGCAGTGAGTTGAAATAGATATAGATAATATCAGAGTATTCAGGGTATGGGAAAATAACACTGTGAAAAATTCCAAAGGGATCTCTTTAAATTGGGTTAAATTTAAGGACCATTCCGGTTCAGTATAAATAAAAAATTCCATACTGGAGCAAATAAGTGCCATACAACAAAAGATTTGAATATTTGGGACTCTTTAGCTTAGAAAAAAGAAGACCAAGTAAGGAGGTGATCAAGATGTGTGAAAACATGCTTGCCATGAAAAGAATGGATAGGGAACAGTTTTTCTTCTCAAAATGCTAGGATTGTGGGTCATCCATGTGGCAAAAAGATTAAGAATAAGCAAAAAATGGTTATTAATAAAGCATAATCTGCAGAATTGGTTACTGCGATTTAGACATGGTTGCTTGTTTAAAGGAAAGGTCTTTCAGGTGGAATTAGTTTTGAAGATTCAGTATTAGATCCAGGTTAGCACTTGTATGCTTACCAATACCAGCTGCACGGAAACAACGGGAAGAAACATATGGCCATCTCCAGTTTGTTAGAACTGAGACCATCTGGTTGGCCATTTTGAGAAACAAAATGCCAGATTACTTGAGCCTTGGCCTGTTGTAACAAGCTGTTCTTTCATTATGTTCTAATGAGTTGCATAGGTGCTGCGTAGGTGCTCTGAAGCAACTTTGGAAATACAAAATACTTGTTTTATATTGTGCAAGCTATCAATTTCAACTAAAACTGCTAGGAATCCAAGCTTTTTTCTAACCAATTTTGGATTTGGAATGCTTGACATAGAATTGAACAAGATCTATGTCCCCAAGTTTTGTTCAAAGTAAGCCATTCATATTTTTTTTCTCTTTGACCACCTTTAAGTGGCTATCTTTTTTTTTAAGTACAACAGCTTTGTAAGAGTAAATTATAAGCTGTTTGTATTGTTGCTTACATATTTGTTTGCTTTTACAGACTGACTCTTCAGTTTCGGAAACAGCAGCAACGGCACCTCCTAAAAAGAAAAGCTTAATTGACCAGTTTTTCAGTATTGAGTTTGAAACTATGTATCCTAAACGTTCTGGAATAACAAAGCATGCTGATGGTAATGCAATTAGTATATGTAGGATTTGTTTTATACATTTTACTTACTAAAGAGATAATCCTAAGAGTGTATTCTGTAATTGGTAGCTAAGTGCTTTTATAAATTATATTTATAGTTGTTTTTTAAAAAAAGGTTTATGCCAGCTTATTTGAAAAAATCCAATAGTTATCTAAAGAACTGCTTAGTGTCATTAAATAATAGATGCTGATATAAGAACTGTTGTTTTGTTGCAGCAAATTAAGCTTTCTGAAAGCAAGATAACTTTTTGCAAATCATTAAGTTCAATGCCTTGTGGTAGTTCAGTATTTTTCATATTTGGTCCTTAATATTTTGTAAAGCATGAAATGCACAGAAGCAGAAGAGGAGGAAGTCACAAAAGGAAGAGAGAATCAACTTCAGCTTAGTTGTTTTATCAATCAGGAAGTTAAATATCTTTTCACTGGTCTTAAATTGGTGAGTTACTACAGCTTCTTTATTCAAGCAGCTTTTGCAGCATTTTATTTAAAGGGGTTTATTTTGGTCCACAAAGAGTTTTGAAGAAGAAACAGATTTGAATATGAAATTTAAGATTGTTGGGCTTTTTTTGATATTTTATTTTCTAACAGTGAACATTCATTTAACATATTTCATTTTTTCTGAAAATATGAAGTGTTAAAATAAGAATTTAAAATTGAAATGCGGAATACTTGTATGGGATTCAATTTTTTTAAGAACCGGTTTTATGGGCATGGCTAGGTGGGCATAGCCATGTGACAGGGGGCATGGCTTCCTTTTATGCAGCAACCCCCCTCATTTTTTTGCCTCCTAGGCCCTAGGGAAGCCTCCTGGGAAGGGCGTTTAGCTCCCAGAAGGATTTCCTGGGGCCCAGGAAGGAAAAAAAACAGAGTGCAGGGGGGCCACACAGCACCACCGTGGGCTCCATTTTTGGGCTTCGTGGACCTCAGGGGTGTTTATCACAGGAAGCCTCCTGTGGGGCTGTTTTTGCTCCCAGGAAGCTTCCCTGGGGCCCCGGAAGGCAAAAAACAGCGCAGGGGCAGGACTCCCTGTCCCCACGCCCCTTTTTTGCCTCCTGGACCTCAGACACATCCTGGACGAAGGAGTAAGACAGCGAAGGGTATCCCGGCATATCTGATCATCGGAACAGCTGATCATTGGAAGGGAAAAAAATACCTTAAGGAGTGACTGCACAGGGGAAAACGCAGTCAGCGATGTCAAGCATACAAATGATGTCTGGCATGTGCGATAAGGACTGACTGGGTGAGGAGGAGAAGGGCCAGCCAGGAGCACAATTTGCCAGTTCTCCGAACTGCACAGAATCATAACCGTTTTCTATAGAACCGATCTGAACCGGTAGAATCCCACCCCTGGAAATAGTGTTCTAAATATATTTTCCAATTTCCGATTGTATGTTTCATATATTTTAGAGAAGCAATTAATAATCAGTTTGTACCAAGACCAAAATGTACTTTAGAATGTGTTTTCAATTCCTTGAATCAAGATTGTCTTTTCCTGCAGTTGCATTGCTGCTGTGAAAGCATCTACGTAACCTGGGGGGGGGGGCAGCTACATAATCCTGGGGTGGATGGGGAATAGCACTTGTAGGGACTTATACACAGCTGCCTTTAAATCCAAATTGTTGTCCCATGCCATATTTATTTTATACTATAGGGAAGAGGAAACCTCCCTTCCCCAAATGTTGCTAGACTGTTATACTCATTGTTCTGGATGATGTGGCCATACTGAGTGGAGCTACTTGAATTTAAACATCCAAATTGCCCATCCTAGCTATATTACTTCTTCCTCCATGTATTCCCTCATGGAAATACATGTGATAGTTGGCAGCTAAAAGTAATCAAAATGTCCAAGATGAATGCAAGTTTCATGAGCATAAAAAGCTTTTTGGCTCTATGCTATTGAGAATTCCTTCCCTCATTTCTTGAAAAAACCTTTCCGATTTCAGTAAATCTTGGGCATGATTTGTTCTTACTACATTTATCATTTAAAATGCTGCACAGAATTATAAAAAGGACATATGAAATGTCATACTTAATTTTGCACACCTAATCTTTGTTATCTTTTTCAATATATTTCTCTTGCAGCGTCTTCAAGAAGAAATAACTAAATTATCACCAACATTGCAAAGGAATGCCCTTTATTTAAAAACGGTGAGCATGCCTTTGTAATATTCCTTTATAGTAATGGAATTCTACTTATGATCTGCCATTTTAAGGGTTGGCTATATACAAGTGAAGCAAGATTTAAAAGTCCCTGAAATAAAAATAGATGGACTTTTGTTATGACATAGAGATTGTCATATGACTTCCCTTTTCTAAACTTCTTCATTGTAATCAGTTGGCTACCTAGAATCACTTCATGATTGTGGTGGAACACAAATTGATAAATATGTTTGTTTTCATATATCTATAAAAACAAGTGATGTTTTGTAAATAAAATATATCTTCATAATGCATATATTCAGGGAATAGAGAGTAGTATAACACAAACAGAAGTAACTTGCATTATTTATACTATTTGGTTTGAAAACCTATTTGTTTTGTCTTTACGGAAAATATTTTTTATGCATTTATGGCTCTCTTTAAATTGGTGTAGCTTTTCATGCCCACTGATTTTAGTGAATGCTTTTCTTCTAGTCCAAGATTAGTCGCTTGCCTGCATACCTTACTATTCAAATGGTTCGGTTTTTTTACAAAGAGAAAGAATCTGTGAATGCCAAAGTTCTCAAAGTAAGTACATTTGATATTAAGTTTTTTCATCTGATCTATGTGGTTTAATTCTCTATTTTATACATTTAACAATCAAGGTTTGATATTCAGCTGCAGTGTAATTTAAATTAAATACACTGATTTACTATTCTTTATACTATGAATGGAAGTGAAGGCAGAATCAGTCCAGATTGCATTATGTCAGCTTCATAGTGCTTTTGCTAAAGCATTCTAAAGGTTGTGTACAGTAAAGTGCATAGGACCCTGGGAAATATTACATAATCTGGATTTTTTTCCTTTTTTTTTTCTTTCCTATTTATGGCTATGGAAAAGTAAGCACAGAACTCATGTTTTACAGTTTAGGAGTCTGTATAAATGGGAGCTGAAAAATACTGGAGAGATCGCGCTAATGGTACTATTCTGAATTAGATGAATTCATGGTCATATCTGAAATGGAGCAGTTTTCTATATTCCTGAGACATTTAAAATATTAAATACTGAGCCTTAGATGTATATATTTGTTTAAAATTTTAGATTATTGACAGTATTATTTTAAATGGAATGCAGTTAAGATCTAAAATAGCTGATTTGCTGATTTACATGACCATGAAACTCTTTTAATTTACTGCAGGATGTTAAATTTCCACTTATGTTGGATGTATATGAACTTTGTACGCCAGGCCTTCAAGAAAAGATGGTCCCATATCGATCAAAATTCAAGGACCTGGAAGACAAAAAAGTAAACCAGCAACCAAATAATGTAGGTAACCCATTAAGTTTGATTAATCTTTAAATTTCATTTAATAATATATGCATTTTTCTTACAGGTAGATCAGGCCTTAAATCAGGCCCAGTATTATGAAAGTTAAGCTTATAACCAAACATCAGTTAGATTGCTAATGATCATGTTTCCAATAATAAGATTTCTAGTAAAAAGACTGACATGGAATGTGAACAGTTATTGTTGAGGGTTTTTTAGATTCCATGGTCTCTAATAAATTGCAGCTGCAGTTTAATAAGTAAATTTTCTAAAGTTCACTGGATAGAATTATTATTTTTAAGTTAACCTTAATTGTTAAGAGCAGAACAATTAGGTATATGTACTTTAATAATGTCTTTGATGTTATTTTTTAACCTTGGAGTTTTGGAAATCCATTTGGGTTACAGCCTTTTTCAGCAGGGCAAAACATGTCCTTTGTATTTTGGGCTTTTGTGAAGAAATTCCATAGGAATGGTGAAAGCTATTCTTGACAGACAAGCTGTGCAACCAGCATTGCCCTCAGAGTTGAGGTGGGAATCTCTTCAATAGAGATTACATTTGGGAGGCTGATGATCTGTTATTGACTAAAGGATCCAGTTCCTCCACTCTGGCCTATTATCCCTTGTATTGGCAGAAGACATTTTCCTACTTGAAGGGATGCTTTACTGTCCAAGATAGCATGTTACTAATCCTCAGCTGCATTTCTTCGTACTCTGGATTCTGAAAAGGCCAGTCATGTGCTTTTTTAAAAGGATAAATGATAGGTAATATCAACTGGAGAACAATAAAATACCACATAATGGCAAAACCTGGATTTCAAGCGTACCTTGGGTGTTGGCTAGCTACTTAGCATCTCTCATTTTCCATAGGCTGAAGGAAGACTTCTTTCCAGCATAGCATGTGTTAATGTTCCTACTGGGCAGACATTCCACAATCCCCTTAAGTTTTCTTCCTGTGCAGCAAAACTTAAACCTTGTCCATGTACCTCTGTATTGCAATTTCTATAGGAACATGAATAATTATCCTATTTTGCTTCTTCTGCAGCATTGTCCAGGGCAAATACATATTTCACATAAAGCTGCTACTTTCTGATATATTAACAGTTGTGCTATTAACTGTCAGATACTATATCCCTAATTTTTATGTTCTCGTGGTTTTTATTGGATCAGTATTGTAGAAATAAAGTATATATGAAAAACCTGTGCCACACAGAAAGATAACTTGATTTCCCTTGCTTGTGATCCCCTTATTCTTGGTGTTCCACATTTTCTGATTCATGTATCATAGCATTTAAACAAGCAGGCAGCCTCCACTACTACCTGAGCCACAAACTTTTAGCTTTCCATTTTACAAATCATTTCTGAATAATAATAACATATAAAAATTGTTCTGGAATTTTACTTATTTTCATGCCATATTTTATAGTTACCAAATTAATTCAAACCAACATCTTCTGTTTTATTTTGAAGTCTAGTAAAGGTGATGGCTCACAGAAGGAGATTAAGTATGAACCATTTTCCTTTTCTGAGGGTAAGTTGAAAGACGTTTAAGAATTCAGATATTTTTACTCTGCCTTATCTTAAATATTGAAAGCAATTATATAATTTGGGAGTACCAATTAGTGAATATGATTGCAATCAATATGAAGATACATTATATGCTATAGTACTTTGAATAGTACTTTGTTAAAGCTAAATCTAAAGGGTAAGCTAATGGCTATACAACACAGAAATTAGCAAATTAACTATAATTTTCATGTTTAGTAAACCAGAAGACCCAGTAGTTGAAGAAGAAAAAATGACTTGTCTACAACACACACTAAAAGGATTGTAGCAGCCACTATGTAGGGTAGACAGGCAGAAAACTAACAGAGTGCTTCCATGAACACTAACTAGTAGTCAGAAGACACTATGAAAACTTGCTTAATTTCACAACACATGGACAGACTCTATGTTAACTGAGAAAGCATGAGCATCCTTGATCAAGTTAAATCTAAAAAAATACTTGAGAATTCCTGGAAGCTTGACACTCAGACAAAGCAGCCATAAGTAGACACTCAGAGATAAACCACATTTACACAACATTTAAGAGAGATCATTAAAAAAAGCCAAAAAGCAAACAAAAAGACTACAATACATCCTCTCCAGCAACTAACACCCTGATAAGCAGGGATTAGTATCTGACAAACAAATAAGCAGAAGAGAATACTCTAATTAAAGGACTACCAAACAAAATAGCCCCACCAAAACTGTATATAAGCATGAACAAATCCCACGCTCAGAATACTGATGCTGTTACCTAGTCAGGTAATGAAACATCTGCAAGAAAACAAACCAAATCCAAGAAAACACCAAGGACCCTACAGTTCATTCCTGAGCTACTGTGTTTCAGGTACCAGGTCTTATTTTGGGGGGTGGGGAGTGTCTTCCACTGACACCTTGTGGCGGCACTGGTTCGGGGGGGCTTCCACTGTCACCTTATGGCGGCATTGCCAGTCCTGCCCAGCAGGAGCCAGCTGCCAGGCCCACTTCTGTGGCTGCTTGTCGCCACTTGCACACGTCACTCCCTGGCCTCCATTTCAGTGTCAGGCCTTCAGAAAGCTCCAGATCAAGCATACAAAGTTGAGAATGCATTTTACTGATGGTTAGAAATCATTGTTCCAAATGTATTTTTTGGGATTAATCTGTTTCCCATGTTCTGATTCTGAAAGTGAGAGCTTCAAAATAAATTTATAACAATATCTTCTTTGCCTTCTCAGATATTGGTTCCAATAATTGTGGTTATTACGAGCTACAGGCAGTGCTAACCCATCAAGGAAGATCTAGTTCTTCTGGACACTATGTATCTTGGGTTAAACGAAAACAAGGTATTGAAGCAATTAAAAAAAATAACCAAAGGATAGGATAATTTACTTGGCTGCCTTCCTTTTTTGAAAAAGAAATTGAAAAATTAATTCTGCAATATTATTTTATGTTGCCTTTTTTATATATAAATCAAGATGGCAACATATCTAAGACTTCCTCCTTTGATTTCCCCACCACCTTTTGAGTGGGTTGAGTTGCAAAAGAATGACATGCCCAAGGTCACCCAACAGACTTTCATGCCCAAGTCATTTTGTGGCTTTCATGCCCACTAGAACTCAGTCTCCTGCTTTCTAGGCCAACACCTTCATTACTACACCATGCTGGCTCTCACGTTAATGTCATTTAAAGTGTTATTGACTATGGGTTTTTTTTTCTCCCACAGATGAATGGATTAAATTTGATGATGACAAAGTCAGCATTGTTACCCCCGAAGATATTTTGAGGTTATCGGGTGGTGGAGACTGGCATATAGCTTATGTTCTACTTTATGGGCCACGCAGAATTGAAGTAGTGGAAGATGAATCTGAACAGTAAACTTCCTGTATACATCTGTAAGGTGTGAAATAAATGTCTTAATTCCAGACTCATATAAACTGCAAAATTGGATCACTAAAATACTGTCATTTGGTGCAAAAAGACACCAAAACATGTTTAAAACTAAGGCCAATAGCAAGCAGCCACTTACTAGGGATAGGTTGATAACATTTGAAAGTAATTTTAATACTGTATTGCAAAAGTTGATATTTAAAACAATGTTATCTATTAATGAAATTAAGTGAGCCTCCTGCTCGTCTAATTTTTTAGGAAGATATTTATTGCACACCTATTCATACCTTTGTTAACTCCTGCATGGTTTCTACCAGTTTAGTAGCTGTCCATCCTTTTTATTGTGTCAGAAAGATAAAACTCAATTGTTGCCTCAACATGTAACTCAGTGCTGCTGCTCCTAGCCTGTGGAAATATGGCTACAATCACGTATTTGTCCAGCCTGATGTGCCAACTCAGTCTGCTCTGTTGCTGGCATCTTTGACTCCAAATAAAAAGTGATCAGTAATGATGGTGCTTCTTACATAAATATGGTTGGCATTTGTGTTTTATCTAAAACTTGTGTCTGTCTCCTTCCATTCTGGAACCATACTTTCAAATGCATGGTGATCTGGTAAGCAGTCAAATAGTTGGTAGTTACAGGAATTACCAACTGAATATTGGACATTAAATTTTTTCTCATTTGGTACCCCATTTTAGTTTGTCAACAATGGTAAAGAATTATCTAGAGGAAGATCCAGGAATCTTAAAATGTAAAAACACAATATTTTAAAAAGTGTTACATTGAAAATGCCTATTTTTGAACATGAAGGAATAGAACTTCAAGATTTCAGTTAAATTAAGGATATCTTTGCTTAATGCTATGAACGGGATCTAATATTAAATAAACCAAGTAAATGCAAATTTTAGTAAGTTTGAAAAGATAATCCTGTTAAAACTTCTGTTTCTGTACGGCAAATTAAATAATTATGTTTTTCTTTAAGCAGATGTAGTCTGTTGAGCTGTCCTAGGTAAAAAGTTTGGAAAACATACACTCTTAAGTCCAGAGTTTCAGTCTTGCTCTGTTCCTATTGGAAATTTTCACCAATATGTAATCTGATTCTTTCAATTTTGTTTCACTGTTGTTTTACTCAGAGCAAAGAGAGTAAAAGAAATAGAAAGCATTTGCAACTGAGCTGAAACCTCCACAAATAAATCTATTTATAGCAGATATTATCAGCATATCTGCTTTAAACACCCCTTTTGGAATCTACAACTGAACACAAGTAAATTAGAACTTGGGTATGTTAGCTAAACTGTTTCCATCCAGATATAGTATAAAAATGAATCTGCAATTTCCAGCTGTATCTTTAAAGCAATAGTCTTCTCTTTGCAGAACTTCCATAAACACTTCCTTTATAAATTGAACCAATGAAGGAAAGTCACTGAAGTAATAGTCACTAAAGATGGCTACAAACAAAAAGGGCGCTGCCCAGAAACTGAAAATATTGATTTTCATATTAAATCTCAAAAAAAACAAAGAGGAAAAAAACTACCCAGTCTAGGAATGCTGATTTTTTTTCTTAAGAGGTGAATCCTAATTCTGGTGACCAGAATAGTGACACAAAAGGAAAACATTCATGAATGGTTTTTTGAACCTTATCACTCTTGGACTGATATTACCAAGAGAGATAACAGGACCTCAAATATTCGAAATAATGCAAGAGATAAAATAGCTATTGCTTACATACATATGGGCACTAGCACACTTGTGGTACAACCAAATACAACAAGAACTGTAACAAAGTTTATTAAGCCAAGTTTCAACTCCTTCCAGCCATATGGCTTGGGATTTCTTATTGACAAATGAAGCAAATGTTTTAAGACAAGGAGTATCAAACTCAAGGCCCATGGGCCAGATACGGTCAGCAGAGCTGCTTTGGAAACAGCCAAGGATCGGCCCGCAGTGCTTCTACCAGCAAAAACACAGCATGTGGTCCTCCTAAGCTCTGTGTTTGCTGGCAGAAGGTTGCAGGAGGCCATTCCAGTCAAAAGTACTCAGGAGCCTGTTTTTGCTGGCAGAGCACTCGGGCCACCATAGTACCCCAGCCTGACTGACATTAAGCTAGCCACGCCTACCGTAGCCCCAAGGTCAAACACAACAACCCTGATGTGGCCCTCAATGAAATTGAGTTTGACACCCCTGTTTTAAGGGCTTCGGGATTTCTATTTGAAAACTAGAAGCCTTGGAAGAACAACAGATGGTGATGAAGGTAATGGCATAAGTAAACACCATTTTAGGCAAGAGGCCTTGGGAGAATTAGATATTTTCACAACATTTTTAAATCCCTTTAGATAAACCACATTACATAATTCGATAGGCAGGAATTTCTTACCTGAAGAAATAGAGATTATAAATATTTTTAATGAATGGAACAAAACTAATAGTTTAACTCTCTTGGTTAAGAAGAATTGATTAACAGTTACTATCTAACTTCACTCTTCTAACCTCAAAAGCCTTGAAAAGGAGAGAACAATTCAGATATACAAAAGAAGTGGAGAACAAAGGCAAGCCTCATGATATGGGAAAAGGCAGCCAAAACAGGTTCATGAACAGCAAATGAAAGCCTCAAATGAAAGTGATTAATATGCCCCAAACATCTGAGGGATAGCATACAGTATCATAACACATTCTTGCCATCAAGATCTAGGACTCAAAACCACAAGCATTTAATTTTGTAAGGTCCACTTACAATGTCATGCAGCAGTTATCAAAATAACGGTTCTAAAAGATAGTGTAGTACAGGTGCCATCAACAGATAGACATAGTATCTTAAAACCAAAGCACTGAAAGGACTTTTTTGCAGTGCATTCTTTATACTGAATTTCTTTGTGGCAGCATTACCTACTTCAGTAGTTAACCAGAGTAGTGGACACAAGTTATCCTGACAGAAGTGGAACAAATTGATGAACTGAATAAGTTTATAAAAGAAGCCACAGAATTCTGTGAATTAAGTAGGACGTAATTGGTCCTCCTTCAGCATCAAGATGCGTACATAAACACAAGGCCAAACCAGGATACCTGGAAATATTTTCCTCCAACAAAATGTTTTTTGAACAGATTTATCTGAATACTTGATGTAAGTGATAAAGTTCACCATTCCTGAATTTCATGGAGTTCTATCAAACAGCACAATTTGCCTAATGGGAAGAATATTGGTGTCCTCTCCAATATGCCACTTTTTTTTCAAACTATAGAACATTAGGATCAGAATCCCAATGTTAACCAATTTACCAATTTTGCTTTTTCATTTCAAATTAGCATTGTGCCTGATTTTTTTTAAAAAAAATCCTGACCCAGAATGATCAAAACCAAGTATTAGTTGCAATTCTGCTAACAATATAATCATTTGGAGCCACTCCCTTACAACAGACTTTATGAAAATCATACCCCAACTGTAATGTAGTCCTTATTGATTCCCTAGATACAAAGCTTGTTAGCAAACAAACAGCAGTTACTTCTGCCAGCTTTTCAGTAATCAAGTGCCTGCTTGCATGTAACACCCTGTTATATTAAAGAAATCTCTTTTATAGCACACATGAATATATATATATTCTACTTTTCCACATCCTAAGGAGTTCAGAGGAATGTTTGTTTAGTACCAATTCTTTGCAGAATTTTAGACAATTATGTTATTAAAAGAATTTATTGGTCATCAAACTGCCCTATCAAATATTGCATTCAGAAAAAATTGCCATTGTTTTAATTAAAAAAGCCATTTTCAAATTAGCTACTGTTTTCACTGTCATTGGATAAGCTTTCAGAAAGGTCATTTAGCCTAGCTTTGTTCAATGCAGTAATCAAATTTTCCATAGTAGCATGGATTCCTTCTTGATCTTGCCAGGTAACAAGCAACTGTTTAGCTCTCATCTTCAGATCTTCACTATCTGATTCAATCTGCCTTATATCAGAGTCTTTCATTTCCAAGTATGGAGCCAGGACTTTCCAATATTCACCAAGTCTGTTAGCAAATAATTCTATTTGTTCTCCTGTTACAAGCTTATCCCGTTGAACATCTGGACCTAAAACAAAAATGAGCAAGATTTAGACTGCTGTTTAATAACTGGGCAGTAAACTAAGTTGTTCCTGGAAATCGACCGTTTTTCACTGGAAGTTCAAGATAATAGCAAAAGTTTATTGAAGCATGGTGTAAATGGAAAAGTTTTTACATTCTAATGCATATGTTTTCTGAAAACATGCTTAAGAAATATCTGACTCTTGAATCTACTGCAAGAAAACAAAGTTTATTTTTTATCACATTTATGAGCTGTCCAGCTTTCTCAGAGTATTACTTTAATTAATTAATTAACTAATACTACTAAACTATTTCAAGACTGTACAAAAAAATTATATATCCAATTTTTAGCAAATACATTGTCAGTAATTTGAAAATAAGTTGTCTGTATGAACACTGAACATGTTTTCCCCAAATATATAATGTGTGCAGATATTTCAACAAAAGAAAAACAGACAGAAAAGGTAGTAGGGAATTGACCCTTGGCTTGCTTAGGACTGAATGCATTAATTTACAATTCATTTTAGAAATAACTAACAAAGAAATCAAATGGAACAGTAGACAGAAGTCATTTCTAAAATATACTGAAAAACAAACCTGATTAACTCAGGTTTCAGAATCCAGACTTACTTTCATTGTTTTCTTTTAATAAAGCATCATTATCTTCCTCATCTTCATCCTCGCCTGTTTTAATTTCTTCAGAAGGAGGCTATAATGAAAAAATTGAGTCATTGTATGTGTTTGGTCAAAAAATTGTGGCAAGGTGATCTCTTGGCCACATGAAAGAAAGTTTTGTAAACATTTGGAAATTATATATTTAGGATTTTTGTTTTCCCAGAAACTAAGGCTCTTAAAGACATTACAAATAAAGAATAACTGAATAAAGAATAAAAAACAACTCCCTTTTCAAGCTAATTTCAACTGCATTCTGAAACTCAGATAAAAATATCATGCAAAATCACTAGGATGATAGAAATAATATCTCACTGCAATAAAAACTTTTAAAAATATACCTAAATACTGACAGCTAATACAAATAAACTTGCTACAACTCATTCAAAATTCCATCATAAAGACTTCCCATTTCCCCCCCTTTTCCCATTTATACTGGCCAAGTGAATGTCCAAATTCCTGAAAGAACAAGAAATGGGGGGGGGGGGGGAACTTTCAGTGAAGGACAATAATAATCTTAAAAGATTATCATCATCTAGGGAAAAAGATAAATAAAACTACTTATTTGGTATTCTTCTGCAGAGCTTCACAAACAAAACTTGACAATTATATGGAAAATGAATGAAACTGGAGGCAAAAAAAACCTATCACAGAATATGGTCCTAATATTCTTGTTCTTTCTTTAAGTATCAGATGAATAGTTGATGAAAAGAGGCATCCAGCAATAAATTTTGGTCATTTGGAATTGGATAGATTTGTGGGGATGAAGTAGAGGAGAAAAAGTAAAGGAACTTTCTAAATCAGTGGTCCCCCATCTTTCTAACACCACAGACAATTTTTCCACAGACTGGGGAGGGAATGCTTTCATGCGCAACCTAGATCCCAGACATGTGTAGTTGAACTTTTGCTCGCTCACCCACTGCTTGCACAGCCTAATTCTTAATGCCATGGACCAGTATCAGACTGCGGGTCAGGTGTTGGAGACCCCTGTCCTAAAATATTTCATTTTCCAGAATACTAAGTCAAATCAAAATGCACAAGCCTTCATGTAGTCTTTCTCTTAAAATAAATTTTCCTCACATTCTTCTAGATAGCTAGTAAAATATATATTTCATGCATCAGATGAATAGCAAAGTTAAGCAATGTTAAGTTGAAACAGATAGCAGACCTTAAATAGAATATGCTTTGTTGACTTTCTTAATCATGGTCACTACATTATTCTGAATTTATTAATTCTACTATGAATGTTTATATAATTAATTACAAAATGAGAATGGAATATATTCGAATCTGGAAGTTAAGCCACTGTATTCAGTGGAATTTACTTCTGAGTCTGAGTGGCTAGAATTACAGCACCAATTCATGTTAGGAAATTAAATACTTCAGTATCAAAAAGAAACGAACTATGTCGGCTAAACTCACTCTAGAAGGTTTCTCAGAACTGTTTTGCTTCTACACAAAAAATAAAGATAGTAGAAAAATTTTTCATAGCTATGAAAATTCATGACATAGTTATTTTTATATATTTATATTTTAATTACTTCAATTACAACAACACATTCATTACATGCATAGAATTTTCAAAATAATCATATGCATTAGACAATATTACTTACAGGTAATTCTTTAGCTAATTTGATGACCATGTTTTCAAGGTATTCCGGTAAACTTTTAAACTGTTGATTGGTTGGCTGAAAAAAGTGAGGACTTCTTCTTGCTAATAGTCTTAATGCTCTCCAGCCATAGTTAGAATTATTCACAACCCTATGTTAGAAAATCAGAATTAGACTGCTAATTTGATAATCAGAAAAGAAGGTATTTCATAACATCAAAATACAGGTAGTTCTCATTACCACAATTAAGGCCAAAATATCTGTTGCTGAGTGAGGCATTTATTAAATGAACTTTGCCACAATTTACGACCTTTCCTAAATGAATCATAGCAGTTGTTGAGTTAGTAACATGGTTACTAACATGGTTACTAACTGAATCTGGCTTCCCTATTGACTTGGCTTGTCAAAAGGTCACAAAAGGTGCGACCCTAGGACACCATTATAAATATGACTCAGTTGTCAAGTGTCTGAATTTTGATCACAATTTTGATCACATGATGCGACAATGATCAATGCTATTATGAATGTGAAAAACACTCATAAGTCCGTTTGTTCAGTGCCGTTGTAACTTTGGTCACTAAATGAACTGTTGTAAGTCAAGGACTACCTTTATGTTTTGAATATATGCCCGAACAAGCAGAATTATAGGAAAAAATGATTTGTGGAACATACTTAAATTCTTTATCAACCATGTTTTCAGGATCTGCCTGTTCTATAGCTTCTTCAAAAAACTCTTCCAATGTTGGCATATATTCTCTAGAAAATAAAGGAAAAGTAAGTGCTTTATTTGGAAGGAAGAAATGTTTATTAAAACTATTATCCCCACTCTAAAATAACAATAAAACTGTTGGTTTTTCTCCTTCAACTTCTTTATGTTTAGAGTGAGAAATCCTTTACCTGAGCAATTCAATAAATTATTGAAGTTATTCCTCCTATTACTATGTAACCCATCATAAGGCACATACATTCATTTGAATTTTTTTTTCATTCAGATTAAATTATCAAGTGATGGCAGAATTAATTACATTCGAGTAAAATTAGTGCAAGTTGGAGAACCAATCCAATTTCCAGGTAGCCCTGTTACTGGACAGAAGCGATGCCCAACAATGTTTTCTCTTCCAGGAGGTCAGAGGGGAAATGTCTCTTTCATGTATTGCCTCTTCCTAGACAGAGAAAAAGGCAATACATGCAAGAAAATAATGAACGATCACTTCCTGCCTCATTCTACATAGACTTCCTGCCAGTTGCAACTGGAATCTAATCCTTGCTGGGCATGGGCCTTCTTCTACCTTTTTCTAAAACAGAAGGTTACAGGACAGCTGAAGTGTAACAATAAATGCAGGGATATCAAATGCTGACACGAACAATAAGAAGGAACTCAGGAAGGTTGTGTAAATGCCTTGCATAAGGAACTGTGGGTTAAAGATACCCTACCTTGAATCTAGCAAGTCATGAAATTTGATATAAAGGTTGCAAACCCCGCTTCTCCCTTATTGACAAACAGTATTATCATGTGTCTATTTTCACATAGGTACCAGCTTACAAACGAGGAAATCATTATTTCTTTAACTCACTTTAGGAGCAGGAAGCAATATTAATTATGTTTACCACCTTGAGTTATTTATTAAGTACAATAAAACCAAGATATAAATAAATATGCTATGTCTACATTAATTTACACAATTTTCCCCAAGCAGCAACCCTTGTTGATATATAAATAACCTAGTCACCATAAAAAATACAGATAGGAATTAATTTATCAATTTGTTTAAAAAAATTGAATCAATAACACATGACTAGGTCTTGACAGAATCCAAAAGATTAAGAGAGAATGCCCTTCACATAATATTCAGTGTTTTATCCATGAAAAGGGAGATAAAATTGTATTTATTCCATCCTGATAATTATCCAAATATTAATCAAGTGCCACACCCAATAAATAAGGGGAGAAAAGCACAAAATAAAAAAATAAACAAAAAGAACATAAGTGATGTTGAAGGATTTCCTGTTTCCTTTACTTATGGTACAAGGGTATATATATATTTTTAGCAGGATCCCCAATTTACAAATCAGTTTTGAGACGCTATAACATGATTAGTAAAATCATCTGCCAGTCCCAGAGATCTATCGCATTAATGTCCCTAGAATATTAGTTTAGGAAGCACAGTGTTACAAGAACTACAACTACTCACCGACTCTCAGATTTACACGCTTCCATATTATCAGGGCATAAATTCCAGAGGCGAGTTAATTCTTCACTGTAAACCAAAACATAAAGCAAATTACTATTTGTTATATTTTGTGAATCATATAGCAATTATTCCTGAAGACAACTACTCTTCAACAAAGGCATAGGTTATGTATGTGTTTGTGTGCACAGGTATGAAAGACGGAATAGATTTTATACCACTAACATTAGCATCATCAACAAATAACAATACTGTTATTCAAAACTTTCCATATAATAACTGGCTTAGACTCACAGACAAATTTTTAATTCTATGCTCTCATGTTTAAGATATAAATTAAGATATAATTTAACAAGAAATTCTAAGATAGGTAAAATAAAATAAAATAAATCTGTGTGAGTTTTACTTATATTTTATTTGCACATTTCTATCTCAATTATCATTAAAAGTAGTCAAAGACAGATACAATTTATTTTGAGCAGTATTTCCAGCCTGGCAATGTCACTTTGCGTCACTTGATTTCCAATACAAAAGTAGAAATAAATTAATGAAGGACTGAACATACTTTCCCATTAGAATTTTTTTGTTAGGTCCTTTCCCTAAGAAATCTTCAGGCGCTGGTCTCTTTCGCACAAAAGGTCTCACTGGCTTGGAATCACTCTGTCTATAAAACAAGATCGTAGAGTTAAGAACTACCATAAGGGTAGGGTTTATACAGGTGGTCCTTGAGATATGACTGTAATGGAGCCTGCAGGACATTAAGCGGAACATGGGTAGAGGAGGCCCTTGGAGGCCTAGTATTACTTCCTGCCCACTGAGATCCTGCTGGTTTTAGGTCTGATTCCCACACCACCAGGCCCCGCACCGCCCTCTTCACTGGCTGTGTGGCAGCGTCACAGAAGCAGCTATCATTTTGATATGCACCCCATGCATGTCCAAAATGGCTGCCACTTGTGCATTTCTATAAAGATTGTACCAAGGAACTGTGGGCACCTTGAAAATGATGGCTGCTTCTGGAAGGCTACTGCATAGCCCGAGAATACACACATCCTTTCCCAACATGAGATATGGAGATTTTCAAAAGCTAAGTGTGTAATGGATGATGGGCATGTGGTGAATAGGCCCAAGGCCTGCAGGATCAAGAAGCATGCTGAAGAGGGTCAAGAAGACGGAGCCTCCTCGCTGACAGACCGTAGATCACGACTCTCTGCGGCTATGGTCCATGCTCTTTTGTTGGAGAGCCCTGATCATTACGATTAGGGGCTGAAGCTGCCTTGGAGGGGTGGTGGAGTAAGAGGAAGCCGCAAGCCAGGTTGATGGGAGCCGCATCTCCCCTCCTGGGCTTGGTCTTTTTCCCCCCCGAAGACAACTGCAGCAGTGGTTTAAAATGGCCCCCCCAAAGAGAAGGACTCAGCTGGATTAAGATTTGTGCAGGAGGGAAGAAAGAGGTGGATAACATCTGAACCGGGACAATTGGGCGACACAACTAAACAAAAGTGCCCCGGGATTAAGGTAACATGGAATTTTTCAGAAAAGAAAAGTGAGTGGCGAAATTACAAAGGAACAGGAAAAAAAATATATATATATATTTTTGACAGCTAAGTGGGACTTCGAACCGGGAAAGGAAGAAGCCAGAACTAAAGATTTAACTAAACTGGATTAAGATATTTTGGCAATAAACAGGCATAAAATAAAGCTGGACTTAAGACTGTCAAAAAATAATAATAATAAAGTTTACAAATTGGAGACTGGACTGTGCTGGAATATTGAGGATTGAAAAACCCTAAATAAAAAAATAGGGCAAAAAGGTGAAGACTTTGTATAATGGAGAATGCCACCTTTTGACAAAAACTTGAGCTCAAACAAAAGGGAAAGCATCCTGTTTCAGAATGAACTTGTGTGGATAAATTGAATGAACTTATCTGAATGAACTAAGTGTGGATAAGTGGGTAATAAGAATATTTCTGCAATTAAAAATAAATATTGAAACAAAGTAAGGATCTTAGAAAGTGAAAGCAGAACCAGAATAAAGAAAAAAGCAAGGAAAGACCGACTGTGGGATTGATTGATGTTTTTGGTATAAACCTTCAGCTGGAATAACTGAGAATTTTAGAAAATTGAAAGGAAAGTGAAAGTGTTTTTTTTGTGTGTGGACTTTAACAATCATAAAATATAAGAGTGTGCATTGATGATATCTCTTCAGGAATAAAAAGTGGAACTTAAAAATATGAGAGAATTACTACAGGAAAGAGGTGAATTACTTTGCTGTGTGTTAGAAAAAATGGAGATGGCGATTAAAGAACAAGAAGAAAGAGCTTCAGAGGAGTCGGAGTCGATTCAAGGAGAAGACATTTTAAATGGACAATTAACACAAAGAACACTACAAAGAAGTGGGGAAAGAAGGAAGGTTAAAAAGTTGAAATTTAAGAAAGCAATCAAAAGGGGGAATACCTGTGAAGTCAGGAAAGGCAGAAAGACCCAGCAGAAAAGGGGAAAGGAAGATATTAAGAAAGAGAGGGATATAAACTGGAATGAGAAAAGATATGGCGGAAAGAGGAGGAGAAGAAGCAGTAAGAAGCAGGTGCATGAAATAGAGAAATACAGAAATAGTAAAATGTTGAAAAGAAATTGTTTTTTCAGAGATAATGGTTGATGAATTAAAAAGGGGATTCTGCAGGGTGACAAGGGGTCATAAGAATATTTCTGCAATTAAAATATTTAGAAAATAGGGTAACATAGATACTGATAACTCTTATTAAAAATCAAGGGGGAAAATATGCTGTTGAATCCAAATGAAAAGATGTTATGATTATTATTGTAACTTCTTAAAAATAATGGTTTACTGGGAATCAAGATGAGGGAATAAAGGTATATTTTAATCATTGAGGTGTCACACTCAAAGCAGTAAAAGGGGGGAAACCTATACTTGTTTTTTTTCTTTAGTGTTAAAACTGGTATTAATTTAGAATTTATAAAAATGTATAATGGAAAGGGAATATGACAGATTAAAGAACCAACTAATTAATAAGTCAATATATTCTATAAAAAGCAAGGAGAGACTTTGGCAATCTTTTATTACTATTAGTATTATTATTATTGTTGTTGTTATTGTTATTATTATTATTATTATGCAAATACATATTGTTTATCTTTATTTTTAAAATAAATATTAAAGGATTATATTTGAAATAATTGAAATGAAACCAGAAGATGTTTCGATTGAGATTAATGAAAGAGGCTAGAATTAATGTGTTTCTCTCCTTACTGAAAATTTGGAATGGAAAAGGTAATAATAGAATTAAGTATGCATATATGAATGTATAATTGCTATCATATTTGTATGTAAAGGTGATAACCCAGAAATATGTTGTCCATTAAAAAGAGATTTTTGTTTTTATGGGAAAAACTGAATAAAATTTGTTAAAAAAAAAAGGAGAAGCAGGCTGAGGAAAAAGGGGGCCATAGAGAGGACCATAGAGCCACTATAGATAATCTTTGATTTACACAACTCTGGCCAGAATTTCCTTTTTTAGCAAGGTAGATGTTAAGGGATTTTTATGACCTTTCTTGCTATAGTTGTTAAGCAAATCCAGCTTCTCCCATTGACTTTGCTTGTTGGGAGCTTGGGAAAACAGGCACATAGTATGTATGGGAACAGGGAAGTCTGGATAGGAAGGCACTGAAGAGTGTGTGTGCAACAGCAGGAAAGCTGGGGAAAGAAGGTATGGGGTGTGTGCAAGAGCAGGGAAACCTTGGAAGGAGGGCCCTGGGGGATACATGTGAGCTAGTGAAGGGGGAAGAAGAGCACTGTTGGGTGTGCATAAGTGAGCAAAGGGGGAAAGGAAAGTATGATGCAAGAGAGCAAAGTGCAGAAGGAGAGTGCATGGTATGCGTGAAGGAAGGAGGAAAGGAGGGTGTGGTGCGTACAAATGAGTGAAGAAAGTCTGGGATGGGTGCAGGAGACTTCCCCCAAGTGACAAGCGACCTCCCCTGCCAGCTTTCCCATTTACTGTGTGTTGTGGTAATTCCCCATTAGGAGAATGAGTGCACACTGGGGGGATGTAGTGAGAGTAGTGTAGAATAACACACACACAGCACACAGCTACACTGTATAGTAAAATGTAGGTTTTTACTTCCAATAAACGTTTAAGCAAAGTCCAAACAATCAGTCCAAGTAATTCACAGTTATAGCAGTCAGTTTTTGAGTCCAGGGATAATCCAAATATCAAAGTCCAGTATCAAAAACAGTTCAGTAACAGACTTACATCAAACCCAAGAAGAACTATGATCAGTCAATAGGGAAAAATGTAGGAAGGCAACACTCTCAGCAACAAGAGAACAGGAATAAACAATCCAGTTTCTGGCTCCATCTTTTGGCCATTTGAGGAACCACACCCAATTACAATTTTAGCATTCTCTTAAAGAGACAGTATTAAAATGTCTATCCTGGTTTATATATTTTCCAACCCAACTGTTAGGTGACTTACATTCCTAACACTGTGCTTGAGGGAAGCCAGCAGAGACTGCTGGCAAATGGCAGTCAAGAGAGCATGGGCTGCTTAAAACTGGTGGTAAAGTGTGAACAGATTAATAAGGACCCAGATGGCGATCAAGCAACTGCAGGGTCCTGAAACAGCCGTAACTTGGGGCACCAGTCATAAATGCCTTGCTTCAGCACTATCATAGCTTAGAATAATCATTGAACAAATGATCATAACTCAAAAACTACCTGCAATGTTGATTAAAAAGAAATGTTTATACACACAACCTTTCTTTTACGAAGCTTGGACAGCCCTCATTTTTCCATGAATTCCAATTTTCTTCTGTGTTTAATATATGCTGTAAAGGCAAAAAATAGTATCAGTACGAAAAAGATCTCTTTTTTTTAAAAAAAAAGGTGGAAAATGAGAATTAGCAAAAAAGAAAAGTAGCTTTTCTATCTTGCTGAATAGTAGAAGTGCTCCACTGAATGTACAATAAATGTTTAAATTATTAATTATATCAATAAATTTTTAAAATTCAGAATTAAAAAAGAAGCCAAGTGGGAAAACTGAGTTCAAAAATCTCAAAAGCATAAATTTATTTTAAATGGTTACTGTGTAGGAGACCTGGTGCCAAAGAGACCAGTTTTACTTTAGAGGAGCCCAATTGCAATTGATGGTACTTATCTAAAGTTTGAAAGCCAGTTTGGTGTGGCAGCTTCAGGCTAGAAACTGGAAGCCATGAGTTCTAATCCCACTTTAAGCAGAAACCATCTGGGTGACACTGGACTAGACTTTATCTCAGTCCTATGAAGGAGGCAATGGCAAATCACTTCTGAAAAACCATGCCAAGAAAACTGCAGGAACTTGTCTAAGGCAGACTTGAGAATTGAACACAACTAAGCAGAAGGAAAAAAAAACCTAAAATCTAATTTAATTGAAATTTACCTCTACCATTTTGGAGAATCTTTTTCCATCAGGTGGGTTTTCTGATAGAAGCTGTAATTAGAAAAGCCACAAAAATCAAAAGTTGCAGCAGAGCAGCTAAAAATGTGGTGCTCAGCAATAAAAGCTGGAATATAACATGAAATGTGTTCAAAATAAAATTTATGAAAAATTTATTCCTAAAAGCCCCACTGTAAAATTAGATGTGCAAGATGATTAATTAATCTCACCTGGTAAACTTGTTTTGTGGTAGCTTCAATCCACAGGGACTGTTCATCAGTCAGAATAAAGTTTGAACTAGAAAATAAGGCACATGAGAGTCAAAACATGCACAGTGCATTTGATCCAGATTTTTCTTAAGCAGTAGCAGCAAATGCATCCGTTGAGCAGAGTTCCATACAAATACTCTCATGACAGAATTAGCAATAAATTTCACTAATTTTTCCATTGCATCACAGCCAGCCAACACTCTTAAGTCAGGACTGTCAAACTCATGGTCCATGAGCCATGCCCAGTTTAGCAAAGGGGGAAAAAGTCCCAATAAGTCATGTGACACCAGTTTGACTCCCCCACTAAGTAGCTTTAAGAGGTGTGAGAGAGGGAGGAATCAATGAAATTGGCTGCCTTCCAGCTATTGATACAGGACTGAAGTTTTATCTATGGGAGCCATTTACTAAGTTTACTGAGAATTATTTATATTTTTCTCTAAAAAATGATTATACACCACTATTTTCTGTTTCTCTCTGAAAGATAAAATATATGATGCTTGATGCAACCAAAACTAAGAAAATACTAACCTCACTGGCTTTAATGGAAATGTTTAATTAAATATTTAATTTTAGGCTGAAGATGTATGCTCTTTTTCAGATTCTGCCAGTTCTTAAAAGCAAAATAAAATAATCCTGACTTTAAAATGCCATTCTGTACGAGGTTTGTTCACTCCAATCTTTTCCTAGCACCAGAACTTTTATTGCAGTAATTTATCTGTTAGATTTGTTAGACTCGGGCTGGAATAAATACAAGGGAAGGGACTTTGTAGGTCTTCTATTGCAACCCCCTGCTCAAGGCAGGATACCAAGGATGGGCAACTTACTTTCCCAAGGGGTTGCGTGAGAAACTGGGACTGTGGCAGAAATGGAGAACTGAAGGGAAGGTTCGATTTTATTTTTACAACTAGTTATCTCTCATTTGCATTCAGTTACACTTTTAATTTACTACATTAATTTACATCTTATTTTTGTGTCCACACCAAGAACATCAATGATCTGAATATGTGAGATCACATTCAGAGTATAGAGCAATAAGCAGACAGCCCAGGAATCAAATGTATACGGATTTCTATAAAAGCAGTGCAGAGATGTATTTCAAAAACATAGTCAGAAGTATAAGTCTAAAAAATTAAAAATACAGTAATTACAGTTCAATAAACAGCATAATCAAAACCCATTTTCTGTATTATATTTCAACTTCTTTCTATTTAGAACTTTGAATAGATCATGGATACTTTCCAATATATAGCATTTAGAAGCAGATTCATACAAGCAGACAATGATAGCAGTGAATTGAATCACATATATTAAAGAAGTAAAAACAAAGTGTTTAAAAGACTTTCCTAGCTTACCTTTTAAACTTCACCTGTCCCTTTAAATACTGAAATAATATTAAATACTGCAATAGGATATGACGACGAAAATTGCTGTCACTCAACTGTAAATCCATTAACTATTAAAGACAGAGAGACAAACACAGACATTCTGTAGTTTTCTGTTTTTAAAATACAAAAGTAAGTAAAATGAAATTAATGGGGCATGTACAATTCAAATGGTTGAAACCACACAAGATGTTTGCTTCAGTGTATGATTTTTGGAATCAATACTAGGTATGTACATAAAATATTGAATTTAAGTATGAGACTTAGATTTTTCTAAGTCTTTCCTATCTTGATTCCAAAAAAATAATCAAATGTGAAAGTCTCTTTAACTGATTCTGAAAGACCAGATTTGTAATCATGCTAAGCTCACTTTGTTAATCTTATTTGTAAAATAAAAGTTACAATGTTATTTCTGGGAAATGAAATAGCCTTAGCTAAGTACACATTGCTGAAAAGTTGGGTGGAGCAAGCATAACTCTAGAGACACACCTGGCCATCACATTTATCAATAATCTTAATCCCAATCACATACTAATCTAGTCAGAAGTTGATTTTGCAGTTAATAGATCAAGTAGTTTTTGAATAAAAATATTTTTTTATGCTTTACCCAAATGACAACTTCCTTCCAGGTTGGCTACCGCTTTGCAGTATTAAATCTAATCAAAATACAGGGTTCCTTTTTATCAATCACTTCTTCACCAACATTTCACACCCACAATGGTACTTATGATCACTCCTCATATCTGTGGCTGTTGCAGCATTCCTTCATTCATGTGATTGCGAACCACGTACTCAGCGACCAGCGTGCAATTGCAACATCCCACAGTCTCATGATTGCCATTCTTTCAGCTGCCAGCTTTCCTCCCACCTTCCCACAAGCAAAGTCAATAGGAAACCTGCAGGTTGCAAATGACGATCCCGCAATGTTGCACTTAAAATGTTTTGGGGTTAGATTAATGATGGCAAATATTAAGTACTAGACTGTTGTTTCGAAGCGGCACAGTCACATGACACTGTGCTTGACGATCACATTGTTAAGCAACAGAAATTCCTGCCCCATGACTGTTAAATGAAGATTACCTGTACTTTCCTTCAGCATTTTTATTTCTTCATTGCTCGTTAGAAATAATAAGTTCTATAACACCAAAAATGTCTATGGAGATTCTCAGTCATCCAGGTCATGGTTATCCCAAAGGTCCTTTTTTCAAGAAGAAACTGGACTTTCTGGTTTTTCTTTTGAAGATGGTTCGCTTCTCATCCAAGAAGCTTCTTCAGCTCTGACGGGATGGTGGGAATTGGAAAGAAAATTGAAGAAATCCTTCCATTTCCCACCATCCAGACAGAGCTGAAGAAGCTGCCTGGATGAGAAGCAAAACTTCTTCAAAGAAAAACCAGAAAGTCCAGTTGCCTCTTGAAAAAAGCACCTTTGGGTTCTATAACACCAGTAATTTCTCTTTCGCCGAAATAGAAAAGCCCAGAATTCCAAATGTCTGCTCTTTTCCTTCAGCATTTCTGATAAACCCAGAGAGACTACTAGCCAAGAGAAATAACAAACCCTGATAGGTGCAGGGAGTTCAGCGACAAAACAATGAGATAATAATCCATCATTATTTCCTTGCCAACTGAAGTATTAATACAGTGGTAAGGATTAAGACAAAATTCCTTTTGCAATAAAATCTACTTTTAGGGACAGGAAAAATATACCTTTTCACTTGTAAGAAATTTTGCAAAATAAACATGCTCTCCTCCAGTTTTCAGCTCTTCTAATTTTTTTCTTGATGCCTGAGTGTCATCCAACTTGTAGCTCTCAAAGACAGTTAATACTTCTTCTGAGTACTTTTAAAATAGATCACATAAAATGCAACAATCAAATTATAGCCTCAGAACAGAAGTGATATTTGATGAGATGCAAATGATGCTGGTCTACTCTCTTTTTATTTCCATTACCCACTGTCCAAGAATGCATTTTATATACATGTACTAAACAAATGATTTCCAGTAAAAGATGGCTAGAAAAGAAGGATAGTCATTACAGATAAAATCCCCTCAAATAAATTGTAATTTGCATTGTGTTCTCTTACAACTCTTAATTAATGTTCCTTCAATACATTCTAAAATGTTTATTCATAGGCATTGTATTAAGGCATGAAAGTGCTGGGTGACTCTGGGTCAATTCCTTTCCAATAGCCCAACTCACATCAAATGGTTGTTGTGGGGAAAATAGAGGAAGGAGTACTGGGTATGTTCAACCTTTTGAGTTATAAAAAAGTGGGTTAAAATAACAATAATTATTTTGCTTGGAATCCCGGAAGTAATATGTATTTATATACCCACAAATGGAAATGAAATATAATAAGCACAATACCTTAAGAAATATTTTCCATGAGACCTTTTCATAGCACTGCACAGGATTTCTGAAGTAATCTTGAAGTGACCAAAATTTTCTGTACAGATTATAATCTATTGGAATGGAACTGACAAACCAATATTTACAATGTATTCATTCATAAATATATCTAGCTATTATTGAAAATAAATCTGGCACATTTATTATTTAAATACATGTGTACATACATTTGTTGTCCTATTGATATTACATAAACAAAGAAATGAGAACTTGTGCAACAGATAAACATCTTGGGATCTCAATAAACATAGCCATGACCCAATCATTTTCCCTATTTAATAAGATTTTAAACTAGACCCTCATAAAAATGGTAATGTACAGTAAAAGTTAAAGGCAATCTTTTTAACAGAAATAATTCCAATAGATTTCATACATTTTCTTTTATTTCATAACTGAGAATTTAAATTTATCTCTCCTTACCAACTTGTAGGAGCTTCATCATCTCCCATTTCACCTTCTTCTACTTCCATTCCTTCTTCTCTCTCCTCTGCATGCTAAAGTCACATAATTAATTTAATATTAATTTCCATTCCATCTACATGAGTAGAAAATTGTTCTACTCATTCAAAAGAAGAATAATCAGTAATCTGCTGAAAGACTTCAGTGGTCGCTCAAACAGAACAGACCATAGGTATTTTTAAAACGAACACTGAAATTCATTTCATAAATTGGGATGTTCTTTTTTCAGTTCTGCATCTCTACCAAAATTTGTTCCTTAAACAACTGATATAATTCATGATTTTGGTGCAATATAAATTAAATAATAGATACTTTATGTCTAAAATCACTTCATGCTCCTTCTCTTGAGATAATTACAGCCTGCTTATAATATCTACATTTTCCAAGTTTTCCATATTGTGTGCATAACAGAAAATAATAATAATAAAAAATAACCTTCTGTCCAAGGGTGCTGTCCTGCTCACTGGTGTTAAAAACTGTGATATTTTCCAAATTAAATTGACTTTGCAAGTTAAGCCCTGTAGGGGGGAAAATCTGATCAGGCAAAATAATCTGAAGTGATATTTGCAAATATCATAGTTTTCTGTGCACTTTATAAATAATTATACAATATTTCAATTTTAAAAAATGAAGACAATGGTACTTAAGAAAATTTGGAGGAAAAACATCCTGAATATGGCAAATTAGAGACATAAAATGATATTATGAAATTAGGACCAGATTGGGTTTAAAATATATGTGATAAATTAATCTGTTCATTATATTGCTTGCTGTTCATGCTTAAAAAAGAAACTTACCTGACTTTTCTGAAAGAGGAAATAACCTGGCCAAGAAGAGCTGAATTCTTCCACAAAACACTGTATTTTGTGATTTTGACAGTCTTCTTAAAAGATCTTAACATCAAAGAAAAATGTATTTAAGTTTCCAACGTTTTAAAAATGTAACAGGAATAGACTCTGGTATCAAAAGACAGCAGTAAATACTTTCCACAAATACAACCATGCATTCTCTTTAAACTCCTGTTTTTTATTTATTTTCCATATGAGAAGAATTGAACTATCTGGAGCAACTTTTGAGAAAATATGCTAAAGATCATGGTGTTACTAAGTTGCATATATACACAGTTCTATATCCTTTTCAGATAAATATATTATTGTTCAAATAAAAATGTAGATATGTCAAGCAAAAAGTGCTAAATAAACTAATATAGTCTTCAACTTACGACAATTGAGCCCAAATTTTATGTTGCTAAGTGATAAATTTGTTAAGTGAGTTTTGTTCCATGTTACGATCTTTCTTGCCACATTTGTTAAGTGAATCACTGCAGTTATTAAGTTAATAACACAGTCATTAAGTGAGTCTGGCTTCCTCATTGACTTTGCTTGTCAGAAGGTTGCAAAAGCTGATCACATAACTCTGGGATATTGCAACCGTCATAAATGAGTCAGTTGCCAAGCATCTGAATTTTGATCACATGACCATGGAGATACTGCAATGGTTGTAAGTGTGAAAAATGGTCATAAATCACTTTTTCAGTTACATTGTAATTTTGAATGGTCACTAAACGAACTCTTATAAGTTGAGAACTACCTGTAATGTTTCATTACAAAATTATACTCTTATATTTTGATCAACAATAGTTGGACATAAGTACAGTTTTAATAAGCAGCATTGAAAATTACACTGAAGGCTGTATTTTCATTGGCAATGCTAGGAAAAAGGCTACTCACCATTGCACATTCTCAGTAAATAATTCTTTCCCGCAGAGTAAAATGTGTTCTAAAAATAACATATAATTCAACATGATATCATAAGTTGATATTTAAAAAATAGGATGAACTTAATTACATTAGAAAGATAATCTTAGTAGGATTATGAATGCTATAAAATATATATTTCAAGCTTCAGAAAAGCTTCTCATGCATGCTATAAAATATATATTTCAAGCTTCAGAAAACAGAATTTAGAAGGACATGTTCTGTTGATTCAACGTTCCCAGAAATGCAAAGGCAAATTCTTTTCTTATAAGGGATATTCTTCATCCTGAATAAGGTATTTACATTTTGCAAATAGGAATAACTAAGCTGAAAACAAGAGCATTTTGTAAGACATATCTAATTCACACACCCAGAAATTTTATTTTGGGGAAGGTAGTCCTTTGATAGCTTTGAAAAATCCTTTGTGATTTTAAATACTAAATTGAATACATTACACGAAGCTAAAAAGGCTGATAAAGTACCACAGTGAGTTACATGTTTTAATTCATGAACCAAAAAAATATTGTTATATTTTTAACCAGTTTTGAGAGATCATCATAATCCACATACAACTATCTAAGAATTTATCTAAGTTATTTGCTAGTAAAATATACAATGCTAATCAAAGTCACTCTATATAACCATGGCTTAAACATCCAAAAAATGTTGGATTAAGAATGCTGTTGAAGCTGTGCAGCCAATGCAGTCACAAGTAATTTTACGCCAGTGGACTTAACAAAGCTTATCAAAGTTCACAACTTTTATCTATTTTTTTCTCAGAATCCCACCCAGTCCTCAAAAATGCTTGGTTCTTAAGTATTTGCACTTCTTTCCTACAATTGATAAATGACACAATTACATACTTAATATCATGTAATACAGTGATCAATTTGTACTATTCCAAACAGTGTATCTGTTTGTTTTACATAATTCTTGCATGATAACCAAATTATTCACCTGTTAATCTATTACAAAAATGAACTTTTAAAACTTAACAAATTCCATGATACTTACCGATTTCCATGTGGTAACGTTTTTTTCCACAAAGGTGAAAATTTTATCACACTGATCCAAAGGAAGGCAATCCAAAACATCTCCCAAGAGCACAAAAGGAGTTGATGCAGTACAAATACCTTAACGGAAGAGAATCCGTTTATGTATCTGCTAAAATGATTTTTTATAAAACGTAAGAACGGACATTTTTTTCAAGAATCTCGCTAGTTACCAATAATAATACAGACTTTGATTTTCATTGTTTATTATAAATTGCCTTTAAAAATATTGTACAAGTTGTCCTTGATTTACAATTATTCATTCACCACTCATTCAAAATTATAGTGTTTGAAAAAATGTACCTTATGACCCATTCTCAAAATTCTGGCTACCAAAGAATCCCTGTGGCTATGTGATCAACATTGATCACATGCTTTTCTGTGGCACGGAAAAGGCACAGCACATATTTCCAGAGACACCATCTAAGACAGGCACTATTAACAATATGTCAGCTGCTCTTCACAGCTACCGGTTCTATAGAACCGGTTGAACTGGTGGCATCCCACCCCGGTGCAACTATTTATCTACTTGCAGCTGCACGCTTTTGAACTATTAGGTCAGCAGGAGCTGGAATGTATGACGGTAGCTCACTCCGCCATGCAGCAGTCTTCAGGTCTCAAATGGTGTCAGGCTAGCATCACTGCACAGGTTTCAGATTGCTTAAGGCCTCAGGCCTCAACTTCAGACCCAGACCCAGCGCTGCCATTGATGAGTGCAGGACTGCCCAAACAGCATAGATTGGGCAACTGGGAAATAGGCAGGTGACTTACTTCAGTTGTTAAGTGCTGCTGGGTGGGTGGTGCAGTTGTGGCTTCGCATATTACAGAACCCTATAGCACAATTTGCATGCAGTGTGTGCCAGGCCCTCCAGGGCCTCCCCCACTCCCCTGCAACACCCTACAGGCCTTATTTGAGACTCCCTTTGTTTAACAACCCATGATTCTTGGTTAATGATGACAGCTAGGAATGCCAGTATTGTGGTCACTAAATGGTGTGTTCCTGTGGTATCTCACTTTATCCCCACACTGCTTAATGATTGAAATTCCATTCACAATTGTGGTTGTAAGTCATCCTCAAAAGTTATTCTTACAGCTAAGTAAAGCTGTAGTAAAACTAATGAACATTGCTTTGATTGTAGCTGCAGGTCAATAGTTTTAGCCATACACTTTAGCTTTCTACTTTGAGACAAATTAAAAACTTAACTTAATTCTGCTTAAAATCTGTAGAATTAGAGAAAATACTTTATAAAATGTTAAAATAACCTGAAGTGCATGGCTAATGCTACTAACTGCAGTTGCAATCCGAGCAGTGTTCATTAGACTATAAGTTTATTTAATGGAAGCTATTAACCTGTAATCCTAGGTTCAACAAATTCATTCAAACTCAGGTGTTAATGTATACTCTGGAATATTAAATGCCAATGTAGAAATATGTAGGCTTTAAATAAAAAATATAAACATCCTCGGTGGCACAGTGATTAGAGTACTCTACTGCAGGCTACTTCTGCTGACCATTGGCTGCAATTTGGCAGTTCAAATCCCACCAGGCTCAAGGTTGACTCAGCCTTCTATTCTTCCGAGGTGGGTAAAATGAGGACCCAGATTGTTGGAGGCAATATGCTGACTTTGTAAACTGCTTAGAGAGGGCTGTAAAACACTATAAAGTGGTATATAAGTCTAAGTGCTATTGCTAAATATTCCACTATGCTAGCAGTGGCTACCTCAACTTGTACATTTGTTACCATTCACTGTGATTGGAAATATGGGACTAAACTATGCTTTCTAACAATTTAGGCCAGTGGTTCCCAAACTGCCACTGCCCCTTGGAACTACATATTCATCCTTGGTGCCCCCCACCCAGGGGTGGGATTCAAATTTCTGTGGGCATGGCCTAATTTGAGGGTGTGACTTGCTGGTCATGTGACTGGCTGGAGTGGCTTGCTGGCTGGGCGTTGCTTGGTGGTCACATGACTGGATAGGTGTGGTTTGGTGATCATGTGACTGGGTAGGCATGGCCAGGTGACTGACAAACCAAATACAAGTGGTCCTCACTTAATGGCCGGTTGTTTAGCAAATGTTCTAATTTATGACTGGCCTCCCCAGAGCTACTTGACTTGTTTCTGGAGTTTTGACAGCCATGCACACACATACACACACACTTCCTTCTAACCCTGCTGGAGCAGGTCATTGGACTAGAATCAGCAAAGCATCTCTGATTAGATTCTAGTAGTGAATAGAATCTAATCAGAGATGCTTTGCTGATTCTTGTTGATTTGTTTTATTTGTATTTCTTTATTTTATGTTGCTGAATTGCATTGACGTGTGTGTCCCTTCTTGTGCACAACCCAGAAGCCTTTGTGATTCTTTGTAGCAAAAATTACCGACCTGTGGATTTGCTCTACTTTTTAAACGTGCCGCCACTGCCGCGTTCTAGGTGCCTGCCCCACAGGTCCACCCTATTGAGCCTATTGCACCGGATGGACCTGCCCAAGCAAGTCCGAGCAGATCGGTGCACCAAGTCAATGGGGTGAGCCTAAGGAAAGAGAGAGAGAGAAAAGAAAGAGAGAAAGAGAGAAGGAAGAAAAGAAAGAGAAAAGGGAAAGAAAAAAAAAGGACAAAGAAAGAGTGGGGTAATGGAAGGAAGGGACAGAAAGAAAAAGAAATAAAAAAGGAGAGAGGGAGGAGAAAGATAATGAGATGTCTATTCTAGTCCAATCACCTGCCCCAGTAGGGTTAGAAGGGTGTGTGTGTGTGTGTGTGTGTGTGTGTGTGTGTGTGTTCTCCTTGTAATTTACAAGTACCTTTCGGTTTTGCAGATTGGCATTGGACAAAAGATGGAAGTAGTATTACTTCCAAGTGGACTGAATTAGTAAAGAAACTGAATTAGTAAAGGTATTTTACATAATAGCAATAGCACTTAGACTTATATACCGCTTTATAGTGCTTTACAGCCCCCTCAAAGTGGTTTATACAGTCAACATATTGCCCCCAACAATTTGGATCCTCATTTTACCACTTCAGAAGGATGGAAGGCTGAGTCAACCTTGGTGGGATAATGCAATATTTATATAAGCTATGTGTTAAGTAATATAAATAATATGAACAAGTTTTTTTTTAATTAATGTAGAATCTAGTCATGACATTTTATTTCAAAGCACTAACAAAGGAAAACAGACTCACCTTCTATTACCCCATTAATAACAAGCGAAATGATAGCCAGGACATTTTCACAAGAAGTTTTATTTATCTAAAAAAAAAAAATAGCCATCAAGAGTGGAATCATATAATACTTGGAACAGACTACAGTGCATTATCTTAATGGACTGCATTGGAAAGTTATCTATTTCCCCTGTGGTCCCCACAAATTCTTGGAAAACCATATATTAGAAAAAAAGTGTTTTATTTCCAGAACTGAAGATGGTGAGAAATCTCAGGATCATGTTGAGGTATAGACAAGATTTTGATAACGTCTCATGAATATTTCACTCTTAATGATAATGATAATACTAATGGTATTAATAAGAACTAAACCGTTTAAATACTTATCTTGCTCATCACATCCTGATAGTCCATGTTTAGCAACAACTAGGGCCAGAAATTCAGTTGCTAAGTGAAAAATCATATGACTGCAACTATGTTTATGATTTTACCTCAACTTTCCTTTGCTTTACATGACATTACATGTAACCTCAAATGGTGGAGTAAGTTTCCAGAACTCCATTTAAGAGGAAGCTGGGTAAATTCTTACTGCCCCTTTCCCTCACTCCACTCCTCCTTTGAGATGCTTACTCCAGATCTGACAATTGTAAGATGGGAAACAATGTTTGTATTTTGCATTTACATTCATTGGAAATAAGAGATTAACCAGACACATAATAGAAAATACACATTGAAAGGAATGTTATGTACTAGCTGTTTACCTAGCACATTGGCATTTAGGAGGCAAAAAAAGAGGAAAGTGTGAAATTGATCAAGGTTTTGTCAATTACAAGTAGCAGCTGCCAACCAGTGAATCAGTCACAGAGCTGAATCTTCCCCTAAGGGAAGTGCTAGGGAAAAGAAGAGATTGCTTGTTTAGGCATTCTCTCCACTCTATGAGGGGAGAAAAGAAAAAAATAATAGGTCAGGCACAAGGCGACACATAAGTGACTGTAATGGCAAACGGGACTGAGACACAGATAATGAGAAGGTCATAAATGCAGGCATTGATCACAAATTTACTTTTTCATCACAATCATAACTTCAAATTGTTGCTGAGGCAATCACTATGCAAGATCTACTTGTACAGCATCCTTGATTCCAATGCTAATTTCATGCAAGGTAAATAACATGTATGAACAGTGTTTCTTTGGGCCATATATAATCTGTGATGACCCAGGCCATGATACAAAGGCAACACAGTCAAATAAGCAATAAAAGTCCCTTTATGATCTCTAATTTTGCCCCCAATATCCAAGTTACCTTCGTCAGGAGAAAAACTCTCCCAGAACAGCCTTTAACTGTAGAAAATGCAGTCCAAAACAAGGTACATACAAACTGTAACTAAAAATCCAAACAAACCAAGCTGAAGTAATTAGCTTGACAGGGCAGAAGGAGTTTCAGATTTAGGAAGAAGCCAGGAATAGAGATAAGCCACGACGATACAAGATAAATTCATGTGTGCTCCCAATAACTTGCAGTGCTCAGCTTCCTTGTTTATACACTGTGTTCCCAGCTGCAGCTAATGAAGGGAATCAGGGCCCTTTCCTCCCCCGTAAGCCAAACAACTCATGTTGCTCCCTTCTCCGTTCCTCCCTGCGTGCCCTAGAATAAAGAGGGGTTGGACCTGGATTCCCTCTCCCCTGCTCCCCAGCTGGACTTTGCCCTTCCCCAGTTTCTTCCACAGCCAACAGAGCCACACTTCCACTCCCTGTCAGCTGTTCGGTTACCCCCTCCGAGTCAGATTCTGACAGCAGCATGACATAACCTGTGAAACTAAATATTCTGAAGCCAGGACACCTCTATATATAAAGGTATCATTTAGAGATGTTCTCACCTTGACTAAAGAAATGGAAAAGTCACAACTGAAGCAAAGTTAAGCTGCTTTATTGGTTTGACACAATGTAGTCTTATAGAATTTCAGGCTTACTAATATAAATGCATTAAACTTATTGATTCAGAAACAAAATGCATTGTTGCATCCTCTGTACACTGCTCAACTTTCTCATGGTCCTGCTGTTTCAAAGTTGATTCAAAAGCTGCAGAAGTAACCTCTTGAACTAGATATAATTTGAAGTGTTCTGGACATTCAACCTTTTTTTGAGATCAGACCACAGTCACACTTCTGAAAGTTTACTTCCAGAAACTGAAAAATTATGTACAGTTTAGAATGACATCATTCAAGATATTCAATTAACTTTCACATACACAGTTTTTCAAAAACTACTCACAATTTCTTCTTCCAGAGCAACTCGGAAAGCTTGATCCAGTGTTAACTTTTTTTCATTTTCACTAGAAATATATAAAAATAATAAATTGCTTTGCTAAAGCTTTCAATTTCAATAAAATACTATATATTTTTTGTTATGATAGCAAATCAAATTGAAATTTACCTTCCAGGAATCTTGCTGAATGCATTCAATAAAGGCTTAATGGTTTTGTTTTTGAGTGCATCTCGAGTAGAGTTCTAAGAGAAAAATGAGAAATAACTTATTTGCTTATCAGATATTAAAACAATGTGTGTTTTAGAAAATCTACATCAAACTTATATTTTAAAATATCCCAGGGACCACTAACTGGTCCTGGGGGGGGGGGGGTGGCCTAATTTTTGGGTGTGGCTTGGTGGTCATGTGACTGGCTAAGCATGGCTTGTATGTAAATATTATAAATATTTATATATTGAATTTTTTATAAGAAAAGAGCAACTTTTACCCAAAATCAGGCAAAGCAGGCAGGCAGATTGAGTTGCTCACAGAATCACAGATTCATTCAGAAATCTATCTATCTACCATTGGCTAGCTCAGTCTGTCACATAAAATTTGCTTACAAGCAAACTCACAAAATTAACTCACAACATACCATGTATGTAAATATTTATATATATATATATATATATATATATGTATGTATGTATGTATGTATGTATGTATGTATATATATATATAAAAAGCAATTTTTACCCAAAATCAGGCAAAGCAGGCAGATTGAGTTGCTCACAGTGTTGCTTCAGTGATCTATCTATCTGCCATCAGCTAGCTCAGTCTCTCAAATTTGCTTGCAAGCAAACCTTCAGCCCTAAGGGAGGTTCGGCTGTGCTTAGCTAGAAAGCAAGAAATCCAGCCATTTCCTGCTTCCTAGATAATCTAAATCTCCTGGCACAGCAGAACAGATGATGGTCAGCAAAAGGAAAAATAACAACTTAGCAGGCAAGTTTGCTGGGTAAGGAGTGAGTGGGCAGGGCAGGTTCCTGCGGGCCATGTGGGATGAGCAGCCTTGTGTTTCTGTGCAGCCTGGATTAATTGCTTTGTGGGGATGCTCTGGGGATGAGATTTCTCTGCGGCCCACCAAAATTTTGCCGCGGCCCACCAATTGGCGACTGCTGGTTTAGGACATAAACTGAATTATAGCCAACAAAAATGATGTCAGACTGCACTCCTGCTGTGCATGGACAAGTCAGGAGCCTTCATTTATTATTTTATTATTTTCAAAACACCAGAGTTTTAGAACCTCTGTGATGCTGTAAAATAACAAGTGAACGTTCTCAGCTTGTCTAAGCAGAACAGCAATGCAATCTGTTATCAGTCCAGTTGTGCATAGAATAATGGTTTGTACGTCAAAAGCTGAACATTTATCAGAACTTTTGCCCACGGCGGGACTCTCTTTTTATGGGCTCCTTGTTGCAACTGAGCACTGCACAAGATGAGGTAGCCAAAACCAAGGTGTTTTTACCTCGTCTTACCTTCCCCAACGTCCAAGAGTAATTCTCTCAATTACTTCTTGGGGATGTCATCCTGGGCTGATGTTGAACCTACATGTCTATTCTAAGCACCACTTCCAATACTGGAAGAGCACCTTGTGATGGGAGGCAAAGCTTAGTGAGGCTAAACAGGAATAAAATGCACCCCTTCTCAAATTGGCAATCAATCCCTGGGGATCCCTACTCACCATTTTAATTTTCTGAAGTAAGGTCATTACAGATAGCTGTCAACCTATAGCTCAACTTCCGAAAAACGTCTAAACTGATCAAATATAAATGTGCTGCACTGACGTAATTTACATTTAATATAAATTATAAAGACATTGGGTCTCTGGTGTCTCTCAGCACGCTTGTTTTCATGCAGACGTTTCATTGCCCTAACTGGGTAACACATCAGTGCCTAAAGATGTAAACACAGTAATTGTACACATCTTGAGTTTGACAGTAGCCCACTCACAAAACCATCAAAATCTTATTATGACCCCCAAAATAGCACCAATAATTTCCATGCTATACCAAGACAATAACCGCCACGTAATGGGTTACTAAGGGGGGGAAAAAAATCAACAATAACTTTGCAACGTTGCTCATTAATAGAAGTCGGACAGAATGGCACTCCCGGGTGCACGCCTGGTCATCGAGGATGATAAAAACGGCAGCACCAAGCACCCAAAAGAGCGCAGAGGCGGTCCGCCAAAGAGAGAGGAAAGATCTCCATTCTAAACGCTGAAAGAGGATGAGAAATGCAACCGACGCCAGTCTGAACTCGAACAGAGCAACACGCAAAGGACGCGAGAAACGGGCCTGGGCCCCATCCTTACTCGCGCTCCATCTGAAATCCAGTCGGGAGGTCTCTCGCTCCACCGATTTTAGTCTCCCACTTACCATGAAACGCAACCGCGCCTCCGGCAAGCTGAAAAGCGTCGGCGGCGACATACTTGCTCCTGACAGACTCCACCGCTGACGCACTCCATTGACGTCATCTCACGGCGCTGGAAGAGGATTCTATTTGGCGCGCGAGCGCCCCTTGTGGCCGACATTGTCCCCGACGTACACTGCGGGGGGGGGGGGGGAGTCCTCTGTAGCGGAAGAGCGCAGTGTTTTAGCGCGAGAATGCCGAGTAGGGAATTCTGGGACCTGGAGTCCAGGCATCTTCAAGTTGCCGAAGTGAAGAATCTCTGCTTTGGCCGGTTGCCTTTTCCGCCCAGCCGGTCGGCCTATTTCTGGACGGAGGGAGTTATTCGTGGAAGTCAGTAAAATATATATTTATTAATTTTATCTAAATCGAGGGTGTTAGTTGATAAAAAGATTAGGTGAAGGTTTCTTGCGGTTTCTGAAAATGTGTGGCCATTTTTATGTATAAGACAAAAAGCAGTTGCACAGGGACCAGGTTTGATTGATTGATTTGATTTATAGCTTCCGATCTCACAATAGCAACTCTGGATGGTTTATATCATTTAAGAATAATATTAAAAACACAAAAACATGAACAGGGAACTAAACCAGTATAAACAAATCATAATCCAATCACGGGTTCCAGCACACTCCAACTCTCATACCTGGGACACATCCATGTCTTAAGGGGCTTCTGAAAAGGGGGCAGGTTGAGACTGATATAATTTTGTGGAGGGACAAGCACAGCCACAAAAAAGGGTCATTTCCTGGGTCTCACAAGATGACATTCTTTAACTGATGGAGCCCATAGCAGGCTTCTCCTGGATCTAAAGGGGTGGACAGAAACAATCAGAGAGCAATGCCATAAATAATCTAATCCTATGCCATGAAATTATGAGGAAGACCAAGCACCTTGAATTGCAACCTCGTGTGTCTCCCTCTGGCCAGCACAGCTCATTGAACAGAGGTGTAATATGTGTCATAACTGCTCATACCACTGCATTCTGATTCTGCAATTCTGGATGCTCCTCAAGGGTAGTCCCATATAGAGCATTGCAATAATCCACCTGGGATATGACTAGTCATGAGGGACTGTAGGCATCTCGCCCCCCCACCCCCAGTGCAGGAAATGGTGCAACTGATGCACAAGCAGAGTTGTGCAAAATTCCTCCTGCCCACTCATTGAATAGGAGTTGCAAGGCCGGGAGGACCATCAAGTTGCACACTGGTTCCATTTGGGGTAGTGCAACTGCTCCAGAACTGAAGCTGGAAAATCCTTGAAGACAGAGTTCCGTAAAACTCAAAGCCACTTCACCTTCCCAGGATTGAGCTGAAGTCTATTCTTCCCCATCCAAGACATATTTACAGTTGTAGCAAAAATAATATCTAGACATGTATGAAATCCTAAACCTTTAAACCTGATAACCCTTCCAATAAAATTTCTCTTCTAAAAACCATGTAAGCTTTTTTGTGTGATTATTCAGCAAAGTCTCACTGTGTTCCGTGATGTCTGGGTGCTAATAATATTTAAAATTGTTCTATAGACACCTAGTTGACTTCTACTCATCAAAGTAGAAATCTCCCAAAATACAAAGTAATTGTCTAAAAATAACACAGAAGGAAAAGTATGATAGTAAAATAAAAAATTAAATGGTTCTTGCGGTGTCTATTCCATCCTACTGGTATATGAGACCCCTGGTTATCACTGAAGATAAAGACATAAACCCTGTCTTATACAGAATGACCTTTACCATCTCAGGATTCAGATGGAAGGGAAGAGCGCTAGTATGTATTCTGGTTGTATTGCAGAAAATTAGCAGAGCAAGAAGGGACTGAGAAAGAATCACAATGGAGGCTTGTGTATTGCTCCATGCCCATCAGATGCAAACTGGGGCAATAAGGAGAGGAGTTTTCAGTAGTGTTGTTCTTGTTATGAAATATTCTGTGCTAGGAGTACATGGTACCTGTATGTAGTTTTTAGCAACAGCTGAAGAGCTTACTTTATTGTCCTAGTGTTCCATTTATATTATTAAATCATGAAATATAAACATTTTAGAAAGTATTTTTATTGTTAATGTTCTATTTATTTCAATTTTGTCACTGAATTCTTCGATCATGTAACAAAATAGACATGTGCACACTGAAAGCATCCTTTTGGGGTGCACAGCACATGGAAAGACTGGAAGTACATGTACAACAGGAAGATGAAATATGTAAACTTCAGCATAAAAATAATAGTCAAAAGTATAGGAATGCAGTGGACTGGTTCCCATTATTCAACCCAATAAGACCTAATCTCATCATATCTAACCTTTATACAAGTGATTTAATTGGGCTCTCGATTGGTGTGATTGAGATTAGATACAGTTTAGCATTGAGATCTTGATTAATCATCACCTTAATGCTTTTAAGTTGAGCATCCTGATGCCAGTTATTGTAATTAATGGTATCAGAATCAGGATTATTTCCACATGGGACCTGGATCTAAACCAATATTTTTAACTAGTAATATTTCTGAGAAAGAATTTCTAATGTATTGCTGTTTTCTTAATATAGATGTCATGAGAAAAATATTTACTTGTGCATTAAGTAAACAGGCTTTTATTTTGCAAGTTCTTGATAAGGCTTTTATCATGCAAGTTCTTTCAGACAACTCTCCCTCCCTAATCATATTAAGAGCAAGTTCAGAGCTATTTTCCTTGTCCTTGTATTAAAAATGGGTACACAAGTATTTTCATGCCTCATTTTGCCTGTTCATATAACTGAAAGCTTTGAATACTTCCAAACAAGGATATTAATTGTGCAACCCGACAACTTTGTTCAAAAAATGTTTGACACACTCTAACTAGAAGTGTCAGATGCACTCTATTGTTGGTAACCCATGAAGATTTTCCCACTGTATCTTTATTCTGCAAGGAGAGGAGAAGGCAGGGCAGTGCAGGAGAGTGGAAGGGAGGGGGAGAGGGAGGGGAGGGAGGGAGGAAAGAAGGAAGGAAGTACTAGGAACTATCAAAGTCAGAGCTCAAGTTCTCAAAATTATTCTGAAAATTAAATTTCATTTTCAAATTTATGGAAAGTAATTCTGAGTAAAATTCTACAGTTCTGCAGAAGCAGTTCTCTATTCACAGTAATTTGAGGACTGAATATTGCATATGTAGTATTGAGGATATGAATACTACAGTGGTTTTTAAATGTCTTGTGGAAAGGCAAAACAAATGCACTTAAGTTTGTATACAAAAACATTTTAACGAGTGGTCGCATTGTCTGGTGAAATCAACTTGATTTGATGGCAAAATGAAAGGCATGTCAGAATATTTGTCTTGAAAGATATTTGCCTTTTATTTATTTTCCCACTTCATGGCATAAGACAATTTTGTTTAATTTGCTTAAGCCCCTGTCCCACTGCACCAACGGATGCAAAGAGGATGTAAAACGTTAAAAACAGCTTGCCATCTGTTGGAAAACGCGATGCATCCATTGTGTACTCACTGCATACGTGTTTCATAGACTCTATCCCTCGAGCATCCGTCCACTGTGATTTCATCCGCGCAAGAAGTTTTGAGCTGCACAAAACTTTTTGAACGGATGAACTTTCTGCCGCGTACGATGTACATCTACAACATATACGGGCTACAAACGTTCTGTGTCCATTATCATCCGTTAAACGTCCGCTGTATCCTCTCGGCATCCTCTGGTCATCTTTGCAACTCACATCCGCTGCAGCTGAAAACGGAAAGAGGGAGGAAACGAAAGGTACATGGAACGTCCACACAACGATAGTAGCAAGGAAATAGAAAGGATGCAAGCGGATGCATCTCATATATAAAGGATTAAAACGGACAAAACGTTTGTATATAGGATGTATCTTGGATATTTAGGATGTCTGCAGTATGTCTAGAATATGTAGAAGGACACCTAGCGGACAACCAATATTTCCTATAAAAAGGGGGAGGAAATCACCTGGATCTCAGTATGAGTCCAGCAGCCGTAGTATACAGACCTCTTCACCCTTGGTCTTGGTTTTCCACATCATCCATTGTTCTCCACTATGGATCATAACACAGTCCGTATGGTAGCTGCGATCATTCATCACCAGAAACAAGCCCTGTTCAGACTGTTTCACCTTTTATACACAAGGAGAAGAAGGAGATGTCCAAGAGCTGTATGGATCCGAGGATGGATCGTGAGAAGAAAGGAGTTTGGACTGTATGACCAGTTGATGGTGGAGCTGAGGAATGAAGACCTTCATGCATTCCATCACTTCATGAGGATGCCACCAGCCATGTTTGACGAAGTTGTAGAGCGTCTGAGACCCAGGTTGATCAAGCCAAGCACCAAATTCCATGCCGACTTGGACCCTAGACTGAAAGTGGCACTGACTCTGTGCCACCTGGCCTCTGGAACCACATACAAAAACATGCAGTATGCATGGAGGGTGCGACACAACACCATCAGCAAAGTGGTCAGAGAAGTGGTGCAGGCCATCATCGAAGAATACGTGGAGGAGCTCCTCAAGTGTCCCACCACTGAACAAGGCTAGAGGAAACTTACAGAAGAGTGATATCAGAGGTGGAACTTTCCCCACACCGTTGGAGCCATAGATGGGAAGCATGTGGCCTGCAAAGCTCCAGCCAACTCAGGGTCCACTTATTTCAACTACAAGGGCTTCTTCAGTATCATTCTCTTTGCCATGGTTGATGCTGACTACAAGTTCATCTACATCGATGCTTCAGGCAATGGGTCAGCTTCAGATGGCCAGGTATACAACACCAGTGACCTCAAGGATGGGCTGGAACACAACCTCATCATGGGTTTTCCAGATCCAGACCCCCTACCCAATGACACACAAGATGTGCCCTACTTCATCGTTGGTGATGACGCCTTTTCCCTCAGAACCTACCTCATGAAGCCCTACACTTCAAGATACCTCACCCGTGAAGAGAGGATCTTCTCTTTTACAGGCTGTCCAGGGCAAGACGGGTGGTAGAGAACAACTTTGGCATCCTGGCCAACAGGTTCCAGATACTTCTCACCACCATGCAACATCACCCAGAGACTGTGAGGAGCATCGTGGAAGCTTGCTGCATCCTGCACAATCTCATGCGCACCTGCTAGCCAATATTGCAGAACAGACTTGTCGACCGTCAACAAGGGAATGGGGACATGGAGCCTGGTGAATGGAGGCAAGGACAAAACCTGACAGACACTGTGGATGTACAAGGGCCCAACAGAGCTTCACATGAAGGGAAGAAGCAGCGCAACCTCCTGAGACACTGGTGCAACTCCCCAGCTGGAGCAGTGCAGTGGGATGGTAGACAGGATGGTAGATGCTTAATGGATGCTTCCTTGAGCCTGTCTCATAACACTGATGAGATTGTGCCATGTATGTTGAGTGGTCCTATGATGAATAGGGCATTAATAAAGAGCTTTGTTTATTTTGAAATGTGTTGATCAATGAATAAATTGTTGTTGATAATAAAGGTCCATATGTGTGGCAGCTGGGAAGGTGGACCATACAGTCCCACTGTGCTTGCACTGGAGGTTTATCAATCCCACAACTATCCTTATCTATCCCACAATTATCCTTATCTATCCCACAACTATCCTTATCTATCCCACAACTATCCTTTTCTATCCCACAAGCATGCAAAGGCTTAACCATTTGTTCAAGGTTTTCACCAACACTTTATTAAGTAAAAAAAATGAACCAAGTGTCTCAAGCAAAGATAACCTTTATTAACTGTCTTAAGTAAACTGTATGACTCTATTAAAAAAGCAAAATGAACCAAGTAAAGTGTCTTAAGCAAAGATAAAGTGAACAAGTAACAACTCAGTCTCTGGCACTATTCTCAGTCACTCTGAGTCATGTCCATGGTCTCAACTGTTAAGCGACCAGGGACTGTGAAGGTGGCTCTGGCTTGAGTGCTGGTCTGATGCACCATTGGGGTGCTTGGCCCCGAGAGTACAACAGGGGATGGTGTGTTCAGGAAGCTCTCAGAGAGCTGACTCAGTCCCGTGAGATTGAGAGGTCCTTCATCAAGTACCTGGGATGTCAGGCATAAGACTGAAGACAGATTGTCTGTTGATGGGCTTGGCTGTGGGGTGGAGAAAGGAGGAGTGTAGTGGGCCTGTCTGGTCTGCAGCTGGGTGAGGTGTGGTGTCTATGGCGTGCGATGAACCTGGGCCTGGACTGGGAAGGTCTGCTTCTGCTGTGGGAAGTCCTGGTAGTCGTAGCCTTGATAGGTAAGAGGCTGTTGAAAGCTGTGGAAGGGCTCTGACATCACCTGGGGTGGAGGAGCAGACCTGGACTGGGTAGGAGCAGCTTCAGCTGGGCCTTGAGGGTTGTGCAGAAGTGCTGTTATCTTCTCCTTCATCACCTGGTACTGGGCCTCGGGCATATCCCTGAGGGTGTGGCTCACATAGGTGATGAAAGTGTGGTGACTGGAGGATCCTCTGTCCAAGTGGATCAGCTGAGAGACAAGTTCTGTGCTGGTTTTCACTGTGTCCCTGATCTCCAACAGGACAGTGTGGCTCTGGCCCTCCAGTCTGCCTCTCTGTCTGCATCCTGTGGAGCTGGGGGTGGGGGTGCGTTGGTCTCTGGTGGCTGCCGCTTCTTCCTCCATTTGTGACAGGGGATCCTCCAAGTCTGGCGGCATGGGGAGTGCAGCTGTCGAGGGGGGTCCCTGCTATGGGGCCCTCTGAAGACACCTGCCTGGACAGGGTAGCTGGCTCCTGGCTGGAAGAGGACTGGCTGTCTATGGGCTGTCTGAGGGAGAGGGGTGTCAGAGGGGCTGCTCCTCGGTGGCGGACCTCACCCTCCAGGAAGCTGCACTTGGCCATGATGTACATCTCCCGGTCAGTGAGCTTGACAGCGGCCTGCCCAGATTTTTTGAGATGTAGTTTGCCATACTAGGTGTGCATGTGCTTCCACCATCCCAGGAGTAGATCTGCAGTGGAGCCCAGGTCTCTGCCTTGTCTCTCCAAGCTGCCTGTTTCTTCTTGGTGTCGCAATAGAGTCTGTGGCCCTTTCTCCACAGGTACTCGTTCTCCCTCAGCCATTCCAGCACCTCCTCCTCATGGTCCTCGGAAACGTTGTACTGTTTCTTCTCTCCCTTCTCCTTCCCTTGCCTCTTCCTCCCTCTGGCAGGGGCTTCAGTAGGGCCTTCAGGGGCTTGAACAGCAGGGCCTTCAGCAGCAGGGCTTTGAGGGCCTTGGGGCTGGTCCACCACAGCAATAGTAGCAGCACCAGCACCAGCACCAGCAGCACCAGCACCAGCAGCACCACCAGCAGCACCACCAGCAGCACCAGCAGTAGCAGCAGCAGCAGCAGTAGCAGCAGCACCAGCAGGACCAGCAGCTTCAGAGTCAGTGCCAGGGGGTGGGATGCTGGTTCTGTCCTTCTTGCCAGGGCTGGCACGAGTAGGCACCGGCTTCCTCTTCTTCCCTGACTGATGAACCATGGTGTTCTTTGAAGATGTATGTGGCAGCACGTCTTTCCTCTGAATGCTGACTGCGTGCGAGCTGCATCCTTTTATATCCGCGGAGCTGACACAATTCATACTCTCCGCATGCGCAGTGAACGCTTTGCATCCGATATATATCCGCGCGGCATCCACTTTGCTTCCTATAGGCATCCGCTATGCATCCGCTCCTTCCGCTATGTGTCTGCTTCGCAATTCTCCCCAGGAAGCCCTTCGGATGTGTCATCTGCTTCCATCCGCTGTCATCTGCTAGGATTCCTATGAACATCTGTTTAACATCCCCGCTACGTACTACCCACGTCCGTTCTTTTCCATTCTGTTTATGCAAATTTTTGGCACTTTTTGGAGCGGATGACAACGGATGGAACCACCCCCGAAATTTTGCTCGTCTGCTGTGTCCCTTATGCATACATTTTGCGTCCGTCGGCCAGTGGAACCTAGCCTTTATGTCTAGTAGAGTAACTGCATAGCAATATTGTGCCAGCAGGTGTCAGAGCTAACACAGAAAAACAAATGTGCATTTCTCTATTATGTTTTCCAGCTTTCATTAGGTCACTGGTGCTTGAGGCATTTCAACTGCAACTTGCTTTCCTTCTAGACAAATCAGTTTGTGTTGGTACAGCAGTTAAATGTAACCAATACATTCAGAGAATTGGGGAGGAGAAATGTCAAGGCTATTTTAAACAGGAACTGTGTTATTGTTAATTTTTCTTAGCAATGAAGAAAACGCATATTGATATGCATACCTGTTTTCCTTTTTTAATCTGAATGAAAATCAAATTGACTAGGCATGTTTCCTCCCATATTTTATAACTTATTTTTCATTATTAGTGTTCCAATTTAAAATTTGCTCCTACAGACAAGACTAACCTTAATGTTTCCATTTGCTGTTCATTTCTTGATTCATTTTCTTCATTTTTTTATTCATTTTCTGCTTTGTTCCACCTCTTTATGTGTCATCAGCAGGAAAGACAGATTGCCCAGAACTAGTACTTAAGACAGAATGAGCTGTTAAAATGTGTTGCAGAACAATACTACAAGTTTACTGGAAGATAAATTCATGACTAAATGTACTCTACTTGCAGTTTACCCAACAGCAAAACAACTTCCTTTCAAAAATGGGGACCAGAAATAGGACACAATATGGCTGGAGAACCAATACAAGTGTTATAAGTAACATTCCTATATTATATTATTATTGCCACACTAGAAAATTTAAGTTTATGCAATGATTACACAAAAGGAACATTTAGGCAAGTAAAAACAGAATGTTACTCGAAGACATTCTGTTTAGAAGACATTTAGGCAAGTAAAAACAGAATGTTTTTACTTGCCTAAATGTCTTCTAAACAGAATGTCTTCGAGTTATTTATCATATAAATTGGCAAGCCAAATTCATTGCAAAATTACAAACAAATCTCTGATGAAACCCTTGAAATCATTTCCTTTTAGGCATAGAAAGAATTATTCTCACTCCCATATTACTTAGTGCAAGACATTTTTGTGCTTCATTCTAGTCACTACATAAACAAAACCAAACACAATGTTCTCAATAACACTAGAATAAATATCCTTAGGTTACATTGTTGTTAGGTCAACTGCATATTTGGATTCTCCTCAAAAAAGCAAAGTGTTGATTTTCCAAGTATTTATATGCCATAGTTAGTGAAATCTGTTCAACTGCATTGTCAGAAATCATGCTGAATGATTTGAAGGCTCATTATTCCCAAGCTGATCAGTAACAGGATCAGAGTCCAATGATACTAAGAACACCAAAGGCAGCTACTTTAGGACCCAAGAAAATATAAAATGTTATTTCTGAGGTATGTCCCATGTTTATTTTAATAACCTCAAGATAATATGCAACGATCAGTACACAAATAAATTGTTCGTACATAATATTATCAAAAATCCTAAATTTCAGTGCCATTATAAATATTATTAGCTATTTATAACGATACTTCTACCTCAGGAAGTAAAGGTGGATGGGTAGCCTGTTCCCCACGCTCTACACAAACACACACACCCGCAATATCCCTATATTGGGTGGTGGGTGGGTGGGTGAGAGAGTAATTAGCCCAATGTGAGTTTCTATGGAAGAAGAGGAAATTAGAACCTAGGTCTTTCGTTTCCTATTTTGACCCACTGCATTCCACTGGCTTTACTTGTCTTAGACACCAGTCTTGCAACTTGGTGGAGATCCAGTTAATGCCTGCTTTAAAAATAGAGTAAGAAGAAATGTGTGAACACAGATTAAAAGCGTTTCCAGTCAGAATTTTCATGTATTCATATTCAGATATGAAATGCTGACACCATGTAGGAAAGTTTCAGGTTTACTTTGGAATATGTATGTATAATTTATAAAAGGTGAAAGAATTCCATCTGTTCTGTGTATGGTTTTTCTCATGTTGATCTAATTGCCTTGTAAATTAATTATTCAGTAACTCATAAGATTAACCAAGTTTTTTAATAAAATAAAAACAGCCATATTTTCTAAGCAACAGTTAAGGCAGTTTAAGTATCAGGAAAAGAAGCACAGCTTCAAAAGAACATTAGTAAATGAGAAATTATGATTAACTTGTTTCTTAGAATACAAATGATATAGCACTATCCTTTAAAAACATTACTTATATTCCCCTTTTTTAAAATTGAAGACTGTCATTTTTCTTATAGATATCACAGCTATTTAGGAAGTATGTTACTACAGTATTTCACTCTATGAACCTGAATCAGAAAGTTTAATTTATTTTTACTGAAGTTGGAGTTTTTTTGTACGTGTGCACATGAACAAATCTTCTCTTTCTTTCTTCATCCTTCTGTCCCATCCATACACACAACATATAAACCTATAAACATATAAATTCTGTTAACCACTATGAGAGGGCTGTAAATACAAGTGCTATTGCTATATACAGGTAGTCTTCATCTTACATCTATTTGTTATTGCGACCCTTTGAAGTGGCAACAATACTTTAAAAAAGTGACTTACAACTAGTTCTCATATTTATAATTGTTGCAGAATCATCACAGTAATGTGTTCAAAATTCAGGTGCTTTGCAACTGGCATCTATTTACAACATGTCAGGATCGTGTGATCACTATTGGTTATCTTCTCAGTTAGCTCCCGACAAACGAAGCCATTGAATGAAGTTGGGTTTGCTTAATAATAATAGCACTTAGACTTTTCCACCACTTTATAATGCTTTTTCAGCTCCCTCTGAGCAGTTTACAGAGTCAGGCTATTGCCCCAAAAATCTGGGTCCTCATTTTGCCAACTTTGGAAGGATGGAAGGCTGAACCAACCTTGAGCCGGTGAGAATCAAACTCCTGGCAGTGAGCAGAATTAGCCTGCATTCTAACCAGTGCACCGAATAATCTTGTGATTCATTTAACAGCTACAATCATTCTCTTAACAGTAGCAAAATAAATAAATCATAAAATCCAGTGTGACTCATTTAACCTTCCTTAGTCCTGATTGTGATTGTACATCGAAGTCTATCTGCACATACAAACTGCCATTTTAAAGTTGTTTGCATATTATTACAAAAATGTGTGTAGGTGGGAAATGACTATGACAGATTTGACGAGTTTCCAAGATAAACTGCTTTTCCTCAGCAAGATGCCTCTGATGGGAAGAAGTCATTAGATTCATAACACACCGCTTTCAGACTGTGAGAGGGTTTTTTTTTCTGTCCTGCCAAACAGATTGCTGAATATTTTCCATGAACATCATGAAACTCTTTGCATATTCCAGATGCACATGATTAATATATTTTGCCCATTAGTTTGTAATTAGGTGCAGTCATATGTGCTGTTTATAGCTATGGGTGATAAAGCATTCCAGGCAGAGACTAAAGTGGCTGCCAGCAACGAGACAGCATATTTTAACTTTTTATTATGTGTAGTACAACACCAAAGCTGCCTGGTACAGGGAGGTGGGTGGAAAACTTGCTAAAATGCTTCTTCTCTGCCATTCCCAAGTAGATTAACAACCTTTACTTTTCTTAGGAAGCTTCTTCTGGGAAGAGTTTCTTACAAATTTTAAAATGGCAAAAGTTAAGAAGAAAAACAATTGTCATCTGCCTAGACAAACTTTTCAGAGGATATAAATCTGTTTAAAAATTCTCTACTCATAAGGGCTGGCAGCTTTTTTCCTTTATGAAAATACTCGTAACCTTAAAAGCCTTGTTAAGAGGATATTTTTCAGCAGGAGGGAACAAGTATGAAATGTCATGAGCAATCACATTCCTCAATAATATTGGGAAGGGAAGCATGATTGTTGCTGCTAAACTGCAATGTTCGCATGGAATGGCAATTTAACTTGGGAAAAGGTGAGAGCAATAAAAGCCATTCAGGCAGAGGACATGAAATGTCATGCCCTTGTTGGAGTCTGATTCTGAGGGGGAGATTGAGAAGCTGATAGGGAGTAAGAGTGTGGCTCCGGTGGCTGTGGAAGAAATGGCGGAAGGGCATAGTCCAGCTGGGCATTCAGAGGAAGATCCAGGGCCACTCCCTCTTCATCCTAGGGCACGCAGGGAGGAATGGAGAAGGGAGCAACGTGGCTTACGGAAGAGAAAAAGGCCCCTTTTATTAGTTGCAGCTGGGAGAACAGGATATAAGATGGGCATTTGCACGTAGCACCTTGCTGGAAGCAAAGCGGGCATTATCTTTGTCAAGGCTTATCTGGGTCCTCCCAACTGTGTGTGCTTCATTATCTTTTGGAAGTCTGCAATTTATGATCCTGGCCTGTCATGTTAATTACTTCAGTGTGGTTTGTGGTTTTTTTTAAAAAAATTCTAATTTATCTATACTTTGGGTTTGAATTTCTTCCCTTTGTAGACTGTTTTTGGAAGACTTTGATCTCCAGCTGAGGATAACTGGACATTGAGGGCCAAGTTGGAGGTATTAAAGGGACTTTACCTATTTTTGTGACTTTATTGCTTTGGTGCCATGCCCCGGGTCATCACAGGAACTTAGATGGGAGAGCTCTGCTTAAATCTTACTCTCCTATTTGGTAAGCTTTTAAACCATTAAGATCTCTCTGCCCATTTATCTGCACTGCTTTCTTCTTTCTTCAGTAGATCTCTGTGCTTTACCGAAACATAAAAAAAAGTTCAATTTTAGCTGGGCTCTTTTCTATAGTTATGTTTTTCTGGGCATGGTCTGTATACAGGTAATCATTTTATAACCCTTCTTGCTACAGTTGTTAAGTGAATCTCTGCAGTTGCTAGGTTAATAACACGACTGTTTAAATGATTCTGATTTCCCCATTGACTTTGTCTGGGATACTGCAACTGTCATAAATATGAGTCCATTGTCAAGCATTTTAATTTTGGTCACATGATCATTGAGATGATGCAACATCCCTAAGTTAAAAACTGGTCATAAGTCTCTTTTTTTTAGTGCTGTTACTTCAAATGGTCACTAAATGGACTGTTGTAGGTCAAGGAGTATGCGTACATTCTTTCAATTTCTTTTTATGATTGTCCTCCCTTTTCCTAAAACCTCAGAATGCCATATTTTGGAGGAGTTTGGTCACACTTTTTTCTATTAAATGTTATTAAGAGGCACAAGCTTTAAACTAAATCAGATGCATGGAATGGCTAAACCCGTGCCCATGGTGCCCGATTATGAAGGAGCAGGTTAGACAGAATAAGACCTTCTGAGAGAGTTTGAAATCTGTTGACATATGTGAATTCAGCAATCATTCAATTGTATTGGCCAAATTTCTTTTTTCTTTTTACCTTTCCCCTCCCGAAAGAGTTATTTTGAAATCTGTAATGGACTCAAGATTGATATCATAACTCAAAATAACAAATAGCTAATTGGAACAAAGAAAAAGCCACACATATCAGGTTATCTGCCTATGCAAATACATATAGCATTCATGAACAATTAACATGAAATATGATTCTCTTTTTCAAAGCTGTTATGCAAAATCTTCATACATATGATCTGCATATGCACAGGAAGCTTTAATATGTACAATTTACCTTGATGTAGTTGCATTGCTTTTTTCTTATGTTTTAATATTTTTCTATGTTCTGTTGCTATGCATACACATATTCTTTTATTCAGAATAAGATGCCAACAAGTTCTATAATAAGTCATCTTGCAAGGTTATCTGAAATGAATTTGAACCTGTTGGTCTCAGTAAGTAAACACTCTTTGAAACCATCTATGTTTTGTATTCCTTCCTCATTTGATTAGTGAAAGATTTCAGAGATGTAAAAGGAGGGACGAGTCAAGCTAGTAACCAGTGGATCCTTGGGAGAAGCAATAGTAGCAGTAGAGGGGAGCGTTAGTATGCTCCTTCTTCAAAGCCTTATTGCTATTTCAGTTGGGGAGTTGACCTCTAGGGTTCTCCACTGTGGGGGTTATGTTTACCATAATTATTTCATCTCATTTTGGAGATCCTGTTATGATCTGGTTCAAGTTTAGTATAATCAGGACATACAGTACTGGCTCTGGGTACACGAGCCAATTAAATCCATTAAGTTTCCATCTTTGTTTCTGGCCAGGACAGAACTCCAGCATGCAGAATTGACTCATAATCTAGAGATCTATTTATATTCTCAGTTCCTGCTCAAAGTCAGATGGCAACCATGACCAAGAGGTTTTTACCTGCTTCCAGCTTGTAACCCCTTTTATGACAATTTCTGGGTCAGAGTCTTTGTCTGGATCAGGGGCTTATGCTAAGGGATTTTGTCACCATGTTTTTTATTATTGCAATATACTCTACCTTGGACTTAACTTAGAGATCACAAGCTTCGTCTGGTTTACAATGTAATAACTTAAGTAACATCAGGAAAAAATTAATTTATCTATGCTGCTACACCTATATTTAGAGAGTTGCATTGTTTGCTAATTAATTACTGGCCACATTTCAAAATGCTACATACCACTTTTAAAGTCACATATGACTCAAGAGCTAGTTAGCTATAAGACCATCTAATCCAAGTGTCAAACTCAAAAAAAAAAAAAAGATTTCTCTAGGTGTCAATCTCTAGGGACTATTGTGATTGGGGAATACAGGGCAGATTTTTCTCTGTGACTGCTCCCCTTCTCTAAAACAGCATAAGCTGGAGATAAGTGCTGTATCCTTAACATGTCTCTCAAGGGCCATTAGGATCTGGTGCTTCTAGGGGGCCTCCAAGAGGCTGATATGAATATTTGTTTGTCCTTGAGCAGAGGTATTTGTCACTTTTGTTTTGACTGTCCTTTAGTGGCAAATTATAAAACAGGCTATTTTACCTGATTTTAAACATTTTGCTGGACATTGGCATTTAAGTGGCTCTGAGCCCTTTGTGACAGGAGGAACACATAAGTCTCAGCATATAATTAACTTGACCAATATCCAATTCAAATTAATTCGAGAATTTGCTTTGGTACCAGTGGAAGAGAATCGAGAAGGATATTTGAGATATAAAGAAAAAGTTTGTATACATTATTTAACTGAACAACACAGATCACAGCAACAAATTATCCTAATGTGAAAAACATTTCGGAGGAAAAGTTAATTACTTCAATGTATTCATTGTTTTGATATTCTAAGTTTATCAACATTCTTTTTAGGTGCCCAGTTGTGTCCAGATCTGCAGCAAAATGATTACAGATACTGATCTTAAATATAAATATTCACATGCAATTATAGTATCAATTTTACATACAAAAATCATGTAAATACTATTTATGTCAACACGTGTGACTTGCATTTTATTTTCACTGTAATTTTATGTTAAGCGCAAATTTTATGTTAAGCACATTACTGAAAACTGTGGACGTACAGAAAGTACTGTTGTATTGTAGTAGTTTGCCGGCTGACCCCCCAAATTACATGCTGCATGCAGATATACTGAACTCTTTCCCAATGCCTTGGATTTTGCTTTTTTATCTTTCTCTCTCTTCTCCAGAGCAATGCCTTATTGATAAACAACAGGAAGGCAACAGTGGCATGGAATGGTTAACTATTCTCTGACAAGTTCTTTTCCATTTGGAAGAAAAAGCTGCAATTTGGAGGCATTGAACTGGAGCAGAAAAAAGTCTAATCAAGAAATGCCAAGGTCTATCGGTTCCTTTCCCCCCGACCAGTGGGTAGGTACCAAAAAGGCATTAAGAACAACTTGCACACATCTGACAGAAATATCTATATTGGTTAAAATCTTTATTAGTCTTAAACTAGTGCCCAATGGTCTAAAGTCCATTACAGCAATAGAAATTGCCTACACATGTAGAACATAAGAGGAACATAAAGTATATTTTATATTAGGTCATGTTAAGCAGCTCGTACACTAAGCTCTGCATAATAGCCAGTAAAAATTCCCAGGGCCGTTTTTTTTCAAAGCTCTCTGACCACTTGATTATTTTGATAAGAATCAGGAAGACTGAATCCTGAATTCTCTATAAAATATGTACTTTAGTAGACAATGCTATCCCTTCCTTCAAGTCTATTGCTAGACATTCAGCTTCCTGGAGTTCTGTCAATGGACCAGTTTGGAAAAACAAGCATGTTGTCCTTGGATCTTAACTTTGTGTATATTTTTGTATAATAGACTGCTAATGCCATCTAAAATCAATTTTAAAAGTTAAAGTTAAAGTTTAAACATGGGGTAATTTATTCCAGACTGTTATTTCTACTGAATTATAAGTAGCATTCATGGTGTTTTCTTTGATTTCTATTTACTATATTCGTATAAAAAGGCAATTCAATCAATATAATAGGCAACATTTTGTACAAAAATACAGAATTTAAAAAGCTTTAAAAAGTATATTCTACATTACTGATCAGAACTGGACTATATATATTTATATATAAATTTTATATAAATTTATACATGTATATTTATATAAATTGCCAATATTTGGGAATTTAGCAAGTGGCTGCCTTGTTTACACAGTAGCTTTGTATTTTTTTTTGTCTTTCTATAGTAGTAAAGTCATCACTTGTTTTCAGCTTGCTATTTTCTAGTTCTTACCAGAACATATCTTCTGCTTAACAACTGAAGAGATCTACAAGTAGTTATGTCCAATTACATTTTCTACCAACATGTTTGTGCAACAGGTTGTAAAGCCCCTGAAAAATTAGAAAATGTGGAGGACAAATTGTGCTGATGAAGTTTATTCATCAAAGTTCTCAGTGCTCCTTTTCTTGGGTAATGGTTCCCAGTCCCAGATGAATTTCTTTGCAAAGAAAATGTCAGTCTCTTGGTCCATGTACCTGTTACAATCCTGGAGGCTGAGCTGCAGTGGGAAAGGAAAAGTGTTACAAAGTTAAAACTTGGCTTTAAAATCCAGAAACCAATGCCAAAGCTGCAAGTTGCTGTCCAAATCTGTGTCTGTTCATAGCCAGTCAAAATGCAAATGGTATGACAATGGTTAAGAAGATATTTAATGTGAGAATCAGTGTGTACTAATTACAGGTGACAAAAGAAAGATTGCCAGTCTATCTACATAGTGTCCATTGCCATTTGCCAATGAATCACAAGGGCAGTCCCATTGGTTTCACTCTTGAAATGCAGAAGTAGAAAAAAAAAAAAAACTTTCAAACTATTGATTCTTCCCTACAGGTGATCCTTCCCCACCCACCAGCTCCATAGTCTTATTAAGAGACAATTCTGATCCTTAAAAAAAAAATCACCTAAGTGTTGACTGTTGTTAATATAGTGAAATCTTGAGTTCTTTGGAAAGATTGCCATCCTAGCTGAGGAAAAACTTGTCTTTATTTAACACATCTGAATTGTGTTGTATAGTTGCTTAATCATCTTGGAGGGCTGGTTATAAAGTCAGATGTTGTGCTGTTAATCATGTTGTAATATTATTGAGGAGGAAGGGGCAAGGAAGGGGATCTAATAGGGATCAAGACTGAAGTGATGGCATAAAGGTCTTCTTGTATTACTTCATTGTAGAAGTTATTTACTTTGTAGGAAACAGCACCAAGTAAACACAAATAGATCTCTAAGAATTATTTTTCTAGATATTATACAGAATACATTATTGTTGCAGTGACAACATGTCTCAGATATTAAAAGCTGCTGAAATTTAAACACACATGAAAATTATAACTGAAATTTAAATTCAGGTTAGCATATAAATTTAATAAATAAGGAAAGATTCAAGAGAGCCCTATGTTTGTTGTATATTTCCCACTTCCTTTTCTGAAGAAACTCGGATGAGCATTTTATCCTAATTCCAGCCTTCTTGTACTATATAAGGTCAGGTTGAGAAAAGGAAAAAGAAGAATAATTTGTCCAAAACATCCAATGAATTTTATGATAGACCCACTACTTCAAACCCTTGATATTAAATTAACCTAAGAGTCAGATATCAACTATTTCTCTACAATAATTGATAATAACAAAATACAAAGGTAGAATTGTATCTCATTTTTCAATTTAATGTAAGATACAGAAATGCTTAATGAAAGGAGAAGCTGATTAATAACATCTGGCTCTTCACCCATTGTCTTTGATTATTCTAAGGTGCTCTATCTTGGGCTGCTCTTTCAAGTTTGGTTTTTAATAATAATTTTTAGTACAGCAGTATTTTAATGAGATACTTATCGTTATGGCTCTATTATTTGGGGGGGGGGGGTTGTATTCTACTTTGCTTTATTTTCACCAGAAAGGAAATACATCACTTAATACTCCTTTAAAAAACTTCAGGAACGTTAGATCCTATTATAGCTTACAAAAGCTTATAGCTTTTCAGACTGCATATTTGAGTTCTGAAATTACACCACTTAAGTGTTAATTGGAAAAATAAATCACTGCATTGCTTTTCTTCAGAATTAGGTGGGAATGTTTTAGAATACTGATTGCCAAATGTATGTAACCTAGTAAGAATAGCTGTGTAATCTTGGAATACTTGCCATTAGTTTAAAACTCAGTGGCCTGGACATCAGAAGCAGCTAGGGAGAACATTTATACACAGATGCTAATAAAAATTGATCTCAAGTTCTCTTCCAAGATATTTTATCTGTATGAGCAGGACATTCAATTCCCTCTTGTCCCAGCTGTAGAAATTTGGTTGGTAATACATCTTTGTAATAAATGTGAATGCATTTGGTTCAAAGCTTACCATACCTTTTTCCACATCTTGTTCACAAATAAAACTATTAACATCTTCACAGTGAAAGTCATTCCAGAGCCCAGCATGGATTAATCCAGCACAATCTTCCCCTGGTCCATGGCCATGTTTCCAGTTATCAGGCTGTCCAGCACTCCAGTTTCTTGAAATAAAACAAACATATATATATATATATATATATATATATATATATATATATATATATAATCCATACAGAAGCCTGAGGATGGCAGATGAGATTCTGCTGAAACGTTGCTACAACTCTAACAGAACTACAATGACGTGGGATAATACCCGAAGGAAGCTAAACAGCACACATGTAAGTACCCGCGAAAACCTAAGAAAACATATATATATATATATATGAACTCAATACGGAAGCCTGAGGATGGCAGATGAGATTCTGCTGAAACGTTGCTACAACTTTAACAGAACTACAATGACGTGGGATAATACCCAAAGGAAGCTGAACAGCACACACACACACACACACACACACACACACATATATTTATATATATATAAAATCATTTCATAACCAAGCCATCATATGACAGTGTGACAGAAGAGATTTATAATAATAATAAAAAAAAAAACAACCACCCCCCCCCAAACTCTCCTAAAGCAGAAATCATACTCCTAAACAAATAGTGCTTGACTACTTTTCCTGGAAATTGAAAGCAGCTGGGCTTTAGTGATGGGAATCAACTGGACAAACTGCCAAAGCTCAAAAGTCTAAAATTAGACCAAAAGTTCTGTTCTAGTTTTGGACTGCACATAACACACATGTGCAGAGTGTAATCCTTCAATGGAATTGTATTTGTTTGTCTGATCTATGGCTGCATATGAGCTACTAAGATATAAATACACCTTCCTGTTGGATTTATATATACATCTCCAAATCAAAATATAAAGAATAGTTTTTGGTTATACAATATTTAGAGAGAAATACCAAATGTTATGATATCATAAACTAAAAACACATCAACAATCATATATTTCAAGAACTATCTAAGAATAAAAATAAATTTTTATAATTAGAGCTACCAGATCTGGACTGTAAAACTCCAGAGCAGAAATCTGCAATCTGTTTATTGCCATATAGTGATTTTTCAGATTTCTGTAGCCTTTGTATTTATTTGGGGAATGTACCATTCTCCTAGTAAATTATCTTTTGGGTGGATTATGAACCATCCTTTAAGATTTCTTAAGGTCCTTAAAGCTGCAATGGTTTAAGCTACAAATGTGGAAATTTCATCAGGATAAGAAGGAATTAGCCAAAGATACCAGTAACATTTCCTTAATCTAAGTTCCAATGCTCAACAGCAAACAAACTGAGAGTCTGGAGAAAACAGTAATAATTTCATTCAGTGGGAATGAGAGATCTGAGTCTGCTTGATCTAGTGCTGATCCAGTGTATACTCTAATTCCACAATTTGGTTGGTATTTAGCTTCAGTGACAAATGAAGCTGCAAGTTTGGTACCAGCAATGATTTACAATTGATGCAATACAGAAGTCTTATTTTCTGTAATCAGCCAAGTAAAATTGACCCCTGTTGTAGCCTGCCGGCGGCTAGCAAACCTGGCAGCAGAGTCGGACAGTGAGGAGGTTGGGGAGGAACCTAGGCCAGTCCTGGATGCTGAGGAAGGCTGAGATGAGGGCTCTGTGTCAGAGGCAGAGATGGAGCCAGGGCAGGCTGGCAGTTATCAGCTGCCTTCAGAGTTGGACATTAGTGAGGCGGAGGAGCAGCTGGAACTGGTTCTCAGCCTGCGCATGCGCAGAACTGCCAAAAGAAAAGAACAATTACGAATTAAGGCTCGATATGGGGGTAGGATATAGGTGAATGGCCCCTCCAATAGGGATTAAAAGGGGAGCAAAAGGGGAGGGGGCTTTTGCAGGAAAGAATTCATTCGTTTGTTTGCTTGTTGAAGCAGTGTGAAGACCTGTGTGTGCATCCCAGAGACTCTGTGCCAAGCCTTTCCTTGTCAGCACTGTGTTTGAAAATATTTGCTTTACAGTTCTCCAAGCTAGATAAGGTCTGTGCTCCTAATTAGACCCTTGAAAGACTGTTTGCCAGGCCTTTGGCTGAATGTGAATGCATCACCTTTGTTTAATAAATGGGGTTTTGCCGGGACAAAAAGTCTGCTTATTGCTTTTTGAGGAAGCCTAGGTCAGAACAACCCTTTCTATTTCTTTATTTGACGTTCCTCCTCCACCCACATGTTTATATAAAAATGGTTTAAAAAAACCTATGGTTTCTCTTGCCTAGTTTGCTATTAACCCTGTAATAATCATCTTAAGATGCCTTATTCTCTTCTTTTATTGGTTATTCAGGATTTTTTTCCTGGCAATAAGCCTTTTTAAATCAAAGAAATGTTAATCTGAATCTTAAAGACAATGCCTTTATAAGGCTGCTGCATCATTTCCTATTGGTAGATGCTAAGAAACAGTTATATCAGAAAACAGTGACTGTCCTTTCTACACTCACATGTATTCTGGTACAGTGCCATCCAGCCATCGCCATTCATCTTCCTTCACTGAGTCAGTGAGACCAATCCAGAAACTGCCTTTTGCAATAACTTGTTTTTTCAACCATTGCTGTGAACAGAAGAAAGAATCGGTCACATTATTTCACATCCCAGGGTTTTGGCTCCCTTAAACTACTTTAGCCTCTTGAAAAGTATGACTGAGCAGGGAGGGGCGAGGCTGGCGTCACGATGATACGGCATGTGATCTTGGAGGTCTGAGATCGCTGCCGATATCTTTGCTCCTGGATGGTCTGATTGGATCTAAACCGTCCCAAAGAGACGGCAAATGTAAAGAACGCATCCTGACGATCCCAGGGACATCGCAAGGTCCCTGGTAGATCCAGGAGAAGCTCTTTTTGCCAGCAGCAAAGAGGCAGTCATTAAAGCTGCTGAAGTTGGGACAGCTCCGAAACGGAAAAGAACAGAAAGAGAAAGTGTGCCGGTTACGCGAGAACTTTTTTTATATTTTAAGATTTGAAAGGACACCTTAAAGGAAAGAAAGAATCTGTAAAGGTTTTGACAGAAGCGACGATTTTAAACAAGAATGTCAAAGTAATTTTTTTTTCATTGCTGGATTTTTTATGCATGATTTTATATTTATATTTTGAAACTGGACTGTTTTTTTTTTCTTGTTATTCTTTTCTCCTTTTTGATTTTATAATATTTTAAATTAGAGATTCCCTTTTTAAATACCTTTTTTCTTTTTCAATTAATTTTTATTATATTTTGCTTGGAAGAGGAGAGGGGGAAAGTGAAAGCTAAAGAAACTTAGTAACACTGCCAACTAGAGGCTTGGAAGCACCTTGGTTTTTTTTACCAGACAAAGCTAAGAAAGAACTGTGACTTGGTTTCAAGGACATTTCCTGGTTGATAAGATAGAGAGAAGAGCATTGGAGAGTATTATTGCAGGTGCTCTCTGAGTTTCTATTAGCAGCTGGAGTCTGGTGTGGAAACTTAGGAAAAGAGAAGGTGATAATCCTTTGGAGAAGAGAGCTATAATAAGAGCCTTGGATAATTAAACAAAGTGCAGTGTGCTTTTCTTTTCATTTTTTCTAAGCTGTGCTACCCCCCCCCCCCCCATCAGTTTTATTTCTTTTTCTTTTTTTGTAATAGCTAATTGGATTTTAGGCTTTTTGGAACTTGTCTACTTTTTATATTGATTCCTTTGTAGTTTCTTTTTATGTTTTTTTTTTATATTTGAAATTTCTTAATTGGATTAAGGTGTTGAAGAACCTGAAGAATCTTTTTCCCCCCTTTTTTTAGTTTTTTTTCTCACCTCTGCTTTTTTTGGGACTTTATAATTTTTCTTTTTTTTCGTGTTTTTCGTGTTTATGGTGTGCTGATGCCCTTTTTCTTTATTTTTGAATTTTTATTGTTATCTAATTAATCAATTGGATTAAGGTATACAAGAGCTTGAAGAAATTTTTTTCTTTTTTCCATTTTAATTATTATCGCCAATTGGTTTTTTCACTATTTTTTTTCACTATTTTTACTTGGAATTTTGATTGGTTATTTCACAACTGGATTAAGGTCTGGAAGAATTTGAAAGATCTTGAATTTCTCAAAATGAGTAGGAAGTTAACAACTCCTGGTTCTTCAGCTTCTGCTTCCTTCTCTCCACCAACTGGAGGACAACACTCAATACAGACAATGTTAAAGCAAGACAAAGAACAAGAAAAAGTGACCCTGCAGATGATTATGCAAGGAATTCAAAATATTCAAACAAGATCAGAGAATATTGAAAAGAGAATAGAGAACATTGAACAAAGAACAGAGAACATTGAACAAAGAACAGAGAACACTGAACAAAGAACAGGGAAAACCGATGAAAAAGTGGAGAGCATTCAACAAATGATGAAGTATGATGAGAGGCTCCAAGAAATTGAAGAAGAAGGTAAACAAAGAGATAAGAAGATTGGAGACATTGATACCAGATTAACTGTGGTTGTACAAGATAAAAGTGGTATGCTGAGATGGGAGATGGACAGATCAGAATTTTATCTTAGATTTCAAAAGATAAAGGAAGAAAAAGGACAAAACCTAGCGAGATAATGATAGAAATACTGGCTGAAACTTTGGAAACAACTCGAGAGAAGATGATGAATGGAATAGATGAGGTTTCTTGAGTCTTTACAAGATATGCGATGAGAAATAGTTTACCAAGGGAAGTTCATATCAGATTTAAAAAAGAAAGCCATTAAAATGCAAACATTGCAAGCGGCAAGAGAGAAAACATTGAAATACAAAGATAAGGAGATTGTGGTCTTGAAACAAGTGCCCAGAAGAGGGAGAGAGATGAGAAGAGAATACCGATTCTTGACTAAATTGCGACTTTAAAAAGAGGTGAATTATAGATGGCTGATTCCAGAAGGTTTAATATTCACATGGCAAGAAAAGAGATATAGAATTGACTCAATTGAGAAAGCTGAATCATTTTATGCAGAATTTTTTAAAGAGGAGAAAGAGGCAGAAAAAGAAATTTCACTAATTGAATTCCAAGAGGACTACCAAATGATGACTGGAAAAGAAGAAGGTGCAGTAGGCGGAAAGGAGGAGGCCAAAGAACAACGTAAACTAAGATCTACAAGAACTGTTAAACCTAACTACAAAATGTAACCATGGAAGAAAAAAAATTAATTACAATCAACATAAATGGATTCAATTCAGCTGTTAAAAGAAGGAAATATTTTCATAAATTAGAGAAATGTGTACAAGAAGTACACATTAAAAGGCAACATGAACAATTGCTGAGACAGCCATAATTAGGGAAAATATTTACTTCTTTGACACAATGCAAGAAAAGAGGAGTGGTCCTATATATTAAAGATATTATCCCAATGAAATTGCTATATATTGATGATGATGGAAGAATACTAATGGTGGAAATAATAGATAATAATATAAAAACACTCCTGATTGCAATTTATGCCCCGAATGACAAACAAGAAGAATTTTATAAAAAATTACATATGAAAATAATTGAACTGGACTATGCTAATACAGTATTGATGGGAGATTTTAATAGAATTGGATATAAACTGGATTATAGAATTGGACCAATAAACTGGATTATACAGCACAGAAAACAATAAAGCAAAACAGAAAGATTCTCCCTAAATCCTTTTTTAAAATGGTGGACGAAATAAATTTAAAAGATACATGGAGAGAAAGAAATGCTAAAAACAAACAATACACTTTCTATTCAAAGAAACATTTATCATGGTCCAGAATAGATATGATATGGATGTCAACAGAACTGTTAACTAATATTCAAGAGGTAAACACTGAAACAAGTACTTGGGCAGACCACAATCCAATGACAATTAAATGGAAAGGACAAAGAAGAAGATCTAGCTGGATGTTAAACAATACTGTTTTAAAGGAAAAAGACTTCACACAGTGGATGGAGAAAGAACTGCCTTTTTTTTTTAAGAGAAAACAAAAAAGAAGATACATCAATTCAGAATGTATGGGATACAATGAAGGCATATGCCAGAGGCTTGATTATAGACTATACAAAGAAAAGGAATACTATGAAAAGATTAGCCTCTCAGGATGAGTATAAAGGACTTGAAAAAGAACTACAGAAAATGCCACAGAAAAAGGATATCAAGTTAAAAATGGATATAATCAAACATAAAATGGGTCTAATAGAAAAAGAAGAGCTAGCACAAAAAATTAGAAGTGCTAAACAAAACTATTTTGAAGATGCAAATAAACCAGGTAGATGGTTAGCATATAAATTGAGAAAGGAGAAAGAATCAAGGAAAATATTGCAATTAATAGATGAACAAGGCCAAGTTTGTTATGGTAGCAAAGAGAAGAAGGAAATTATACGAGACTAATATGAGAAATTATATACACAAGAGAACAATGATGAGGAAAGAGTTAAACAGTATCTACAGAATGCTAATCTACCCCAGATACCTAAAGAGATTGAAACAATGTTAGAAAGCAAGAATATTTTTTTTACCTGAAATATATCGTAAAGACTTGAAATACCTGATTGTAAATGTATTAACAGCGGCTAAGACTGTATTTGCTAAAAACTGGAAAAATGAGAAAATACCATCACAGGAGGAAATCATTAAGAAAATATTGGAATGTGCTGAAATGAGTAGATTGACATTTGAAATTAGAGAGCAAGAAGATAAACAATTTTATAAAATTTGGGATCTATTCTATCAATGGTTAGATAATAAAACATAGTAATGAAATATGTAGATTTCTAAAAGATAATAAATATATCAAGATGTATTTTCTTTTTTTTTCTTCTTTTTAACTATATCTACAAAATGATTCTAGGATAGATCTGGGAGGATAATATGAATTGCTTTAAAATAAACTAAGTAGAACATGATTATTTTGTAAAACATGAATGAATAAAAGTAAAGTATTTCTGAGTGTGTCTCATTTGATTTGAGCATCCTTCCAACACATTCTTCCTTTCACGCTCCCAATCTCAGTCCAATTTCCTTTTCATTATCTGCCAATAATGTCTTTCCCAACCAATTTTCTTGTTAAAGAAGATGCACTGATAGTAGTAATAGCCAGCTATGGGGTAAAGAGAGGGACTTTTAAAAAATTTCCTCTCTAGCAATGGAAATTCTGCAAAGTAGATTGTGAGGAATGCTGCTTCCACAGGGTCTACTTGCCATGTGGTGGGCTCTGCAGCTAGAATGAAAAGGGATTATCAAAGAAACTGTCCCTTGTTTCTTTCCCCTGCTTGCTGTCACAAGAGCATCAGCTCAGTAAATGCTGACCAAGTATTTTAATTTGTCTGCCTCAATACAAAATGCTGTCTTTTATTATATTGGCTCATTGTAGCATGATGTGGGTATTAAGGCAGCTTTAGTTGTACTGGAATCAGATTTGAAGACGTCTAATAAAGAGCCATTTCAAATAAATAGATAAAACAGTTTGGGGCTCTGAGATTAGGGAGAAGGGAACTTTGAGGCTGATTGGGAAGGGTTTGTTTTATAACTTACATTAAAATCCCCTCAAAAGCATGTAAAAATTACAATAATAATCTCATCTGCAAAGACATCGTCTACCGTATTTGAATGCTCACTATATCTATTTCTGGGGTTGGAGATATTACTTCTAGCAACAGCATTGTTTTACATTTGTACACACACTGCATTCAAGCTGACATTTGGGACAGTCTTCAAAGGCTCAAACTACACATTGCTTATGTTGCCTTCAACTTTGTTTTGTCATGTAGTGAAGCCTAGGTATGTGGGAATGTCATTTTATTAAGATGACAAAGTGGACAGGAAGAAGGTATGCATTCCTTTTCCAGTCCTGCCCTCACCTTTCTTGAGTCAACCCCCTAACCTGCATTTTGCTTCAGGAAAAAAAATCATGGGGAAGGGACAGGCATAGGCGTCACAATATCAGCGAAATAAGAAAGAGTGATAGATCCTCTTCTTTTCATGGACTGCTCCGAACAAACTGGCCGCAACTGACAGCTCCATGTCAAGAAAGAAAAAACAACGTGGATTTTCAGCAGAATACTCAATCTAGGAAACAGCATCAGAAGCTCCTATAACAAGTGATGGTTGGTCTTCCATGCAAATACAAGTGAGAGTGGCAACTCAGCTGTTAAGGAAAATAGTTGCTCGGGAAACTGCAACTGTGCTTACAAGCTTACAATCTTACTTCAGCTTTCCTTTGCTTTACAGCAAGTAAATGCAAGGATTGGTCACAATGTTACTTTTTCATCACCATCATCACTGCAAATGGTCATAAAATAAGGCAGTTGCTAAACAAGGACTACTTGCATTTTTTTTGTCAACCTTTTACAGTAAGACTGAAATCCCGATTATCCCTCCTGATTATCTTTAGTCAGATGTTTATATTTATGAGACAATAGCACCTATAAAATGAATGAAATATATATGTGTGAGGGTAATGTTGGATTATCCAATCTGGGTCGATCACCGGGACCAGAGGTTCAATCTTCTGTAGTCACACATATTCTGGTGAGAGACAAGTTAGCTGTGGATGGGATGCAGCACGAATCTGAAAACTTGGAAGCCTAAACTTCTGGTCCAGGTGACCGACCCAGGTTGGATCCTGCAATGTATAAGATGTTTTCTGACTGCCTTGTCTAACCTACTCAACTCCAATCATTGTCAACTGGCATGGCTGGAAGTAATGATGTTCCATACTTGCTCTCTTGTACTATTTAAATCTAACTGCATGCTAGATGGGATTTTATACCTGTTCCTCTTTGCTATTGATGAAGACCAAATGAGATGATTTCTCTTCGCAGAAAAGCTTTGCGTCTTCAAAAATGGCTCTTTCGTTTGAAAAGTAGTAACAATTGCCTGAAAAGTTCTTCCAGTAAACAGGACAACCTGAAACATAAATACTTGCATATAAACGCACAGAATGAAAACTTAACCTCCCTCTTAGAAATTAGGGCTTTGCATACTTTGAAAATGACTTGCAAGAAATGTTTCATACTTCAGGGACACACAGCAGCACTCTATTGTGCAATATGTTAAGGCAGCCTGTTTTTTTTTCCTCTAGGCTTTAGTATGGCCCAAAAAAGATGCCTCTATTTTTAGAATCAACCCATTAAAATCAATGCTACTATTAAAACAGCAGCATCTTTTTTTTTCCGAACTCACACAGAAGCCTGAGAAAAGATGCACTAGCTTTAAATGAGCATCAGGGACACACTGTGCTTATGTGAAGACCCAAGAGATGACTTCTGATTTACTCTTGAAGCACTCATAACCCTAGTAGATATAGTTTTGAATAACATTACTGGAAGCCAAGCTATTTGAAAAACTAATTATCTATTCAGAATATTGTTGAAATGGAATTGTAGCCATCCCCTTCTATCAAATTGGCCTTCAAATCATTTCTAGTTTATCATAAAGAAAAAAGGGACTCAGTTTAATAATATGATTGTACGATAAATTTTGAAAAGATTTTTTTCCAGATTTTTTTTCATGTATCAAAACCATTCTGCTAATCCTATTTTGGGGTAACTTTGTATGCAAAGTTTGAAACAAGTACTAACAATGAGATTTGAACAATCGTACACAATTACTTATCAAGTTTTAACAGGAATACTGATGATACTGTATACTAAATTTTGCCCATTTTTCCATATAATACATAACTTTTCCCATTATTACAAGAGACAGATACTGGTCCTCATATATGTTTGTAGGTTCTGTAGTAGCACAGAAAATGTTTTGTGAATTAAAAGATAAGGGAGAAGAAAGCCCAATGAAAAATCAGGACATACACTGAATGTATATGAGAGTTGAAGGAAGAGAGATTAAAAGATGGGGAAGAGGAACTGGTCAGCTTGAGTTTCTCCTTTTTATATATATAAAATAGTACAAAATACTAGGACTTAGGGTCACAATTATTTATTGTCTTCTTCACACTAAAGAGAGAAGTTTTAGAAAACAAGTGAGAAAGACAGAAAAGAATGTGCTTCATGGCCCCACTATCACTCTGTGTATAATGTGACAGATTAAAAGGCTGGATTTAACTAACTGCTCTGAAAGAGAATGTGAGGAATTCTGATGGGGGAAAAATGTAACAATTGCTTTTCTGTACCTCCTTAGAAACATGGTTTTAAAAACCATGATGTTCATTTAATGCTAGTTGGAGACTTGAACAGATAAACTTCCACTGCAATGTGTACATAGAGTACAATCCAGTCCAATCATCAACATAGTTTCAAACCATACTTTTATATATTGGTAATAAATATACAATGAAGCATGCAGACAGATAGCGGGTGTGTTCACAGCTTACCGTTAATCTCGCTTTGTAGTGCCATAGCTATTCCTGGACTTGGCGTTCCAGGAGGACCAGGCAGCCCAGGAGGACCAGGCTCTCCTGGAAGACCACGTAGTCCAGGTACACCTGGGAAGCCAGGTATCCCACGAGCACCAAGTATCCCTGGCTCGCCAACAAGTCCTTGAAGACCTATGGGTCCAGGTGGGCCTTGTGGGCCAGGGGGTCCATCTTTGCCAGGTGGTCCAGGGAGTCCTGGATCTCCACTAGGACCGGGCAGCCCAGTCTTCCCAGTTGAACCTCTCTGGCCTTTAGATCCAGGTGAACCTCTGGAACCTTTTCCACCTTTTTCACCTGGTGATCCAGGTGGGCCACTTGGTCCCATTTCACCCTGAGGTCCTGGAGGTCCTGGTTCACCTTTGTCTCCTTTTTGTCCCTTAGGCCCAGTAAGTCCAATTGGACCTTGGGGTCCTCTGTCACCTTTGGAACCTCTTGGACCTGGAGGACCTACAATAGAATGAATATGTGGAGAAGATCAGAAGAATAATGAAATAATCTAATGTAATAAAATTAGTGAGCTGCAGTACCTCTTAGTACTAAGAACATATTTCTACTTTAGATTTAAATCAGTTTCTAAGTATTTTTAAAAATACTGGGCTCCTCCAAAGAACTCAATCTATAAGTGTGCCTTTATCACAAGACAAGTCAATAAAAAACTGAAACTATATAGATGTTTACAGCTTTCTTAAAAGATTAAGAAATTGCCCAAATTTGTTCAAGTTGTTTAACTGAAGTTCTTTACATGATTCAGTGTTGCATCAAAGAATGTCCAAATTCTTACCAAGCATTCCTCTTATTTATATTTTTGTTATTTTAAAGTTTCCTGTTTTATTTATTTTATTTTATCCCACCTTCATTATTTTTATAAATAATTCTAAGTGATGAACCTATCTAATACTCCTCCTCCTTCCTATTTCCCCCACAAGGACTGTTGGATTGAGGGAGAATGACTGGCCCAAAGTAGTTCCCTCTTAACACTTTGGTAATTTAATATAAAGCCTTCATATATTTCAGCAAGCTTTTCAGTACAACAACAAAAATTCCACTCCGGGAATAGTTTAAAAGGTTTCATTAAATTCTCCCCATGTGTCAGAGGCCAGCACAAGGACTATAAAGTCCTTTTTAGAAGCTGGGCTAAAGGGGAAAAGTTCTTGTTAAAACAGCTAAGATACAACACTAGTATGCATACTAGGCTACATCAGGAAATTCTGCCTAACTAGTTGCAGCCTAATGCAACGATCTTTTATCATAGGGAGACTGGGAAAAAAACAGACATAAGACATAAGATAAAATTATTCCACCCTCCAGTTTATAACATAAACCACTTATTGGTAACACCAAGGCAAGAGCATCTGAGTGTTATCCACTCAGAATGCAAGATTAGTTGGGTGTGGATTGGCTGGAAGGTATAAGCATTAAGTGTATAGAGCTACTCTAAGTTGTAAACAATATTTAATGAAGATTTATCAATGCAATGAGTATTCAGCATTTTTATTAATTATCTGGATGAAGAGATAAATGGACCACTAAAACTATTTTGTAGATGGCACGTACTTCCCTGTAAGATTAAAATAAAATTCAAAGTAATAGGTTAAAAAGATTGGCTGAAAATAATAGGATGCAATTTAAGAGAGACAAATTTGAAGTTATGCATTCAGGAAAAGAATTCAAATGCTGAACTATGGGACAGGGAATAACTGGCTTACTAGTACTGGAAAAAAACTTGGAATAATAGTTGATTATACTCTTGAGTATGAGTCAATAATATATGAATGCAAATAAGAAAATGCAATTTTAGGATGCATCGAGAGAAGTATAATTTTCAAACCATGGAAAATATTATTTCCTTTTCTTTCCTTTCACAGACCCACTAGAGTTTTCTTTTCCCAGTTCTGGGCACCACACTTTAAAAAAGATTCAAATGAATTGGACAATCAGAGATTAAAAACCAAGTATTATAAAGAGAGATTGAAGGAGCGAAGAATGTTTGACCTTAATGTGGAAAGATTGAGTGGAAATATAAAAGCACTCTTCAGATCAGATATTACAAAAAGTTTAGGATACTAAACTATTCTCTGTTGTTCTGGAGAACTCGCTATATTTTACTTGGACTGAGTAAAACCCAAGTTCTTCGGGGCCAATCACTCAGCTCAATACCTCAGTGTACTATTGTGGGGAAAATGAAATAAAAACCACTACATATACATATATACCTTGAGCTTCAAAAAGGCAAAGATATAAATCTAACAAGTAAACAAATATCTGCCATTGGTGCTTTAATTTGGATTCCTGCTTCGAGGAGCAGATAGACATCACCTAAATAACATTTTTCATCTATGATTCTAAGATACTTCAGCATAATCAGTAATCCAAAATGTCAAACCAAACCAAACATATAATGGACCAATTTTACCTTGCAATTATTTTTTAAATTGAGCTGTTTGGAGTAATGTTACAAAAAACTAATACAATGCAGTATTGTTCTTGCTACTAGAAATTGGCATCTTAGACAATACTAATCTGTTCAATTATTACATTTTGTTTTAGAAATTAGTTCCAAAAGAAGAGTCAGATAGAAGAACATGATCTTAAGAATAGCAAAAAAAAATCCCAACCAGCAATAACCGTATTACATTAATACTACATTTTCACATAATCTGTATTTTAATTATCCAACAAATAGCTTATAGTCTACACTGATGTTTCTCAACAAGTGGGATCCATTATAACAGGAAGTTCAACTATTATTGCAATATAGGTCCATAAGAGTACCAAAACAATTACATACAATAGCAGAATATTTGTAAAATATTACCTTTTTTTTGTTCAATGTATCAAGATCCAGGTTCTTTGATACAGGAATAAAGCAACATGAGAACCACTGGTTTTGACCACTGTAATTAGTACTGCTAAAATGAAATGTTGACATTTTTGTAACCTTTTCCATGCTGCTTTGAAAATATGTCCATATTTCAACCCAGTCTAATTGTTCTTCCATTAGTAGTAGATCTTCTTTAACTTTGAAACCATCACTAAATGTTATGCTGTAAAATTCTATAGCTAAACTACATGTGTTCCTTTATATAGTCTTATAATTCTGAAATAAAAGTTCCAAAGCTGAGGAAAGATTAATGGATTAAACATCTGTGATTAGGCTGTGATAAGGAAAAGATGAATGCCTCGTGGTTGTACAAGCTTTGAATTGGTTTGTTACTTCCAGAAGGTCTGAACTGCCTCAAAGCTATTTTGCAAGACAATGTTGATCTTCTTGCTCTTAAGAGCAAAAGAAACATATTGAATCCTGTTCTGTAAAGATGTCTTGGAACAACCTCTGGGAATACTGAAGGTTTTCTAGGCTGCATCGCTTCAATAAATGCTGCAGGTAATTCCAACACTGCAAGACCCTCAACCTGCACTGGAAGAAAAGTGAAAAGAACTTCCCCGAATCCATTCAAAAATCACCCAAATTGTTTCATTAAGGAATAATTCATCAGGTCACCTCTCCACTTCAATGAAGCAAAGCACAGTGTCTGAACAAGGCAAATAATATTTTGTCACACAAGACTCATTTTGCATAGGTATAATGTTTTTTTCTAAAATTCACATTATTGTTACAGATCTTCAGAATAAATCTCAAATAAATATATCTTACATATAGATATATTTATATATCTGCTCAATGAAACTTGTAAACTTGACCTTCAGGTCAGCTCAAACATCAACATTAAATGGTTTATGTAAATGAAAAGAACAGAAATCTTCAGGAATAAATTCAAGTATTATTTATACTGTCTGTAAATAAAATCCATGTGCTTTGTTTATCAAAGATGCGTTGTGTAACTGTCAGTCATGTTCCGAAAATTATGATTTTGAGATTGACAAATTTATATTAATGAATTATGAGGCGCAGAACCACCTGTAAATCTAATATTAAAAAAATAAAGCCACTTCTTTTAGTCCGTCTAAAAACTATAAATAGCAATAATGCAATACAATGGTAAGCGTGATATGTGGAGCTTATAAATTGTTCTAGTTATGTGACTTAATAGTTTGCTTGACATTTTAAAATTTTATTTATTTAAATAATTTATATTGCCGCGTACCTCACAACAGTGACTCTGGGAGACATACAAAGATGAAAATAGAACTGACATGAGAAAAGAGTAGGTCTAATAAACCTGAGAAGCTGATAAGGGTAAGAAGAAACAGTACCCTTATATTCCGTTCCCCATTAATTTTACAGAAAACCAGGAAGTGGAATGATGTAGTCATAATATTTATTTTCCTGCAATGCTTCTGAAAGCCATATGGAGCTGGTAATCTGTGGCAGAGGCGGGATTCAAAATTTTTAACAACTGGTTCTATGGGTGTGGCTTATGTGGTGGGCATGGTTTGGTTGTCATGTGACTGAGTGGGCATGGCTTGGTGGTCCTGTTATTGGCTGGGCGTGACCAACTCAATATCACTCACGTCGAGGCACGCATCTCCCTGCCTGGCCTCTAATGACTGTGGGGATGCTGCAAAAGTTGTAAGTATGAAAAACGGTCATAAGTCATTTTTTTCAGTGCCATTGTAACTTTGAATGGTCACTCCACACAAGCAAAGTACTAGCAAAGGAGGAAAAAAAACTCCAGAGAAGTTCCAGATGCAGGAAGTCTAGTCTTGCCAAGAAAGTAATAAGGGTTAACGGAGAGGCAGTTTCTGGAAGCAACACCAGAATGTTTCCTTCCTTCCTTCCTTACAGGATTAGGCCAGTAATTTCTTCTAACAACCGGTTCTCCAAACTGCATAGAATGTCAACAACTGGTTCTAGCAAATAGGTGCGAACTGGTAAAATTCCACCCCTGATCTGCGGTATCCTAGACCAGGGGTCTCCAACCTTGGCCTAGAAGACTTCAACTCCCAAAAGTTGCTTTCCTGGCTGGGGAACTTTGGGAATTGAAGTCCTCCAGACTTAAAATTGCCAAGGTTGGAGACCCCCATTCTAGACAATTTGAAAATCAATACCATTATTTATTTTGGAAAAGTCATCCAATACATTTCTTACCTTGCAGTATTGTAAAATTTTTAATCAGCTGGCCATGTTTAGAATCTACCAGCTTCATTTCTTCCATTATGATGGATAAATTGGCTACTTCATTATCTAACCGGGTCCTCATTACATCCTGCTGCATCCTTAAAGTAGTAGCATCAAAACGAACATTAGCTAATGTGTTGTTCATAAAAGCCAGCTCATCTGTATGCTTGTTAAGAGTATCTGTGCACGTTGTCCTGACATCATTGAGATTGCTGGTTAGTGTCCGTAAGTGATGGGCAGTGTAGCTAATATTACTAATAATGTTGACAATATCTGTCTCAAAGCTATGAAATTGATCTTCTTGCTGGTTAAATTTGGCAGATGTTCTGTTTTCATATTCTTTATAGTGTTCTTGGAGATCCTTCAAACTTTGTTCATTGGCTTGAGCAATAGTAGTGATATTCTCCATCTGTCCACTGAATGAGTTTAACTGGCTGCTCATATCCTCAAGTGTTTCATTATTAGCTTTGGTCATAACTGAATTGTTAGCTGCAAATACTTGCAAAATCTGCAGTTTCTCTTTAAGCCAGTCGGTATCTTTCCGTGCTTGGAGGGCAACCTGCTGAAGGTTCTGAAAGTCATTTTTGATTCTTTGGATAGCCTGACTTGTGTCATCCACAGATCTCTGCAAAGCACTGATAAGATTTCTTTGCTGAACCTGTGTCTGGTTAAGATTATTTAGATTCAGTATGGCAACATTATGGGAGTGCATTTGGCTTTGTAAGCTTGTTTGAATGTTATTTGTGTCTTCTTGGAGATCACCAATGTAGTCATTGTAAGCTTGAAGAGTTTTGTTGATGTTGTTGATCATGAAAGAATTGCTGTCCAAAACACCATTCATTTGACTTTGCCTGTCATTTAACATGCTACCATGTTCTTGTAACTTTTCCAGTGTATCTTTGTTCTTTGTGGTTTTCTCTGACATCTCATGAAGTTGCTGGCGGAGGGCTAGGATGTCAGTTTTGAAACTTGAAAGCTCTGTGTTTGTGGTCATGGCTTTCTCTTCAGCTTGATAATCTGAAAGAAGCATAAAAGTGATAAACATTCACATTTGGTACTTAGCAGAAGAACAGTTGAACAGAGTTTACTTCTATACAAATAGAAGGATAAGCCAGTATATAAACAGTTTGCATTGGAGAATTCTGAATTAATATAAACTAATTTCTATAAATAAGTCTGGTGGAAGGGTCACTGAAACATAGAAAATTAAAGTCATACAAAAAGCATATGAGTCCCATTTTACTGAGAAACCACCAGTAAATCTAGATCAGTATCATGTTTTCACTCTCAGAAGCTCACCATGGTCTCAGGCAAGAAGAAATCTGTCCTGTTGTATGATTCCAGAAGGGTGAAAACTGTGTTTGCCAATATTCCATTTACCCAAGAGATTGATCTTAACTTTAATGTACTTAACACATACTTTAGTTGGTTTTATAGTGGAGTAAATCCATAATTCGTATACGCATTTACTCAGTATGGCATCGTATAAAGTGCAGGATTCAGAATTTGAAAGATTAAAGATGAACCGGTAACAAATTAAACTAATCTTTTAAAGAATCTATTGTCAGCTATTGTAAAAAAAATACTACTGGTTACAATTTTAGTATGTTGACGACGACTGTGATAAAGGTATAACAATTTCATGATTAACTTAACCATTTCATTCATATTAATTACCCAGTTTCTTTAAATCACTCTTCACTTCTAAAAGTTTCTCACTGCATCGTTGACGTGAATCTTCCATGTCACCAGAAACATTGTCCATTTTTTCTACAACTAGAACAAAAGAAAGCAATGTCTTAGCAGTGATCAATATTGATTAAAGGTTGAAAGATATAATCCAACAATCTATGGATTCAGGCTCACCATTCCTAATTATATGTTAAAATATAAAGAAACCAGAGAAACCAAAGAAACCAGACTAGCCTTTCCACTGGCACCTGTACATAAAAATAACTATAATGAGATTGTTGGTGATAATAACAATATTAGCAATAAAACAATTTATTATGTGTTTTTTTAAAAAAATGATGCTAGCAAAATAGCATGCAACAAAATAAAACCATATAACATGGTCCATTAATTTTTTAAAAAAGAAACCAAAAAACAGACTGGATAGAAACCAAACAATTGCAAAAAGCAATTATGCTAGATTAAAACTAGCAATAAAACAAAAGATACACATTAAAGCCTGTAGAAATACATGTTTATTCATAATAAGATACACAAAGAGGGAATGAGATAATGAGATACACAAAGAGGGAATCTGGAAGATTAGATCTAGGAGGACATTATAGGTTTACTCATACCACCTATATGATAGGGACACCTGTCTCTTATGTACTTTCACAGAATCTCTTAAAAATGGAACTGATAGAAAACTCTTGAATACTTAACCTGTAGGGAAAACCTTCAAATTCTGTTATGGAAGGCAGCTGACGACAATACTGATGGTCCTCAACTTACAACCACAATTGAGTCTAACATTTCCATAACTAAGTGAGATAGTTATTAAGTGAATTTTGCCCTATTTTATGACATTTCTTGCCAATGTCATTAAGCAAATCACTGCAGTTATTAAGTCAGTAACACAATTGTTAAGTGAATCTGACTTTGCTTGTCAGAAGGTCGCAAAAGGAGATCACATGACCCCAGAAGACTGCAACCATCATAAATATGAATCAATTGCAAAGCATCTGAATTTTGATCATGTGACCATGGGGATGCTGCAACAATCATGAAAAATGGTCATAAGTCACTTTTTTCAGTGCAATGGTAACTTTGAACAATCACTAAATTAACTATTGTAAATCGAGGACTAACTATACCTGTATTAATAGGGATTTTAGTGTTTTTCAATTGCTCATTAAAACAAAAAAAATGGCTAAATTCCTTGATGCCTTCTAGGCAGAAAGGTAAGGTTGAAATCACACAATAAATATATCAATTGAAATTTGAAGTTATTCTATGGAGGGAAATCTAATGACGTGTGTTGGTATTATAATAAAACTAAATGTTGTACATGAAAAGCCTGTTGAAAAATATTTTGTCCAGTGAATTCTGTACTTTTTTGAGACTCTATAGCTAATCTAAATGTTTTAATGCCACATTCACTATGAAACTGTGTTAGGGCTTTTTTTCTTTTAAATAGTTGCAAAGTATGAGAAAGGGCGTTGGTACTTACCTGACACGCCCATTCTCTTTGAGCTGTGAAGAGCATCCAGTAGTGGGAGGTGCTTCAGTCTCTGCTTGTCTAGGCTGGGCTTAATTTGTGGAACACTTCTCCTCCTTCAGAGCACTCCTCCCCAGCATTCCCCAATTTTGGTGAAGATGAGAGAAACAAACACCCTTGCCTTTAATACGCTAAAATTCGTTGGCCGAAACAGAATCCCACCAGATGGAAAGAGGGTGGGGCTGGATGCCCTTCACAGCTCAAAGAGAACGGGCACGTCAGGTAAGTACCTACACTCTTTCTCCCACAAGCTACTCAGAGCATCCAGTAGTGGGACATACCAAAGCTTGGCCTGTCCTATGGGAAGGATTTCTTGGAATCCCCTCCTGGTCCTTGTGGACTCATTGCAGAACCCTTCTGCCAAAGGAAGCTTCAGCTGATGCAAACACATCTATTTTATAATGCCTAATGAAAAGGCGATGGAGAGGCCCAGGTTGCGGCTTGATAGATGTCAGTGATTGGTGCCTGCATTGACAGATGTCAGTGATTGGTGTCTGTATGGCCCATGCTGCCGATGTTGTGGCGCTCCTTGTTGAATGAGCTGTTATGCCCCTGGGCAACTGTAGTGATTGAGTATGATACGTTTTTGCTATTGCGGCCCATAGCCAATGGCCTATTGTGGAGGATGAGACCTTGCATCCCTGAGGCTGAATTAAGGCTGAATTAACTTTGGGTATGAACATAGGATCAGGACGAAGGATGACCCGGTCGGAATGGAAGATGCAAAGATCTTGTCTGATTGACAAGACTGCCAGTTCCAAAATATGACAAGCGGAAGTGATTGCTACAAGAAAAACTACTTTATATGTCAGAAATTGGAGACTTGAAGATTGCAAAGGTTCGAAAGGGGACTTACTGAATGCAAGAAGGACCTTGTTAAGGTCCCAAGTGTGATAACAGTGAACTGTTAGTGGGCATAAGATTGTGGCTCCTAGAAGGAAACACTGTATGCATGGATGATGGGAAAGAGATAGGAGACCTTCATAAGTGATGACTGACGGCAAGGCCGCCATTTGTCTTTTCAACGTATTAGGTGATAATCCCCTGTCAAACCCCTCTTGTAAGAACTCTAGGATTTGAGCCACAGATGGAGAAATGGGATCAATTTGAGACTTGATACACCATTTGCACAAACTGGACCACATGGCATTGTAGATGCGAGTTGTTGAGGGGCATCTGGCAACTTGGATGGTGGTGATAACTCTGTTGGAAAACTTTTCACTCTTCAGACAACTTCGCTCAACCTCCAGATGGTCAGGTGCAACCATTGAGGGTCCAGATGTTGAAGGGGTCCTTGGGTTAACAAGACCCTGTCTGGCAGAATTCTCCATGGTGGTGATATGGATAGACTATGGAGGTCTGCAAACCATGGCAATCTGGGCTTCCAGAAGCCCAGGGAGCTTCCAGAAGCAGCTCCGCCCTCTTGTTGAACAGCTTCTGGATGACCTTGGGAATCAGTGGAAGTGGTGGAAATCCGTACAGAAGCCCCAGAGGCCAATGGCAATGGAGCACATTGAGATTCTCCACTCCTTGCAAAGGGTATCTGGAAAGAAATACCTTTTCTTTCCTTTGGGAGCTGAGCATTGAGGGGGGAAGCGAACTGGTCTACCACTGGCTGCCAAAATGTCCTGACTGCCTCTTGAAAGAGGGTTGGATGGAGGCGCCACTCCGATTGATCTATCATGGCCCTGCTTAGGCAATCTGCCTGTGTATTTGACAGTCCTGAAATGTGTTCTGCCTGATGGAAATCAAGTTGCTCTCTGCCCAACAACACAAACACTCCACTTCTCACATGAGGTGTTTCGACTGAGTTCCCCCCTGTTTATGTGAGCTTTTGCAGTTACATTGTCGGTCAATATTAATATGTGTTGATTGCGTACTTGTGGAAGGAAGCTGCGGAGAGCCAGGTGTACTGCTCGAAGCTCCAGCCAGTTTATGCTGCACAACTGTTCTATGGAGGACCAGCAGCCTTGGGCTGTGAGCGATTGAAAGTGAGCTCCCCATCCAAACAAGCTGGCAATGGTGGTGATGGTAAGTCTGTGGGGCTCTTTGAATAGACAAATTTTGTTTATGGCTGGTCTGGTCCAACCAGAGGAGAGATATGAGGACCTGTGATGGAACCTTGACCTTGTATTTGGAGTTGCTTCAGCCAGATCGCTGGTATGGAAGCAGGAACCACTGGAGGGATCTAGTGTGGAGCCGGGCCCAAGGAATAATAGATATACATGACATCATCTTGCCTAACAATTTTGATAGATCAGCTAGGGACATCCTCCTATGAACCCCGACCTCCTTAACTAATTGATGAATGCTATTTTATCTATCTGGTGACAGGAAAACTTTGCCTTCCACTGTATCTATGATTGCCCCCAGATGGATTAATTGAGTTGAAAGTGTTAAATGACTCTTTCCCAATTGATTGGGAACCCATGTAGCTGTAGGGATTATAATGTAGTCTCAGTATCTATGACTGCTTGATGAACAGAAGATGACAAAATTAAGATATCATCGAGGTAATACTGCAGTCGTATGGGGACACTCCAGAGATGAGCAGCAAGGGCTGCGAAAAACTTTGTGAAGGTCCTAGGGGCAGATGCTAGTCCAAAAGGAAGAGCCACAGATTCGAAATGAAAATTATTATAACAGAATCGTAAAATGTACAGTGGGAAGGCTGAATGGGAATATGTAAGTATGCCTCCTTCAGATCTATGGATGTAAGGATGTCACCTTTTTTGATACCAAGTAATATAGATTGCAGGGTGTGCATTTTAAATTTGCGATATACTAAAAATTGATTAAGATGTTTCAAATCCAAGATCAATCCAATCCACCCCCCTGAACTTTTGGGAACAACGAAAAGATGTGAGTAGAAACCTCGCCCTTATTGGTCGGTAGCTACTGGTTGGATGGCTCGTATGTCCAGTAGATGCTGAATAGCTGTTTCTATAAAATTTCATTTAACCGGATCTCTGAAACTCCAGCACGAGGTCGAATCTGATTGTGTCTCTGAGCCAGGAATCAGACGTTGAGGAGTCCCATTAGTCCGTGAATAGTTTAAGGAGACTGCCAATGGGAGCCAGGTCCATGAGACGCTGGTTGGTGATTGAGTTGACTGGGCTTGTTGACTCTGGGGACCCATGCTGCACCTGGATGAGATAGATCTAGGGGGGGATGAGGGGGGGAAGAGGAGGTCAGTTCTGGACTGTGGTGTGAGGAAGCTTGAGAGGTCCTGTGTGCCTCCTGTGTGCACTTATCTATTTGTTTTCCAATGCCTTTTGTGCTACACTCTCTGTTGGCATCTTTTTCTGATGCCTTAGAAGTCCCTTTTTTTTTTTTTTGCTTCGGATTGTGTTGAGATTTAGACTTGTCCCTTGAAATTGAGGTGTGTGAACCACTACCCCCTGCCGTTTTGATTATAGAATTAACAGTACGCTCATTATTTAATACTATATTTTGTAGGCAGTTGGCACGCCCAGAGACCTGGCCAAGGATGGACAGGGTGCCCTGAAATCAAATCCCCCCTTTATATATATATATATAAATATGAATATCTGTTTCAAAATTGAGTCATATCTCAACAATAATAATGTATTATTGTTATGATATTACTAGTATTATTATATGGGTATGATTTATAATTTTGTTAGTATTATTATAGTTATTATCAATATTATCAGAGCGTATAGATATGCAAATATATATAAAATTTGGATGTCCCAATCAGCCAAATTGAGAACGCCAAGCAGGCCAAATTATCACTCACAGACCTTCAACAGCTTTCCTGCACAGGCAGACACTGGCCTAGGTGCTCGTGTTGTGCTGCTGGATAAGGAGAACTGTGAGGGTTAAGCCAACAATAAAAATTAACAATGACCTCGGATAAGGTTAGAAACGAGGTTGTGATGATTCCTCTGGGTATTTTGTGTAAAAAAACCACTTAATTTGGAAGAAGGATTACCTCACACAGTCTCCTGAACTCACACCCAAGCACGGTCACACAGTCCCCTTACATCAAAAATAGCAACCAGCCATTATTTGTGCTGTGCGCGCCCGCAGCAATCTCCCACCATGAAAAGGAATAAGCTCCAACAGCTTTCCCTTAGGGCTAAACTGGCTGGGAGGGGTGAAAATAATTATGGAGTTCTGGGGGAAGAAACTTCAATAGGACTCGGGAGAGAGCGAGAGAGAAAAGCCACGCCGTATGTTAAAAAGTCATGGCTATTGCAATAGCAATAGCAAAATTGCAATAGCAAGGGTCGGGCTAGCAGTGGGGGGGGGGGGGAACGGAATCGAAGCCTCCCTGTGCTTAGGAGTGCAAGAAGCGCTTCCTGATAATGGGATTCCCTGATGGCCAGGTGGCAAAGGCAGTGTCGATAGGTCGAAGAGCAATTGTTAGAAGAAGATGAAATTGACTGTCTCCAAACCTGAGAATTCTCCTGTTTCGGCCAAGGAGTAACAAAAATCTCTCACGAGGCTGAGCTAAAACTGGGTAATGCTGGGAGGAATCCTGTGGAGGAAGAGGAGCGTTCCGCAAATTACGCGCAGCCTAGACAAGCAGAGACTGAATTACCTCCCACTACTGGATGCTCTGAACAGCTCATGGGAAAATTATCAGGTTTGTTTGGGTTTTCAGATCTGTTTAAAGAATGCTGCTGCCTGCCGCCCCCATCCACAATGGACTCAATGGGGCTTGGAGGCTTCCCTCTGGCTCCGAGAGGAACAGAAGGAGGGGAGGAGGTGTTCACAGGATACCTGGTTGCAATTGTTAGAAGTACTGAATTTTACATTTGACTTAAGTCACAGGCAATTTTTAGAATCATGAAAGTATACAATATAAAGCTGAAGAAAAAGGCCAAAAAATAATAATAATCATGAGATGAGTGTAAAGCTATATGTTAAAACCTTAAAACCTCGTAGAATATAGTGCTTTTTGTTTTTATTTAATAAGATAGAATTTTGCAATATTGTAGTTTTTGATTTATTACTGGTCATTTGGTGACTGTTCTAACATATGTTGGACACTCCCTCCCCCAAAATGTACTTATGGCCTAGTTTTGAAATTCTGGTGGCTGCTACTGTCTCTCATAGTCTCGCGACCATATTTTGGGTAACCAGCCTGCAATTATGATGTTTGCAGCATACCCCAGTAATGTGACTGCCATTAAATATGTTTTTGCTGGAAACCGGCATTTACCTCCAGTTTGTGACAAAAAACTCCCCATAGCAAACAAGATGTTTGCTTATTGATCATGGCATTCACTCTATGACCATCATGTTGGATTTATGACTGCCATGTTCATTTTGTGACTACCATGTTTGTTTAATGACCTTTCAAAAAAGAAAAGTAACTTTGGGTCAGTCATGTGCTTTACGACCATCACAAATTATGACCATAATTGCAGAGTTCAGATACGGTTGTAAGTCAAGCATTACCCATATAAACAAAATAATAAATTTACAATCAAAAGTCAATCCAGGGTAGAAGCCAAATATTAAAGAGATAGTAACTACTGGGGAAAGCGGAATATTTATTTTACAAAATAGGTTAAGAAATTTCAGAAAGCACATAATATCATAGTGAAATAGTGCTTTTGGAAGTTAAAATATCTTTTCACACTTTAGCAAATATTTTATGCCAGATTCTAATGGCATTTAAAATTAAACAAACACCACTGGGCCACTAACTATAGCTCAGAAAGGTTTCACATGAATTACAAGAATTAAAATAATTTTGCACAAGTATAATTATTACTGTTAATTTTTGCACAAGATTAATTATTTGGCTATAGTATGAATGTATTATCCATTTTATGGATATTTTATAGATAAGACATTCAATTAAGAAGGATTAAGAAGAACTACTTTCAGGAAAAGCAACAATGACGGTGGAGCTGGTCAGGACGTGGGTACAAAATAAGAAAATAAGAAAAAAAAAAGAATTGTTATTTTAAACATATATACATGGATATCTGTCATACTACTACATTTCAGTTAAATTATTGCAAAATGAAGGAATAATAAGCCAAAAAAAAGTGATGGCATAAAATAAGAAAAACAAAAGGAATCATTGGAAAACCTATCAACACCAAGACATTTTTTACACCTTTTGATATTTTTTAAAGCTGCTTTCTACACTGCCTTTTGTTCTTTAAACTTCTCACCTCTCATTTTTGCAAGACTTCATTAATTGCACCCAATTTTGCACTTCATTAATTGCATACAGTAGAACCTCTGGTCACACCATAATTTGTTCCATAACTTTGACAATTTCTTCATCTTCTAATGTTTCGCCTTCAGGAATTTCTCGGTCAGGGGTTGTGTTTGACCGCCACCTGAGTATGTGTTTGTGACCAGATTCAAAAATTTTGTGAATTATTTTGGTTGGAACCTGATTTGATCATGGTCAAAAGTGTTTGTGACCAGAAGTTCTACTGTACTTCTTTGGTCTTTCCTTTTCCCTTGATCCATTCATTCTTTCTACATATATTAACTCTGCAACTCATTCATTGTGTTACTCAGCAACCTTCTGTCATATCCTTTTCTTTCAAATTCAGTCCATCTTATCTAGCTCACTTATCTTGTCCCAATTCATTTTTCCTGAATCATATTCATTCATAACATTATGCACTTCTTCAGAAGTAATCTTTTTTTAAAAAAATCATTATTTATTATCATTTACTGGAGCACTAACATGTAACTATGATCAATATATGATTCTTACGTTCCCATAACCATTTTGGTAGTGCCACTGCATGCTTTCTGACATTTATTTTAGTTCCATGTATTTATAATGAGCTTTCAGAAGCTCAAATCTCCTTCAGTCAGATCCACTACATCCTTTCTCTTTCTCTTAGACTCACAAAGTGGCAGATGATCTCAGCGCACGCACACACACACACACGACTCTGCAACAATTGCAAATACATGCCAGTTTCAAGCACCCAAATTTTGATCATGTGACTGTGGATATGCTGCAACAATCATAAATATCAGGACCTGTCATAAATCACTTTTTTTCAGTGTCATTTCAAGCAATTTATAAACAAATAATCGTTAAATTGAAGACTATCTAACCTTGCTTTTCCATGTTTTTTCAAACTGGAATCTATAATAAAGAAAGGTAACATGCTGTTTACCTGTATTTCAACAGGTAGATAATATATGCAGAGTATTGACACATTCAGATTTCCCCTTACTATTGATGTTTAAATATTATCCATGGTGTGTGTGTATCCATCCAGTTCTTAAACTGAAGTCAATGAATAAGCCATGTTTGAAGAGCAGTCAGTGAAATTTAACTGAATTACTGAGCTTCTGTATTATACAATAACATTTATTATTTCCTAAATACAATAACATTATGAAAGACTGATGTATGAAATAGACTGATGGCAAAAAGTCTTTGTTTCTCCTAAAAACAAAGTGTTGCTTACATTTTATAATTTAATAATTTTTATAAATTATTATATTTATATTATACAAATTAAATTATTATAAACTTTATAATTTAAAGTGTTGCTTACATTTTTATAATTTAATCATCAGAGACTGGTAATCTTACCCTATTTAAGTAATTATTTATTTGAGGAATGATGAGGAATTAACTGATAGGCTAGCATAGAAAATAATGATGATTACAATTTGCTTTTGTCTGTGGTATATTCTGAAATCACACTGATTTAATTAATCAATTATTTTTTTGTGGTCAGTTTTTCTTGGACTCAGTATACAACTACTGTTATAGACATGGAACTTACCTTTGTATCCCAAGACGGCTACTGTTATTGCTAGCAAGGCACATAATATATACAAAAGTATGATAGAAAATTTCAGTGCCCAGTTACTTTTACACTTGGTACATTGTGTTCCTTCTTGAATACCTACAAAATAAAATTAAGAATTTAGATTTCTCTTTATATTATATTATTATTTTGTAATAAGTTAATATGAAGATTTTTTTTTGCAAGTCTGCATCAGGCTAAAACTAAATGTGGTTACCGAAAACCCATAATCAGTTAATTTATTGGTTTGATAAGAGACAGTCATGCATTATATTAAATGCAAGTTCAGCCAGTTAATCAATCAGCCTATCTATCTATTAATAGACAGAGATAGTTGTTCATACATAATGTTCAATGTATATGCTGCACACACATAATTTTGTCTACTTATATTTTATGTTTCTAGACTGCCCATCTTGTTCAAATAAGGACCATCAGTGAGTTGATACCAGGATTCCTGAATGATAGTCACATATTTTTTTGCATACCAGAAGTTATTCCTTCACCTAAATAGATATGGTAAATTACTATCCTTTACACTGTTTTTAAAATATTCAAATTCCCAAATGGATAAATATCACACACACAGTTTTTAATCTTATGAATATGAGTTTTGATTCAGGCAACTAGAAATAAGAAACATGCATTCTATGGGTTTTACCTAGAATTGTGCTTTTCAGAAAAAAATCTGTTCTACTTAAAACATTCAAACTATAAGTTAACTACTTATCTAATAGTTAAAAATACATAATTGACCTATCAAAACCATTAGCATTGGGCTCTAGAAATTTAATATGTGCTAAATTGGCCAAATTAGGAGCAAACAGAAGTAACAACAAAAAATATGAGACAACTGTAAGAAGGATACTTGTAACTGTAAGGACACTTTGTGCCCTGTTGCAATTCTTATGGTCACATATTGTCTCATTTTTGTTGTTACTTTTGTTTGCTCCTCTTAAAATGAAATATCTCAGTCCTGAATTGTCTCTGCAAATGTAAGTAAAATGAATGGAATGTAAGTGAAACTGGGGAGGGCTTTACTCCCTGACTGCTTTTATTAGAAGGGAAAAGCTGTACAGTGAATTTCCTAGTATTCATTAGTAGATTAAAAGTTCTTAAGACTGTTCTATACTTTTGAAGTGATCATATTCTAAATTATGCAAAACCAAGTTTAATCTTAATTGGACTTTTATCTGTTCACATTAGTTTGATTTGGGTCCTTCTTTATGTAATCTGAGCACCCAGCTTTAATGATGGGCTGCTTCTAATCCTTTGTCACCAGTTGAACATACCAGATTGTCCGGGTCATTTCCGGATGCTGCACATTTCTCCCTGCTGACTTAAACAACCCTTAATAAATATCAGATGGGATACAATGAGCCTTCTTTCACGAGACACACTTTTCAGTTTCCTGTCTTATTATAATGCGAGATCTGTTTTTTTTTTTTCCCCTTTGTCCCTGTTGGGAAGACATCTGGCTAAACAGACAGAAACTTAGTACAAAGAGTGTATCCAGCTGATACACATGTTTTTGGGAAACCCCCTTTCTCCAGGAGCCGAGATGGTCACAAAAAACAAGCTCGAAAAGACATCCTCCTGTTACTAGCCTTTGTAGTATTTATTTTCCTTGGATTACATTCCAGTGACTGGGAACTTTGTTCTCAAATGGGCGCTCAATCTCCATTTTGGGGGGAGGGAGACTGCAGATAAACAATTTTACTACTGAACAATCTTTCTTTCTTTCTTTCTTTCTTTCTTTCTTTCTTTCTTTCTTTCTTTCTTTCTTTCTTTCTTTCTTTCTCTCTCTCTCTCTCTCTCTCTCTCTCTCTCTCTCTCTCTCTCTCTCTCTCTCTTTCTTTCTTTCTTTCTTTCTTTCTTTCTTTCTTTCTTTCTTTCTCTTTCTTTCTTTTAGTAAGACTTGTCAGTAATTCCAAGAGCCTTTATTTGCATCTTTGAATATAATCCTATGTCTTTTTTTTTCCTTACTGAATAATTGCAAAGTTTTCCACCTAGCTATTTCTTTATTATCTTGAGTGAAAAATCTGTTTCTGTTTTTCATAAAAGAAAAATTGAACTAAAATTATCTAAAATACTTTTGAAACAGGACATATAGTCACCTATCTTATCTTACTAAAAGTTACTTGGGGCAGCATACAAAATTAAATAAAACAATATAAAAACAATAAAAATGTTAATTATAAAAATGGGCAATCATTATTAAAAATTAAAATATAATTAAAAATTTTAAGTATACAGATGGGGAGATATATCACAACCATGTGTTACTCATATTAGGGGAGCCACCATAAAATGTCACCATTGAAATCCTGCAGCTCCCAAATTTGGGGACATAACCAGGTTTTGAGGGCTTCCCAAACATTAACAGGAATGGAATTAATCTGATATCTTGGGGGGGGGGAGGTAGAATATTTCTCAAGACGGTACCACGGCAGAGGAAGCCCACTTCCTGGGACCCATCAAATGTAAGCTCCTCAAAAGATGATATCCGGAACCTGTTCTTCTGACAGATCTAATAGGATGGGCTAATCTAATCGGGAAGAGACGGTCCCTCAAATCCTGGCCCCATGCCATAAAGGGCTTTAAAGTTAAAAATCAGGTCTTTGAATTGGACCAGAAGCAAACTGGTAGCCAGTGAAACTTTTGTAGGAGAGGTGTGACATGTACTGTTCTTGGGGCCCACATAACTGCCTGTGCCACTGTATTCTGCAGCTTCCAGATACTATGCAAGAGCACACTACAACAGTCCAATCTCTTTTTCCGGGTAAGATCCAAGAAGTCAGTCTGGCTTTTCCTTTATCAAAGTTGGAAAAGGTAATGACAAGCAAAACACTCACATAGATTTAAAAATAAACTTCAAGATTTTTTAACTAGAAAACTGAAATAAATAAAATTCTCTTTAGCAGGCAGTGATGCATGCCGCATCAGTTAAATCCAAGGATGTTAGAATCTGCAGTTAATAAAACTGCTCCATAATCTCTTATCTATTATTTCTTCCCCAAAGTGAAATCTTTTTTTGTCCTTTATTAGAAAGCTGTAGGTGTGCGGTACAGAGCTCCTAATCACAGTTCAATTATATCAAACTGTTTAAATTATGCTTAAAATTCTATAAAATCCAATCCATTATAATAAACAGCAAAAAATCATTGTAAGTAAAGATTTTTTCCTATGGTTACATCTTTATAACTGCTCTATCAACATTTTATTTTTTCCAGAGAAAGATTTCAAAAGCTTAATTGTTTTAATTGGTTAACAAGAAGTGGTTCAGAGACCTTTTGTTTCTATAAACAGTCTCCTACGTTCTGCCAATATCTATAAGAACACTTTAGAGTTATTAGATACTAAATGCATTAGAATATTTTCTTAATTTTGGACATGCAAAAAACAGGGCTTTAAGTACAGAAGACACCACTAGATGGCAGCCATGAACACTAAAATAAAATGGCTGAAAATGTCAGAAAGTAGCCAACAATTACAAGATTCTTGTGTTGCATGAGATCCTTAGAGATTACAGTGGTTTAAATTTTTTTCACTTTTTAATTAGCATCCATTACATGAAAATCAAACTTTTATTATGATCAAAGGCCAGCACAAACCTACATCAGACAAAACAATGCATTGCTGTCCATTACCTTAAAAGTTTGATAACTTCTGTTAAGGATTAAATTTTAAGCTGCAATCAATTCAAATATTTATCTTTGAAACCACTTTGGAATAATACTACTGGACATCTAAGATATTTTTAAACACATTATTTTCACAAACTCTTACACACCTTAAAATATTGCAGTCTTAATTTTTAAACTAATTCCTTCCTTCCTGCACCTATTGTAATTTTCCAAATTAAATGACGCTCTATTCAAAGATAGAAAAGATAGAATATTTCATTTAAAAGCATTCACAATAGTACTGAACTTTGATGTGGTAGAAAAACTTTCAAATGAGATCATCGTTATCATGAAATATAAAATTATACATTATCTGAAAAAAATGATAGAAAGACAGAAAGAAACATTTTATGAAATGTCTAAGATTTAGAGCATGAAGAATAGACTTTTTATTTTGTTGATATTTTGCTAAAACCAGAGGGAAGAACCACATGCTACCAAGAGCTCCGTAGCAAAAGTTAACTACTATAGAACTTTCCTGGAGTTGAGCAGTTAATAACTATGAATGAATGAGTGAATGAATGAATGTCCTTCACAGCACAGCCATCCTTAGTCTCTGAATTTCTATAAGTAATGTGAAAGTATTACTTCAATTTTTCCCTTCAAAGAAAAGAGAAATATCTCTCACGGAATTGTGAAATCATTAGTTACGTGTCTTTATTAATCCCTTCTTTAGCATCAGACAAAATAAAGAATCCACAAAGGCCTCCATTATTCTCAACAAAGGGTTTCAACAAAGGAAATATTTTTGATTGCATGCAATGTATACAAAACAAGTAAAGATTGTTTTTAACAGAGTGCAGCTCCTGGTGACTATTAAGGAAACAGCCAAGCAGTTTTCTTGGCAACTGTGTGGAAGCTTGCTATTGCTTTCTTCTGGGTATTTTTTTCAGCTCAAATCTACCCAATGAGCTTTTTCATAAAGAGGTAAAGAATCCTCATTATCCAGCTTGATCATAATTTTTATAACACAATCACTTGGTTTACGGTTTTGTTTTTGCTCACTGCAGGCTCAGGGATTCAGAAATGAATTGTTAAAAATCCTAATTACACAGTTCAACAGCCATGGGCATGTAATTAAATGGAACAATGTCATATTGTGATTTACAACAAAATACAATATTTTAACTGACAAGAAAAAGTATATAATTGAAAAAAGGAAAATTAAATACACAGATGCAAACTAACAAGAACTCTTTCCCTGTATATTCTAAGTATTAGGGACCTGAAGAGTGCCTTTGGTTCATTTTCTGGTAAAAAAAATTCAGCAATATATCTGGCCAAAAAAATGGACAAACACTCTTTATTTATTGGAGCTTATTTTCCTCTTTGTCTTCTACTTGCTGCCTTGTAAATGGTTTAAAACAAATAATTACAAGCAAAACCACAGTAAAGAAGCAGGGGGCGGAAAGGTAGACTCAAATAAGCAACAATAGCAAATTCACACATCTTCCCAGTACATATAGAAAAAGGTAGGTATTTAAGAGAAAGAAAAAGTTTAAAAGGTAAGCTTTGCGACATCAGCCTTTTTATTTTAAAATACCAAAATTATGTTTTTGAAAAGCAAACTTCATTAATAGAATCAATGGAGTCCATAGCATAGGACCAAATATGTCACACTGATACAATAAAAACTCTGTCCATTTTTAAAGGCGTATCACACATCACACACAAACAACCGACAGACCTTTGATTACAGGACTGCAGGTGTCATTCTGACTTTTTTTTACACACCCTGCTTTTGTAATGAGAGATGCAGGGATAGAAGCACTTTTTCATGAAGAAAAACCCTGTGCTTGTTTTTGCCAAACATTATTATTGCTCTGTAACTGTAATGTTTGAAACTTTTTTGTGAGCATCCCACTTTATAACACAAGAGCATAATGTGGTGGCAGCTCAAAACACCTGAATAGCTCTGACTAGCTTCTACTTTCCATTGAAAGATACAGGAGAAAGAAATACACCTTTTAGCATGCAGTTTTCACCTGAGAAGCCAAGACAAACTAAGCTAATAAGTACAACTGACATCTACTTTCTGGGGCCTTTTTGGTAGAATGGAACAATAGCCATAGCCAATTCACTCCATTTAATTTGTCATGGCTAATTTGCCATGACCAACTCACCACAGAACAACTCACTGTGGGACTATTCAACAATTCAATTTAATTATTTAAAATAGTTTAAGCATTATTTTAATTTTTGTCATTCACGTTTCATGTTGTCCCTCTTTGGCATCCTTTCTTTAATGATTCTATTCCACTATTTCTTCAGTATTAGTGTAACTCTTGTCCCGTGGTGAATTCTTCTGTGGCAAGTTGGCCATGGCAAATTTTCCTTTGGCAAGTTGGCCGTGCTGAGTTGGCTGCAGCGAATTGGTCATTGCTGAGTTGGCTGTGAATTGTTGTAGACCTCTTTTTGGTATCATCCAGACTCCTCATTATTCTTTCAATCCCTTTAACATGTGCTACTGTATATTTTTATGCCCCCATGTAGTTTGACATTGCATAGTGGTTAAGAAAGTTAAATGGCACTGGAGCAACCAGGTTCTAGTCCAACTCAATCACAGAAATTTATTGGTGGCTTTGGGCCAATTGCTTTCTCTTTCAAGCCTGATTTATCATATAGCACTGTTATGGGGACAAATGGCAAGAGGAAACACTATGGACACTACTCTGAACAAAACAAGGATATACATTTTACAAGAAATATCACAAAAGTTTTTTAGAGTATTTCTTGTTTTGCTATTTTAGGTGCCTGTTTTAATGACTAACCTTAATTTTTATTATATTTAACTGTAGGATTTACCAAGAACTCTAGTTATTGGCACTCCCAACTTGAATAAACCAATTAATATATTGCTATGTACATTTCCTTTAATCCAAAGATCTAGGATGTATCCCCTAAAGAGTATTAGAGATTTCTGAAAAACCAAACAAATACTTGTTCTACTTTATAATCCTGCACTTAAAAAAGCTGCCTTCACAGTATTTAAATATTTCATGAGGAATAATACATTTTGACAGATTTGAATTATGTTTATTAGGTTGACTGAATTAAGTTGTTGACTTTTTAAAATTAAAATCTTATTCACACCATAAGCATATGATCATGTTTTGCTTAGAAACAGAAATATAAACAAATGTTACTATATGCCCAAAGTACTGTTGAGTATTAGATATGTTTAACTCATTTGATTCAAACAAATGGCTGCTGCACAACTGTCAGAAAGGGTACATCAGGGATGACCACATAACACAGTATATATTTTCTTCATCCACATTTCATGATGCTTACCCTGGCATTTTATGTTTTTCAGTTTTGTCAGAACTTTTCCAAATAACAGGTCAAACTATTATGACCTATAAAAAGTCAACCTTTGTGACTTTAACTTTACCTGTAATTAATTGACATTCTAAACCTAGAGGGAAACATTTCCTAAATAGTCACTTAAAATTCTTTGTCATTTAATTTAACATTTCAGTTTTGATGTTGTTTGATTCCATAACAGCTCTGGATGGTTCACAATTAAGAGAATTAACATAATCTATCAAAGAAAGAGAATATAAGAGAATTATCTGTACTTGTTCCCTCCACCTCTATAAATTTAGAAACATCTTTTTGCCATTGTTTAAATGATAGATGTGCTGCCCAAACAAGTATTGTCTGAAACAAAGCACCATTTTTGACAAAACATTCATTTTATCCCATAAAATCTCCCCAACAGTGACAATTTTAATTTCTGTATTTTTTTAAATTTCACTCCATGTCTTAATGTAATTATTTTCAAATAATCTACTTCATATTTATATCAAAGAACTGAAAAACCTAAAATACCAGGGTAAGCATAATACCAACATATTTTATTTTTTCTCAATCTTAAAATTAGTTTTTTCTATCAGTTTTATTTTAACTTCTAGTTTTGTATTTTTAGTTAACAACTTTGTCCTCTGATTATTAATCTTAAAACCTGCTAATCTCCCAAAGTCCTTTAATTTTCCATTCATGCTTCAACAACTTCCTCAAGTGGATCTTCTAAAATCAACACCAAATCTTCCACAAATATTGGTAAGATTATCAATGCAGTTTGTTTTTTCATTATGTTCTAAATAATCTGGAATATTCAAATATTTCTAATATTATCTTACTGTTGTAGTTTAGGCAAAAATCCACATTGATCTTCATGAGTAAATCCTGTAAAATTATTTTAAACCTTTCAGCCAAAATCATGGTAAACTCTTTATAATAATTATTCAATAATGATATGGATTGCTGGTTTCTTGTAAAAATAAAATATTGTCCCTCTTTCGCATTAATGTTATATTATCAGGAATCTTTCCATTCTGCAAAACAATATTCATCATTTGTTGTGAAGGTTTTTAAAACTCTTCTTCAAAACATTTTTAATAAGATCCCACAATCCATCTAGGATAGGCACCTTTACAATTTCAGCCTTTTGGAAAACTGTGCATAGCTCTTTATTATTATAATTCCATTTAAAATTTGTCTCTGGTTGTCTGTAGTAAATTCTATTAGTGCATTTTTCATCCACTTTTTTCTGAAGAAGGTTCTTTATAATTTATATAAAATAGTGTAATACTGATAAAATGTTTTTCACATATTTACATTATCTACTATTACGGTGTTCCCTTCTTGTAATTTTAATATCTTTTCTTTTTCTTTTTGCAACTTGTATGACAATCATCTCCTTGATTTACTTCTAAATTCAAAATTATTTTGTTTTGTACAGTTTATAGTCATCTGTCTCACTGTAAATATACATAATTGTCATCCTTGGAGTTGAATTTTTCTTACCCTTTTTTGTCTCATCCAAAACCATTTGTATTTTCACTTGCCTTTTCTTTTTAAATCCATTATAGCATTGTATAAAGTATTATCTAACAAAACTTTTACTTGCACCCCAAACCATTCTTGCTTCTATGTCTTTAGTAAGATTGTTCTTTTTAAAAAATACCCTGAATTTCTTTTTACACCATCATTTCTCTCATCCAAATTTTCCAAATTTTCCTGTTTCCCTGTTTCCAACTTCTGTCTTACTTTCCAGAACTTCTACTTTGTCAGTAATTTGTTTTTAACAGTTGCCCTATGGATTCTTCAGTTTTCTTAAGTTTTTGTTTCAGATCTTCATCCTTGCAAATCCTTCCATTTCCTTTTTAACTGCAGTTGTTGTTGTTTTTTTACTAAATTGTGAGGTGATTGGTGCTCTCCAGGCTTGATGGTTTCCTTGCAGATGCTTCATTACCAAACTAGGTAACTTCATTAGTGCTACCAAATTGCTTTTGGTAGTGCTTTCACCAAATTCTTCAAAACTCCCCCCCCCCCCAGGTGGTATTCAGACGGTTTGGACCAGTTCTGGCATACCAGTCGCGGAAATTTTGACTAGTTTGGTCTTTGAGCCCTCTGCAGGTGCAGAGAACCAGTAGGAAACAATTTGGAAACCCACCACTGCCCCACCTCCATTTCAAAAAGCCACTCACCAGGAGCTTTTGATTTTCACTGAAATTAGGAATATCTCTTTTTGACTGGAAATCAGTTAAATCATAAAGTGATTAAGGGTAAGGCTTTTGCTAATTCAATTTCCATGAAGGCTGCACAGCAGTTTAGGGTACATTGTAAATCCCCTTCAGCTCTCAAGCTGCTTGAACCACAATCATCCACAGTCCAGTCACAAGAAACTAAATTCCTGCAGTTTCCCTGCAAGGAACCGGGAACACAAGTAGGTCATTTTCCAATTCCTCTTTCCCTCCAGAGAAATTGTATCTGCCAGAACCGTGGGCTAGCTGGCAGTTCCACTGCTGTGCAGTGAAACCATTCGCAGACATCTAACTGGCCATAACACTTCACTCAGAAGCCTACTGGGTGTACTTTTTAAAAAAATAAATCAATATTTTATTTAAGAACTTTATATTCCACTTTTTCCATGAACAAAGTATATTTTTGTGTTCATTCCCACTGAGCTAAGTGTTTAATGAGACATACATAATATAAACATAAGAAAACTTACTATGGAAACAGAACATTTATGTATGCCTGATTTATCTCCTGTTTTACTTACAACGTTCTCTCCCATTTTAAAGAAATAGCCATCTGTGAAAATGCTGTGAGGTTCCATCTGAAGAGCTTTTCTATTTAATTTCATTTAAAATCTATTACAAAAAAATAGTTCTCAAATTTTATTTATCTATTTAAGAGATTTGAATCTTAAACATAACTGTGGGAAGTTCACATATTGCCCCTCAAGAATTAATATCTGGAAATCTAAAAAATGGTCATGTGATCAGAGTCCTCCTCACATTATGTAGATTGCAATACCACTTGAACTATAATAATTATTTTGAAAGTGAATATATAAATAAAAATAGGTGCATATTGGAGCAATCATAAAAATAACATTCCCTCCAAATTCCAACAATTGGCTGTTATAGTGACAGAGTTAAAGACTCCATTTAATATTTGCCAATAAAGCCATTTAATAATTTCAATGACCATGACTTGGAGAACACATATCTTCCCAGTGCTATGTGTATTTATCTGGATGTCTCAAATTAAATATGGGGGGAAAGATGACTGGCCATGGATTGCTTAACAGACACTTTTGCCATGTACAAAAGGCTATGGCAGAAGGAACTCTGCTTTTGGATGCTTAGCACCAGATGCTTGTGAATTAAACTCCTCACTTACTGAATGGCAGTAGAAGATCTGGAATCACTACTCCACCTTCTCTTTCTCTCACAAATGTTATTTAAAGGCATAAGAATTCATAAGCTGCAACTCATTTCATCAGATGCATAGAGTGGCTTGAGCAATGTAAAATATATTAATTCTGAATTAAACATTAGATAGATAGATAGATAGATAGATAGATAGATAGATAGATAGATAGATAGATAGATA
>BLBF01000002.1:58572090-58602180 GCA_015471245.1 Laticauda colubrina
ATAGATAGATAGATAGATAGATAGATAGATAGATAGATAGATAGATAATGAAACTTTTTTTTGTTCCTTTTGTTTTTTATTATTGTAAACACAATAACAATTTTAAAAATAAATAAAAAAATGCATTACTTGGAAAAGGTGCCATGAAACTCCTGTTTTGGGAAGGAAGGGCTACCATAAGGTATCACATCTCTTCTACAACAGCAGCTTTTCAAAAAATTATCTTCTCACTGGGAGAAGACAGGTTAAGAAGCAATCTCAGGAGAAGGAGGAAGAAACAAAAATCAAAACTGATTTTACTTCTGGATGTTATTGGTTCTATTGACTAATATTTATTATATTGTTGAATATTATGTTTCATGTACTTCAGATGCAACTGGGGGTTTTAATTTCACACTAGCAATTATTGGGTGAACTTTCTGACCAAGTTTATTTTTCATGGTGCTTTTTGCCAAACCATACCAAACTTTTTGGAACAATGCAAACATGTTATAAACCAGCATTTTCTTTATTAGTAGCCAATGAGTACTGATTTCATGTTGCAGCAAGACATCCTTGCTTAGTGGTTAAATACACTTTCCAGTAAATCATCTCTAGCACTGCAGAATTACACACAATTTATTTTCTATTTCATAGAATATAAACACACTGTTGTCTGCTGGTAGAAAAGAGATGCTACTTTGCATCTAGGATTGATTTTTCAGCATCAACTTACAGCCATAAATAAGTCTTTTAGAATTGATTTCCTAATGTGGTTTACTTAGTAGGACTGACAAGAAGCTGTTAAAGAATTACTGTTAGATAGGTGCAAGTGAAGAGGCGGACCTGAACAGCAGGTAACTGCTGAGAATAAAATACAAGCCGCGAACTTGCGGAAAGCACCGGCTTATGTAGTCGGCGCTGTCCAATGCTTCAGCCACTGATGGGACTTTATTTCTCCCACCAGTGGCTGGGCCAGTCGGTGGAGTCTGACATTAGACTCCACTCGGCCGGCCATATAAGGTAATACTTAACAATTATAGCATTAACTTTTATATCAATGACTCTTAGAATATTATTGTCAAGTTGATAGACTTTTAGATGACTAGTGGAAATACTCTAGTAGGCTTAGGTTTCTAAGAGTCTACAAAGGAGTCCACTAATGTATCCCACAGGTATGGGCTAGACTCCACTTACCACCTCCGTGGTTGGCAAGAATGAAAAGTGGCTGGGTGTAAAGCTGTTACCAATCACAAATGATAATAAAAGTAGCAACATAAATATTACCATTAAGTATAGAGATAGATGAACAGGTTTCAAATGGAGATATTGACTGAGTTTGTATGTATTGTGCAACATGGACTCATAAAAAAGGAAATGTGATGATTATACAAAAATAGAGGTCTCTACTTGTCTCTAAGCCATATTCTTTAGGACATTCTTGACCAGCAAATTTATGCTAAGCGTTTTTATTATATGCCATGACTACATAAAATAATTGATGCAGTCCAAAATAATTATAATAATTTTGGGATATTCAATTAGACAGTCCCTGAATTTTCTGAATATTTATTTAGTAGTTCCCATGTCAGAAAATGTGAGAAACAGAGGTTGTGGAAGTTCCAGTTTATAGGATGTTAATCAACAGTATTTTGTGAGACAACATGGCACAAATGCTGTAAAAAGTCTTTGGTTTGCATAACTGAGGAGGTTCATTTTAAGTGAAATTATAAACTGTTAAAAAGTCTGATGAGAATGGAAAGGAATTTCTGCCTTTTAAAATATACTGAATTATGGTATTTAATTCCTCTTGATAGTTTACATATAAAGTTAAAATGCTTCAATAAATAGTGAAGAACCAACTTTTTATATGAAATAAAATGCCTTTTGAAAACTTTATGAGATTGGTTTAAAAACAAACTCATATTTATCAGTTTTTTGAACCTGTATATTTTTCTTGAATATTATCCCTTTATCCTAATGCTTATCCAAGTGCCAAAAACAGTTGTTACTGGAATTAAACCATGCCTACTCAAATCAGACCCAACTATGCAGTTTCCTACCTTTTTTTAAAAAAAAAAGCACACTTCACATCTGCTTGTTATCAGTAGCTATCTCACAGCATGCTTCTGAATCATTTTGCAAATTCAAACCATATGCTAAGCCTGCTGAGGAATTAGCCATGACTGGGCTATTTACAGGACCTCTATGACCTGAAACACCACCAGATGAAGGAGAAAAAATGACCAGAATTTTCTTTCAAGGGTTTCCCCCACACTGTCACATTTAATTACTTCTCAGCTTTTTAACTTTCTATCTTATGGGCGCTGTGTGTGTATATGTTGAGTATCAAGGTGTGTGAAATTATGTCATAAACTGGAAAGTTTCTCTGCCATGCAGTCATTAAATAAAATTTAGGAAGCTTGTCAATCACTCCTACTGTCTTCTGTTCAGATGGCTAAGCTCTTAAAAGCCATGAATTAATTTTACTTTACATGTCTGTTGGTCTGAAGTGGCAGGTGGGCCCTAAATATGTGTTTTCACATGCCTATCAATTTCACCAATAATTCCATTAAAATAGTCATTCTCCCAACAGACAAGATTGCGATGTTACTTTAGTATACACCCTATATATTTAAAAAGTCAGATCTGTGTTCTATTGGAAAATTTACGCTGTCACTGCATCTTCATCAAGTACAAACTCTGTATGGAGATACACGAATGAGAAAATTTGTGTGAATTTACTCCAACTAAAAATAGAGCACCAGACAGTTTTGTCAATTTCCATAGGATAAGTTAGACCAGGGTTGTTAAACTCAAGGTCTGGGGGCTGGATCTGGCCTGTGGGGTGCTTAGATCTGGCCCATGGGACCATCTCTGGAAACAACAAAGGACCGGCCCATGGTGCCTCTACCAGAGAAAATGGAGCTTGGGAAAGCCACTGGCAGAGGGTTGCAGGAAGAAATGGAGTTCAGGAGTCCGTTTTCACTGGCAGAGCTCTTGGGCCACCATATGCGCCCCACAAACATGAATGATGTTGAGCTGGCCACACCCACCTTGGCTCCCCGAAGTCAAACACAACCCTGATGTGGCCCTCAATGAAATCGAGTTTGACAGCCCTGACTTAGACATTATCAAATAAGGCAAACATACATGTCCCAGGATAATATCAGCGACCCAGACTGGATCCTGAATTATCAATTACATTATTTTGCATACTGCAATATACAAATTCATTCTCAATCTCTAGTACTGAACAAGCAGGGAAGGAAACAATTGTAAAAATAAATATTTAAAAATATTATTTTAGCCTTAAAATAAATGTTTTTCATTAACACAAAATGCTGGTTTCATAACAAAATAAACTAGTACTTGTTTTATTTAATTTTTATTTAATTTTATATTGTTGGTCACCCCTCCTCAATCTACACAGGTAGAATATGGCCTCTGGCTTCTTAGCCAATATAGCAAGAACTGGTAGCCCATTACCTGGGTTGCTGGACTATAACTCCCATCAGTCTCAAAAAATACAACCTATAGTGAGTGATGCTGGTAGTTGCACTCAGTAATATCTGTATGGTCAAACGTCTTCCTTCCATAGCCTATAACTAATGAATTATGAACCATTATAATTTAGAAACAAGCTCTAGATGGGGATGATGCAACTTTCAGGTGCTGCCGATATATTACTCCAACATCTTTTAACTCCATCAGCATCTTATGTATGACTTTCAGTGGTTTTAACCCTTGTTTCCCACTGTGAGAATCTTGATCCAGCTCCACTGTGCTTTTTATTTCCATCAGGAGAAAAAATTATATTGACTTCTTTTCCTCAAGTGTAAAAATCAGGCATAAGATCTCAGTCTAAATCAAGACCATAGCAGGAATTTGGAGGAAAGGATTATTGTGTTTGATCTTTATACTTGTTCCTTTGCTTTTAAAAACCATTCATATGATTACTAATTGTGGGTGGTGCTTCATTAATCTGAATGTTTAATCTGACAGAGCAGACTGAATCCTGTGGGTGCCTCATGTGTCTTTGAAAAATTTTTTAAAAATTTACTCTTGGACACGTTAAAGAATTAAGACAGAAGAAAGACCTTTCCCCTGCCAGATTATTTTAAATGATTTTATAGTTCATTCCAGAATGCTTTGCCATTGCCTGTGGAATTTTAGCAAGGAGAACAAAGAACTAGCCAGTCACCGGTTCTTTACATAAGGGTCTCTAACCAACAGATTGTAACTGCAAAGACATCTGAATATCCTTGCCAGTCTCCAATCTTGAGGCTTTCTTCGCTTGCTTTCAATGATCCTAATGAAGCCAGGGAAAGATTACAAATGCAAAAAAAAAAAAAAGGAGAGACCAATTTGCTACTTTCCATGCTACAGAATATTGAAGGCAAAAACAAACATTAATGAACAACTCCATAATGGCATTTGTCTGAAATGCCATGGCATAGTTTAAGGCCATCAATAATCTGGTAACAATCTTCCGGTTTGAGTTTCTTCGGCGACAGACAGAAATCCGCGATTGTACATGGTTTTAGTCTGGGCTTGCTGTTGGAGCGCCCTGAGCCAGTTGGTTTCGAGGCTAAGCCACCCTGTAGAGGTGGTGAAGAGGGGCCAGCAGGGTTGAGGAGAGCCATATCTCTCCTCCTCAGCTGGCCATTACTCACTTTCACGAAGGCGGTTGCAGCGGTGGTCAGAAATGGTCACCACAAAGAAGAACTCGACTGGAAACGAATGTGCAGGAGGAAGATAAGAAGTGAAAGTTTCGGCTGATGGGGTTAAATTGCAAAAGCAACAACTAAGGTATCCTGGAATTTAAACTAAAAAAAAAAATAACATTGTTCCCAAAGAAGATTCTGAAGCAGCGAAGGAAAGTGAAAAGGGAAAGGTTTGGAGTTTTTTTCTTCTCTCCCTTTCCCTATACTGACAACTAAGAAACTTAAATAAGAAATTGGAAAAATCCGCTTTGACATCAATGGGCAATTAAGCTGAAAATAAAACAAAATGTCAAAGGGATAATAAAGATTTCTGGACATTAAATTTTTTTTATAAACAGGAAAGGAGAGAAAAAGAATAAAAGGGCAGGTTCTGGAAAAAAGGGAGGAGACTGTCTGGAATTAAAAGGAATCTACAGTAAAACTTCAACAAGACTTCAAAAAGATATATTTTAACTGAAGCTTGGCAACTAAATAGTAGAACCCCAGGAAGAGAAAGTGAAAAAAAAAAAGCAAAAAGAAACAGCTTGCGTGTATTTAGATTACTTGGTGATCTTTGGATTCTTGGTTATTGCATTTGAATGACTAAAATTAATTGGGTGGTTGTTTAAAAATTTACACAATGGCACTACTTCTGGATGAATTAGAAATGGAACTTTAAAAGTACAAAGAAGATGCACAAGAAGGGAGAGATTCTTTTGGCTTCGTTTTTCAATTCTTAGAAATGGAAATTTGGAACTATGAGAAACAACAAGAAACGTCTGCAAAACAAAAAGACTGGGACAAAGAAGAAGCCATCTTTAATGAACAAGTAATTCTATATGGGGAAGAAAAAGGAAAGGGGGGGGGAGAAGAGAATGGAGAATTTAAGACTTAAAAAACAAAGAAAAGAAAAATAGTTCGAAAAATAAGTATAATATTGGAAAGCAACAGAAGAGGGAAATACAGAAGAGAGAAATAGAGGTAGAGAGACAAGGTGGTAAAAAGGGGAGAGAGAGGAAGAGAAGGAAGAAGGAAAGGAAAAGAAGTTATAAAGGACAGAAACAAAATATAGAGAAACAGGGCCTGTTTAGGAATAATGGGTAAAAATTCAACTGAAAAAGGGATTCTGTAAAGGTACATAAGATTGTATTGTTGTATTAGTAACAGAAATAACTTTAGAAAATTGGAAACAATGTATGATTAAAATGAGGGATAAAATAGTTACTGTAATTGAGTGAAATGTTTGTTAATAAAATAAATGAAATAAAATAAATGAGAGAATTGAATTAGGAAGGGATGGGAACATTTTAATTAATTAATGTTTTCTAAAATAAGTGAAAAGGGGGGAATTAATTATGGAAAGCTTATAACTGTTCCCATAGAAGTATGATATTTAATTGAAAAGTAATGTTAAGATTTTAATGAATATTAACATTAATGATAGAATTGAATTGGAATGGAATGTGTTGTTTTAATTACATATATTTATAATCTTTTTTTTGAAGAATATAGTGTGTATTTTCAGAATGTACCAAGCAGAATCCGAATGGAAGTTATGTATTATATTAAATGTTATAACTTTAAGGTATATATTGAAGCCTAAATAAGAGTTAAATGGATAAACTTAAAAGATATAAAGGCGCCATACTCCAATCAGTAACTACAGGAGAAACTTTGTTTATGAGAAAAAAATAATAGATAATTGAAACAAGACAGACAAAAAGTATAAATATGCTGATTTGAATTGAGATGAGATAATTAAAATAAAATTGAGAAAATTAAAAGAGGGAAGAAGCTATGTAGAAAATGTAAAACAGTTATAAGATATGGAATAGAACATAAAAATGAGCATGAAATTGAATTTGTGTCTGTACGAAGAAATTTAACCCAGGATTACGCTACTTTCAAAAAAGATGTTTTATTTGTATTTTTTTGTGAAAACTCAGATAAAATTTACCAAAAAAATAAAATAAAATCTGGTAGCAATTAATGAATTGCAAATGCATGAATGTCTATGTGAGATTAATCAATATAAGTGCCATAACTATTTGTTTTGAGTCTTATTGGCAGCAATACCACTGATTCAGCTGAGAACTCAAAACTTCTACCAGAAAACAAACAAACAGCCTTGAACTCAATTTTTGTGCAACTTGATTCTGCCTTATCCAAAGCAATCAGGGCTTAAAACTCCAGAACTCCAGACAGAAATGTTTCCACATCTCTCTCTCTGCAAACAATATTTTGGATCATTGTGTCAAATTCTATTCAGAACTTGCACTGCATTTAATTTATTAATTTATTTATGTGTTGGAATTTGTCAAACAAAAATGACAAGAATTAGAGAATAAAAATATAATGACAGGGACGATAGGCACGTTAGTGCACTTGTGCATGTCCCCTCTACTGACCACTTAAGTATAAAGGAAATAATGGAAGTCAATTTGTGACTAGAGCTGTGAAAATTTGTAGCTGAGACAACTGAATCAGGTTGGGCATTCCAGTCTTCGACAACTCTATTACAGAAATCATAATTTTTACAGTCAAGTTTAGAACTATTTACATTGAGTTTGAAGCGGTTGTTCAATCATGTATTATTGTGATTAAAACAGAAAAAGTTATTTACAGGTAAAACATTACTATGTATAATTTTGTATGCAATATCTAGATCTGACCGCAAGCAATGCACTTCTAAGTTTTCCAAACTGAGAATTTTCAGCTTAGTAGCATAAGGAATTCTATTGTGTACAGAATTTCTGAACCTGAACTTGCAAATGTTCATCTACTTATCATAACCATTCTGGAAGCAGAGAAAATGGCTTCTCAGGAACTTGAAGAATTTGCAGACCAGTCTCTTTGGGAGAAGCAACTGTTATTCAGTTTTAATAAGCTGAGAATTAGAAAGGGTCCAGAATCTAAGTTTATTAAGATAGGCAATCTACACATAACAAAATCAAACAAGAAGCTCAGCAAAACACAGGAGGAATTCAGCAAAACAAAGTTAAGAAGGAAGGCCAATTCAATGACAAAGATGCTGAGGATGCTACAGAATCAGGAAACTGTGTGTTATAGCAGGAAAGAAAAAGTCTCTATAGATCAGGTGATAATAGGAATTAAAGGAAAAGGCAGATAACAAGAATCTAGAATCTACACAAATTTTGGTCATATGCAGTTTCAAACTATCTCTACCATAGTTTGGGACTTAGCAAAAAAGTGAGCGATGTGAAGAGATTTAAAACAAATAAATGAATGGACTGTTTTACATAAGACATCATTCATTATCATAAAACTGAAGTCTCCAAACTTGGCAACTTTAAGACTTGTGGGCTTCAACTCCCAGAATGCGTAGCTGGCTGAAGAATTCTGTGAGTTGAAGTCCACAAGTCTTTAAGTTGCCAAGTTTGGGGACCCCTGTCATAAAACAAAAGAGATAGCAGTGAACAAGGAAGGCTTGAAAGGGGCCAGGCTTAATTCATGGGAGGCAAGCCTACCAAGGACTATTACTTTTAAGGCTTAGTATCATCCCTGGGTGAGGGCATCAGCAGGGCTGGGATTCTACCTGGTTGGTCCGGTTCTATAGAATTTGTTGTACGATCCTGCACAGTTTAGAGAACCGGCAAATCACACTACTGGCTGGCCCTTCCCCACCCACTCACTCCTTACCTGACATGCGCGCCATCCTACTTGCCTGCATTGTGCCTTCACCTAATTTTTGGTAAATTGCTATTTTTCCTTTTTTTCCCCGACCATCAGCTGTTCCAACTATCAGCTGTGCCAGGAGATTTAGATTAGCTAGAAAGCAGGAAATCGTTGGATTTATTGCTTTCTAGCTAATCTAAAAGCAGAGCTGAACCTTCCTTAGGACTAAAGCTTCTACTTTTCAGTGCAGACTCAGGTAGCAGTTTGCAGAAAGATAGATCTCTGAGTGAATCTGTTATTCTGTGAGCAACTCAATCTGCCTGCCTGCTTTGCCTGATTTTGGGTAGAAGTTGCTCTTTTTTTGTGTGTGTAAAAAAATTCAATATTTACATACATGGTGTGTTGAGTTAATTTTATGTGTTTGCTTGCTAGCAAATTTTATGAGTTTGCAAGCAAATTTTATGTGACAGACTCAGGCAGCATTGCAGAAAGATAAATCTCTGAGTTAATCTACCTGCCTGCTTTGCCTGATTTTGGGTAAAAGTTGCTCTTTTTTAATAAAAAAATTCAATATTTACATAAATATTTACAATATTTACATGCAAGCCATGTCCACCCACTCACATGACCACCAAGCAGCACCCACAAATTAGGCCATGCTCACAGAATCAGTTGTTACGAATTTTGAATCCCACCCTTGGGAATCAGCTGTTCCAAAGAGAAGATGATCAGGAGAAGACAATGTTTTAATCTCCTGCTGTGAGCTTCCAGTATCATCTGGTATGAGAAATAAAATGCTGGATTAGTATGGGCTTTGCCCTGATCGCATAGAGCCATCCTTATTCCTTATGTTTAGTGGTGTTGAGATTGGTAACTTTAAAAAAAGTAAGTCAAAGAAGACAGCCACAGAGAGATCTATATTTTCATGTACTATTTTGAAGTAAATAAGTAAAGCTATATACAATAAGTAAAACTTCAGTGCCACAAAATATTTTGCAAAATTTTGAAAAAATGGAGGTAAGATAGCAACTTTCCTTCATAACAACATGCAATGATATAATATAATTTATATTTCAGACATCTGCTTTTCTCTCGTCATTCCAGGACCCCTACCATTCTGTTCTGTTGCTCTGAAGAAAGGTTAAACCATCACCATACGCACAATACATTCTTAGCATTCCTAAACAGTTCTCTCAATCCAATCAGTATGAATATATTCAGTTGCATAATTTAACTGCTTCAGAGCTAATTGTTATCATACATGAAGAGGTTCGTTGTGCAGAGCCTTTCATTTTGGCATACCAGAGTATTGGATTATCTATATTTTAGCTCATTTGTGCAGGGTGAACATGGGAGTTCCTATCAGCAAAATACCCTGGCATATCCTTTAATTATAATAGCTCCTCAATACTATGTACTCTTCAGCTCCGATATGGGGAAAAACACAGCTGAGAATGTACTGTGTCCCCAACAGAAGCTTGCATCACACACACTAAGGGCAGAATTGTAAATCTGGAAAAAAATAGCAATAGTATTTAGACTTATTGTTCTGACCCAAATCTTGTTCCGAGGAAACAAACACGAAACAGAGGTAACAGCAAAACCTTTTAATGATTCTTTACTAATTACGTTCCTTCATGGTTAAAAGGCTGTTTCAAACTAATTGTCTCTGACAAGAATGAGTCTTGCCAAAGTTGTGCAATGCTGCCCAGAACACTAGATAAAGTTACTAAGAAATATTTCAAACACAAAGAGTCTCCAAACACCAACCAAGATATTCTGAATGTCTGCAAGGCTTGAGTGCAAAAACTTCTTTGCTTCCTGCAAAGAACTTTGGTTTCTCAGCTGGCTTTTATCTCTTAAGGGAGGGGCCATTACCTTGCAGCTTTACTCTCAAGTCATCCATGCTGCTGCAGCTGCTCTTTCCTTTGAGTAGCCCTGCGTGCACGCGCACTGGGCACAGGGTCTCTGAAGGGAGCATTCCACTCCTTGATGGTACTGGCCCCATCCCTGCATAACACGCAGGCTCTCATCTAAGTGTTTGCTCTGTGAGACCTCAGCCATCCACAACTGCTGCTGGCGAACCACAATACTTATATATTGCTTCACAGAGCTTTACAATGCTATCTAAGCATTTTACAGAGTCAGCATATTGCCCCCAACAATCTGGGCCTCGTTTTACCGACCTTGTAAAGATGAAAGGCTGAGTCAACCATGGGCTGCTGACACTTGAACTGCTGGCAACTGGCAGTCAGCAGAAGTAGCCTGCTGTACTGTATTCTAACCGCTGTGGCATCACAGCTCTTTTAAATAATAAAACTTATTTGACTACTCACAGGAAAGAGCACTGCCTTTTTTCTTCACTTATATTAGAAGAAAATCTGGATAGGCCAAGAATACATAAAAGTATCATATCCTCTGTTACGAAGTTTAAAAAAAGTGTTAAATCCTCCCAGGAGATAGGAAAAAATAATGAATATTTCACTAATATTATAATGAGTCCTTTTCTTTGCTAAATGGACTGTATTTGTCTTTCAATGGAAATATTTTTAAACTATATTAGCTGTGTGTGTGTGTGTGTGTGTGTGTGTGTGTGTGTGTTTGTTCTATCATACTTCCAATTTCAGTTGGCTTTGTCAATGAAATCTGGTGTTATAGCAATATTATCAATTTTTGAGCAAATCTCTGTACCCTACCCAATTTCATTCCTAACTGGCCTGCTCACTAGTTCTTTCTAAAACTTTCCATTCCCATATCCTAGAGCATTCTACTTCAATTCCCACATCTTAAGATGATATGAGGATTCCACCTGGTTTGCTCTCTATGCTTTGTCTATGCTCACAGTTCCATCCCCTTGATCTGATTTCCCCCTTTTTCCAATCCCTAAAAGCAACCACAGTAAATGTGCTGCTTTCTTTGCACACAATCTATAGGAGTATTTCCTAGATTCCTGGATTCTACCAGCAGTTCAAATCCAGCTGTCAATTTAGTTGCATGCCCTAAATGCATCTCATCCATTCATACTCTTTTTTTTTTTTTTTTAACTATTCCTTTCTATGGCCCTTTGGATTTTTTTTAGTGCTCTTCCTAAGATAGAAAAGCAAAATGCATTAAGTACTCAAATACAATCATCCTGAAGTTCACATATAAATCATTAGTATTTTAAAGTGGGAATGATTTTTAGGATTTTTGCTGTCACAAAGCAGGCCTTTTGCATGCCTTTCAACATTCATTTTTGCAGCATACCATATACTATCCACTATCTTTTAAAAAAAATATTTTCCTATTTTAGTAAATTTTGTATCAAAGTATACAAAATCTTCTACTCATTCTAGTAATTACCTCTGATGCATAAAATTCTGTTCTATATGTAAATTGGTTGACTCCAAATATGCAAACCTGATTGGTCAAATAAACTAAGCATTGGATTGGTTCACTAGGAACCAATCAAATGAGCTGCTGGAAAGCGGCAAATTTAAACAAATGCCATTGGCTACGAGCCGGCAGGCCAGCCTGTATAAAAGGCTGGCCTCGGTTTCAGCCGCGCGTTCCTGTTACTGACTAGTTTGAATAAAGCCTTTTGTTGTTGGAACCTGGTCTACCTCGTGTGTTTTCCAAACAAAACACTGGCGACGAGGATGGGATCATCCTGAACGCGAAACCTGCATGCGGTGATAAGAAGCCAGACGGCAGCAGAGATGCCTGGAAACAACGTACCGCCCGCACCCTTCAATCCTAACGAAGAGGATTGAGAGTCCTATGCAGACCGCTTCCAAATGTATTTGGAGAGCAATGAAATGGAAGGCATTTCAGAGCAACGCAAGCGAGCTGTGTTCCTAACTCACTGCGGGCCAACGGTGTTCAAGATGGCAAAGGCCCTTGCGAAGCCCCGAGATGTTAAACAACTAACGTGGCCAGAATTGCAAAAAATTCTCAAAGCACACTACGCTCCGGTGGTGTCTAATTTAATAAAGCGACATGAATTTTACCGCAGAGACCAGAGAGAAGGAGAGACTGTCGCCAATTTCGTTGCTGCCCTTAGGCAAATAGGGGGTGAGTGTGATTTTCTGAACATTGACGAAGCGATGAGGGACCGCGTGGTGTTGGGGCTAAGAGACTCTACTGCACAGAGTAAATTACTCAACAAGCCCAACATCACCGTAACCGAATCCATCGTGGAAGCCACAGCCGCCGAAGCCGCAAAAAAAATCGGCTGTCACAATGAAGAAGATGAACACACACAGCGAAGAAACAACCCCAGCCAAAGACAGAAAACAGCCTACCACCACCATCCACTACGAAGAGTCTGGAGAGGCAATCGAGTCGAGCGAAGAAGACGACGAGGTCCACCGTTTATTCGCGAACAAAAAAGAGCGCGAAAGAAGGAATTGGCGGGAGTGCGCTGGCTGCGGAGGAAACCATGCCCGAGCCGAATGAGGATTTCTCGACGCTATCTGCAGGTATTGCAAGAAACGAGGGCATATTGAGAAAGTCTGTAGAAACAAGAAAAGCTATAGCCCAACGAGACGCCGAAACTCCCCAATACAAGCTGAGCCTAAACGAGCTGAAAGAAAGTGGCAACAATACAAGCGAGCCAATACACACCAAACTGTCACTGTAGAGAGCGCTCAGACAGAAAGCAGGAAGAAGGTTAAAGTCACAGTAAAAATCGAAGGGAAGCCCTGCAAGATGGAGGTGGACTCGGGGTCCTTCCTTTCTATGGTATCGTGGGACACAATAAAACAGCTAGTCCCAGATATCCAACCCAAAAAATTACAGAAGCAGCACCTAACCCTCAAAGACTACCAAGGTAACCAAATCCCTGTAGTCGGCATGGGACAGTTCCGAGTCGCCTATAGACAACACGTCAAAATACTACCGCTGACCATAGTCGACTGAGACAGACCAAGCCTCCTGGGCATTGAATGGTTCGCGCCATTGGGCATCGGGATGACCGGGGTCGATCGAGTGAATACAACCGGCTGGGAAGAAGACCTCATCCGCGAGTTCCAGGACGTTTTTGACAGCTCACTTGGCAAGTATCGGGGAAATCCCATGTCTTTCAGTCTAGACCCCCAAATAGCCCCACGAAGAATAAAAGCCAGGCGAGTTCCCTTTGCACTAAAGACAAAGACAGAGGAACAGCTAGACAAACTAATAGCCCAGGGGGTGTTAGAACCTGTGGACCATGCCAAGTGGGAAACGCCTATTGTCACACCCATAAAACCTGATGGGTCCATTAGAATCTGTGGAGACTATAAGGCTACCCTGAACCACGCATTACAACCAAGCGCATACCCGGTGCCAGTAGTCCAGCATTTGCTTCACTCCCTGGGAAAGGGCAAAGTTTTTGCTAAACTCGACTTGGCACAAGCCTATCAACAACTCCCAGTGGACCCAGAAACAGCAGAAGCACAGACTATAGTCACCCATAAGGGCGCATTCAAATGTCACCGACTCCAATTTGGAGTAAGCGTGGCCCCAGGCATTTTTCAGAGTCTGATGGAACGCCTCCTAAATGGCATACAAGGAGTCGTTCCCTATTTTGACAACGTCTTAATCTCGGCCAGAGATGAAACTCAATTAAGGAAAAGACTCAAGGAAGTATTAACTAAGTTTAGGGAATCTGGCCTCAAGGTAAAAAGAGAAAAGTGCTGCCTAATTAAGAATAGCGTCGAATTCCTGGGCTACTCAATAGACGGAGAGGGTATCCACCCTACAGACAAAAAAGTTAAAGCAGTCAAAGACGCACCTGAACCAAGAAATAAAACCGAACTACAAGCATTTTTAGGACTAATTAATTTCTATAATGTGTTCCTGCCAAACAAGGCCACTATAGCAGAACCGTTGCACCGTCTTTTAGACAAGAAGGCAACTTGAACTTGGGGTTACAAAGAAAAGAAAGCCTTCCAAAATATTAAAAGCTTGCTAACATCAACAAACGTTCTCATACAATTTAACAACACACTGCCATTAAGAGTGACCTGCGACGCCTCACCATACGGAGTAGGTGCCATCCTGAGCCACCAACTACCTGATGGCAGAGAAGCACCCGTCGCATATTACTCTAGGACTCTATCCAAAACCGAGCGGAATTATAGCCAATTGGACAGGGAAGCTCTAGCAATTGTCGCTGGAGTTAAACGCTTCCACGAGTACTTATACGGGCTGACCTTTTAAATCATAACAGACCACAAACCGCTGATGGGGATTTTGGTGGGAAACAAGCCAACACCTAATATACTGTCCCCAAGAATGACTAGATGGTCAGAGTTCCTAGCAGCTTATTCCTACACTCTGACACATCACCCAGGGAAACAAATTTCCCATGCGGACGCTTTGAGCAGATCACCCTTACCAGCAACCGATGAAGACCCGGCACCAGCGATGACAACACTACAAATTGAGACTTGCCCCGATCTACCCATATCAGCTTATGATGTTGCCAGAGCCACCGCGAAAGACTCATTGACTGCCCGCGTTCTTAGCTGGGTAGGTAAAGGCTGGCCGGAGAACCAAAAAACTGAAAACTTTAAACCTTTCCGGTCCAGACAGACTGAACTTTCGATCCAAAAGGGGTGTTTGTTGTGGGGTGATCGGGTGGTAATTCCTGCCAAATTACAATCCAGGGTACTTAGGTTGTTATATGAAGGGTACCCGGGAATGGTTAAGATGAAAAGCCTTGCTAGAAGTTATGTTTGGTGGCCGGGTATTGATAAGGACATAGAGTATTGGGTAAGCTCGTGCAACAAATGCCAGGGAATTAGACCGTCCCCACCAAAAGCACCCGTTAAGGACTGGGAAACCCCTCGGGGACCTTGGTCAAGAATCCACATTGATTTCGCGGGTCCTACCAAGGGGCATACCTTTCTGATTGTCGTTGATGCCTATTCTAATTGGCTTGAAGTAAAAGTTATGCCATCAACGACAACAGAAATTGTAATTAAAAAACTGGACAACCTTTTTGCCACCCATGGCATACCGGACGTTCTTGCCTCAGATAATGGGCCACAGCTAACCAGCATACAATTTGAGCAATACCTAGCCTCCCTAGGTATAAGACATGCCCTAACCGCGCCGGCTCACCCGGCTGCGAATGGCAGGGTTGAGAGAATGGTCCAGTTTACTAAAGAAGGTTTAGAAAGAATGGACGCCGGAGATGTCCAACAGAAAGTAAACCGTTTGCTCACACTCCAGCACATAATGCCCAGTACCACAACCAACAAGTCCCCAGCAGAATTACTTATGGGGCGAAAGTTAAGATCACACCTTGATAGGCTACACCCAAATTTTACTCCAGAAAACCCCCCTGACTCCTCTACACGGCTTAGACAATTCGAAATAGGCGATTTAGTATACACTAAAAACCTCACCGGGGACCCGGTACCAGGACAGATTACCCAAATCACAGGCCCCAAATCCTACCGGTTAACAGTAGAGGATGGCAGGGAATGGAAGCGGCACATAGACCAGCTTCGATCCCGAATTATTCACCGACAAAACCGACGAATTGCAAACCAAGGTGGGGGGGGAAATGCGAGAAGTAAATAAAGAACTTTTTAAAACCAAAACCAATGAAACATATAATCAAAAAGAGCAAATAAAAGACTCACTGTTTGGAGTGAAGAGCCCATCGGAAGGGGCCAGCCAGGCCAGCTCGACCTGCCCGGAGGAAACAGGAGGGAGCGGCAAAACCGCCAGCCTAAGAAACTCAGGCGGTGGTAAAATGGCTGACTCACCCTTCCAGATGGTCCCAGGGAGAAGAACGGACGACACGGCAGCCCCATCCGAACCGGTCGAAGACTTCACTAAGAATGAACCGCGCAAGTCAAGTCGAGTCCGGAAAAGCCCCGCCTACCTGCAAGACTACGTCACCACGTAGGACTGAACTAAGAGGGGAGGGGTGTTCTCTATGTAAATTGGTTGACTCCAAATATGCAAACCTGATTGGTCAAATAAACTAAGCATTGGATTGGTTCACTAGGAACCAATCAAATGAGCTGCTGGAAAGCGGCAAATTTAAACAAATGCCATTGGCTACGAGCCGGCAGGCCAGCCTGTATAAAAGGCTGGCCTCGGTTTCAGCCGCGCGTTCCTGTTACTGACTAGTTTAAATAAAGCCTTTTGTTGTTGGAACCCGGTCTACCTTGTGTATTTTCCGAACAAAACAAATTCAATTATTCACTGATTTTAGCTGAAAAATACAACCACTTGATTTTTGTTGAATTAATTTTTAAATTCACATTTCTTATTGCATTGTGCAATTGATTTAACAAAGATTGTAAAATAATATCACATTCCCAGACAAAAACATGGCATAATCTACATGTAAAAGTACACCTGCATCTGTTTTCCCAATCAACACATCACCAAGGACACCACAAGCATCTCTAATACATATACATACAAATACATTAAATAATCAAGCAGACATCATACATTCTTGTCTTATTTTCTATTCAATGCTGAAGAGCAGAAGGTAGTTGTAGCCAGGAAACTAGCTGTTGAACAACTTCATCTGGTGCACCAACTGCACACATTTTGGAGGGACAGTGGATAGTGACTAAATTAGTATATCAATGAAATACTGTGGACATACTGTAATATATTTAGATTTCAGCAAGGCATCTGACAAAGTAGACCACAACCTACCTCTTGGTTAGGAAGCTTCAGACAGTCACTTATGTTCTAGTCATCTTACAAAGCATCTCCTTCAAGAGAGGCCAGAATAGGGATCAAAGTCATGCACGTGAATATAGGTAATCCTTGCATGACAATGGTAATTGGATCAGAACTTCCATCATAAAGTGCAACATCATGTGACTGGTTCACTTAATAAAAGGAATCCTGGCCATCTTCATTGCTGTCATTAGGAAAAATTTGTGGGTCATTAAGCAAGGACTTCCTTGTAATTTCATTCCAGCTTCCAACAACCAAAGTCAAAGGGGAAATCCCAGGAAATTTGCCAGTAGGTTGGGAGGAAAGTAAGTGGGAACTGCAGGGCAGGGGAATGTACACAAAGAGTGCAGCACCATGCTTAGGTGGCTGATGTAAAGCAGGAAGAGAACAAGGAGACTGATGTGGTGCTTCAAGACGTGCCTGCTACTGGGAATGAGTAACTTAACCAAACAACTTACAATTTTCCCTACTGGCTTCCTCACTGATTATATTTGTGGGAAGCTGGCAGAGAAGGTCACAAATGGTGATCACAAATCATCGGGCACCGCAAATGTCATAACTACAAACTGATTGCCATGTGCCCCCAGATCATGATCAAATGACCCACAAGATGCTGGGATGGGTAAAACTTTGAAGACCGGTTTTTAAATACCACTTGTTCAACTCCATCAGTTTTGAACAGTTGCTAAACAAGTGGTTGTTAAATGTGGACTACCTATGCTACTTTGATTATGAGGTTTTAGTAACAGAATCTTGCAAATCTGAATGTCCTTGCCCTTCGATTCTTTTATCTTCATGAGAGCTAGGGAGGTTTTTATTCTATTTTTTTATTTGTAAAAATACATTTGTAAAAATAAATAATTGCTTACAAGATAATAGGTATAATTATAAACATGAGATTATTATAAAGTTATAAACAATTATAAACAATTACACACAGAACTCTTAGGAATGGGATGAGGTCAATAGTGGATAGTTTGAGGTTAAAGGAATGGGGGGTTAGAGGATGTAACAACAGAATCAGGTAGTGCATTCCAGGCACTGACCACTCTGTTGCTGAAGTCGTACTTTCTGCAATCAAGTTTGGAGCAGTTTACACTGAGTTTCTATCTGTTGTGTATTATTGTATTGTTGTGGTTGAAGCTGAAGTAGTCATTGACTGGTAGGACATTGTAGCAGATAATTTTGTGCACTAGGCTCAAGTCCAATCTTAGGCGGCGTAGTTCAAGGTTGTCCAAGTCCAAAATCTCAAGCCTGATGATATAAGGTATTCTGTTACGAGCAGAGGAGTGCTGTATTCTTCTCTTGAAATACTTCTGGACTTGCTCAATTGTCTTAATGTTCGATATGAAGTGCGGTTTCCAGACTGATGACTTGTATTCGAGTACAAGTCTGGCAAAAGTTTTGTATGCACTAGATAGCAATTCAATATTTACAGAGGAGAAGCTTCGTAAGATTAGATTTACTAAATTTACTTAATGCCTTTTTGGCAATACTGTTACAATACTATGAGCTTTGGCACTTAGGTCATTTGATATGAGTACTCCAAGGTCCCTGACAGAGTGAGGATCATCAACGAAATCATATCTACCTAGTTTGTATTTGATGTATTGGATTTTTTTTTAACCAATGTGTAGAACAGAGCATTTGTTGGTGAAGATTTGGAGTTGCCAATTGTTTGACCATTCAGACACATAATCAAGGTTGCTTTGAAGGACAGTAGCATTGTTGGTGGTGTTGAATAGTTTTACGTCATCCATGAAGAGGATGCAGTTACTTATAAGGTGATTGCAAAGGTCATTTATATGGAGTATAAAGAGTGTGGGTCCTAGAACGCTGACTTGGGGAACACTGCGGGTAACTGGAGCAGGGTTTGATATAGCACTCCCTATTTTTATTATTTGTTGCTTGTTTGACAGGAACACAGTAATCTACTTACAAAGGGATCCAGAAATGGCGTAAGAGTTTAGTTTTAACAGATGTTTGTCATGTACTATTTAATCAAAGGCTTTGCAGAAGTCCATGTAAATTGCATCTATAGCTTTACCCTGATCAAGTAGAGTAATCCATATGTTTTTGCAGTGTAGAAGTTGAAGATTGAAGGACAATTTTTTTCTGAAACCAAGATGTTTTTGGGAGAGTAGGTTGTTTGACTTAAGGTGGAGGGTGATGAATTGGTTAATGATTGTTTCCATGACTCCTGCCTGAGATGCTTACGGTACTCAGGTTACACTGCACAAATCTAGACTTAGATTTCTTTTATCAGGCCGTTGTCTTGGTTATGGCTCTTTGCTGTGTTTTTCAAGGCTATTCCTTCTTCTGATTACAGTTTGGCAATTACTTTGTGTTTTGGTTAATCCTTATTATATTTTGGTTAATCCTTATAGTATTGTATTTATGTTATATATTACACTTTTCTTTGATGTTCAGAATTGCATTAGTGAATAATTATCCATAACTTACTTCTGAACATACAAAGAATTATTAAAATTGATAAACTTTTAAAAATATTTGTGAAAATCTCAAATGTAATAAGAAGACATGAATATCATATTGTACAAAAATAAACAGTATTTCTTGTTTAGGGGAAAGGGGTTGATTACTTTTGTCTGATGTTTTTATTACAGATACTTGAAGTGGTTACTTCAAGTTGGTATTCCTAAGGTTTTTATAACCTTCTCTTACAGACCTTTTGTTTTTCTTTGAAGAGGAAAGTCGGAAAACCACATTTCACTGCTATGTAAAGGATGGACAAACTCAAAATATTACTTACTTTTGGTCAGTTAAATTTCATTAAAGTAATTATGTGGAATTTTTCTGATTATTATCCTGTTTCCAACAGTTAAAAACAGCAGCAACAACAAAACAAAAACATAATTATCTTTCATATCCCAAAATGGACAGCCAGATTAGTATAAGGGTGAAGGCTAGAAAAATGCAACTGTGAATTCTGGTCCTGCCTTAGATAAAAAGCTTAGATAAAAAGGGTAATCTTTGGCCAGTCACTCTCTTTTAGCCCTAGAAAAGAGGCAATGCAAATCATTCTGAAATCTTGCCAAGACTTGTCCAGACAGCTGCCAGGAGTCAACATTGATTTGAAGATGCTCTCTCTCTCTGTCTCCCTCCCTCCCTTCCTCTCTCTCTCCATATCTATTCCCATTTGTTCCAAAGTACATCCTTCTAGATACAACTGAATGTAATAAATATGTTGCTAATAATAAATATAACAAAATATTTAAAAACAAACAAATATTCCCTCATATATGGCCAAAAGATTTCCACACATATGCAACTAACATATTTTCTCATACATGCCAGTACATATATTTTGAAACAATATTAACATATTACATTTAAAAATCTAGCTTAAAATAAAAATTATGTTAAAACCAAAGAATATTTCCATTTCCTATTAATATTTTCTGAAATGATCTATGAGCACTTACCACTCACAGTTTCCAATTCCCTTCCCACAAAACTGTTTTGTATAAATGAGATATCTTTAATTTGGAAATATGTCTTAATGTTCTTTCAGCAGCCTGAAGTCCCTTTTCCAAAACCTCTTTTCAGTGCTTCATTTAACCTAAAAATGCATTTCTAATAAAACCAGATGACAAATAGCAGTCCAAACTGAAAACAAGATTCAGTCAATGCAATTACATATTTTATTATTTGGCAAGTGTGATTTAGTGTTTGATTTCCATTGTCCTTTGACTAGCTTCCACTGGCCTCTTCCAGTAAGAAAAAAGTATTTTAAAAGGGCTTTATCAAAACTAATAAGAATACAACCCTTTCAACAAAAAACAATTCCTCATTTTAAGTATAATCTTGTTCAGATATATTACACTTAGAGACTAATAATTAATATTGCTAAAATTTCAACCCCAGAAGCCATATATTTTCCAAACTGTTTACTAAATATGTCTCGATACAGTTACTAGAACCATAAAAGATCTAGAACCTTTCAACAGAGCAAGCTACATCTCAAAGTCTGATAGCTTCTAGTATCAGAATGGGGTAAAATTCCCCTTTGTTTGGCTCTAAGAATTTTGATAGGAATACTGTATAGTATAATTGTCTCAGAAAAGGAGTTATACCTATAGAGATGCAACTTTTTAGATATAAATCTAAAATCACTGTCTGGGACTCAGAAGCTATCTACACCAGATTTATAGCATCAGTTATATGCAGCAATATGACATTAATATGGACCAGTTTTATCTAACAAAGTCTATGCTGTAAATATCATTGCACAGAAGGCATGGACTGAAATGCTATATCCCAATACCATCACAGAAAATATCTCTCGTCTTTTCTGAGAAATTTGCCCAATAGGAGGCAGACTAATTGATTTTAACTGAAAAGGTCCCACACCCAGAGACACAAAAAAGCTATACCTTTACCATGCTAAGGAAACAAGATTTAAGAATACAGTAATGGGTGAAGCCTGAGTTGGGGAAAATGTATTTGAATTCTAATTTTAATAAGGTGTAGTCCACTACATCATGAATTACCATTTTGGGAGTATACAAGAGGTAGCGGGTGTTTAAGAAGAGAGAGATCCCTAGGATATGACTAAATTATTATTCATTGAGTTCTAAATTTTTTTGGTGTTGAGGTCATGAGATTGAATGTTAAGTCTATTAACATGGTAAAAGGCAAATTGTAAAAATAATTTTGACAATTTGAATATAAAACTGACTTCTAGAATCCTAGCATATCTATATCAAGAGGAGCAATTGATGGTTCTCCAGACTAGAACTATAGCATCCTAGACAAGATCTGGAGGGTTGCCGTTGTTATGCCTGGGCATTTTTCTGCATTCAGATTATGAAGCCAAGAACTCTATAAAAGCTAAAATGCATTCCTTAAACTCTTGCTGATCATTGAGGATATAAGAAGAAAATAGGGGAGAAGGCGGAGCCTCGTCTCGGTGCTACAGCTGCGATCTCGGGGCTCTGAGATCGCAGCTGATATTTTCACCCCTGGTCGGTCCTAACGGACCTAAACCATCCCGTAGAGACGGGGATTGTGAAGGGCACAGTCCCAGGATCCCAGAGATATCGCAAAATCTCTGGTTTGATCCGGGAGAAGCCCTTTTGCTGGCGGTGGAAAGGCAGCCTCCAAAGCTGCTGAAGTCGGGACAGCTCCGAAAAGAAAGAGGCTGGAGAGAGGGTGTGTCGGCTGGGTGAGAAACTTCTTTTGTATTGCAAATTGGCTGAGATCTGAAAGGATATCCTGAACAAAGAAGAAACCTTTAGTTATCTTTGACTGGAATCTCCTTGAGCGGCGTTTTTTAAAGTGATGTCAAATTGAGGCTTGGATTCTTTCCTTACTATTTTTTTCTCTGAGGAATTTAATGTGATTTTGTAGCTAATCAGATTGAATTTTTTCTTATATATATTTTTATGCTTCTTTTGATTTTTTAATTTTCTTTAGGATAGAGGCCCCCTTTGTTTCTTTTTTTTCCCTCTGAGTTTTGTATACATTACTTTTCTTTCTGGCTGAGGGGGGAAAAAAGTATTAAGAGACTGTGCAACACTGCCAACTAGAGGCTTGAAAATATTTTATTTGAACTGGGGAGAAATGTATAAACACTCCTTCTCAAGGACATTTTAATGTGATAAGACGGAGGGAGAGCACAGAAAAATATTATTACAGGTGTTTTCCTGGACTCTTATCAATGTTTCAACACTTGAGGCTTGGCTTTGAAACTGCTGGAGAAGAGAGTCATAATAAGAGCCTTGGATAAATAAACAAAGTGCAGTGTGCAGTCCATATATATATATATACTTGTGAAATCTCTACTCGCCAGCTTTTTTGTATATTTCAATTCTAGTAATATTTTTATTTTTTTTATTTTATCCTTCTTCTTCTTTGGCTTTGGGCCATTTTTATTATTGGATTTTTCCATTTTGGATCATAATTGGCTACTCTATCAGATGGACTGAAGGTTTAAAAGAATTTGAAGTTTTTTGAAGCATTAAAGTGGAAAAAAGGGGAAAAAAAAAGAAGAAAGTGTGAAATGAAATAGACTGTGTGTATTTGGATTGTTTGCTGACTTTGGGACTTCTGGAAACTCTTATTTGAATGATTAAAATCATTTGGATCGCTTGAATTTTTTTTTTTCTTTTTTTCTTTTACAATGGCATTACTTATGGATGAACTGAAAATGGAATTTATAAAATATAAACAAGAGAAACAAGAAGGGAAGGATTCTCTTGGCTCTATTTTTAATTTTTTAGAAATGGCAATTTCTACATATGAGAAACTACAAGAACAAGAAGATTGGGATGAAGAAGAAACCATCCTTAATGAACAAGCAACTTTATTTGGGGAAGAAAGGGGAAAGGGGAGAAAGAGAATGGAGAATTTAAGACTTAAAAAAACAACCAAAAAAGGGAAAAACAAGGTGAAAAGTGGACACAACATCAGAAAGCAACAGAAAAGAGGAATACACAAGAAGGTGGAGATTAAGAGACAAGGGGGTAAAAAGGGTAGAGTGGAGAAGCAAGGGAGGAAAGAAGGGAAGAGAAGTTACAAAGGTTTGAAACAAGATGTAAAGAAACAGAATTTATTTAGAGATAATGGGTAAACATATAACTGAAAAAGAGATTCTGCAAAGGTACATAAGATTGTGTTGTTGTATTTGTATTTGAAATAATGTTAGAAAATTGGAATAATAAATATGGGACAAAATATTTAATGTAACTTAGCGAAATTTTTTCTTTTTAAATAAAAATAAATGAAATCAAATATGAGAGAATTGAATTAAAGAAAAATGGGAACATTGTTATTGTTTAATATTTTAAAATATAAGTGAAATAGGGGGAAGTAATTAAGTAAAATCTATAAGTGTTCCCATAGAAGCATGATACTTATTTAGAAAGGATTGTGTAAAATGTTTAAGACTTAAATGAATATTAATTTGAATGATATAACTTTAATTGCTATGGATTGTTGTTTTAATTATATTATATTTTTTAAATATAGTTTCAAAATATGGAGTTTATCTTTAGAATGTACTACGCAGAATCTGAATGAAAATTATGTGTCATGTTAAGCTTTAAAACTCGGGGAGGGATAAGTATGACAAGGTATTATACTCCAATCAGTCATTACAGAAGAAACTTTGTGTTAATGAGAAAAGATAAATAGCTAGCTGAAATAGAACAGACAAAGGATATAAGTATAATGATTTAAATTGAGATGAAATAAATATAATAGAATTAAGAGAGTGAAAAGAGAGGAGAAGCTATATAGAAAATGCAAAATAATAAATAAGAAATGGAATGTTATTTAAAAGTAAGCATGAACTTGAATTTATCTCTGTACAAAAAGATGTAACTCGGGATCAAACTGCCGTCCAAAAAGATATTTTATGTTTTTTATGTTTTGTGTTTGTTTGTACATGTTTGTTTGTTAAAATTAATAAAATTCTTTATAAAAAAAAAAAAGAAGAAGAAAATAGGGACCAGATAGGATATACTATTGACTTGAGGTTTTCAGTGTATTAGTCCATTAACAATAATATATGGTGTAGAAGGATAGGAACAATTAAATCTTTAATGGGAAATCTGCCAATATGCTGTTCGGAACTGGAGCTAATAAGCTAATAAGAAATAAGCAATATGAAGGATAAACAAAGCAATAATTCTGAAAATTATTAGAACATTCAAAATTGATGTTTTTTTTTCACTTTAGCATATTGAAATTATATAAATCTCTCTTCATGCCAAATACATCTTTATGTGTCTGCAGAAATTCCAATGTATATACAAGTACATTCCAATATCAGGGGTCTTGACAGTAAAATTATTTAAATCACTTTGCTTATTTGAAAAGAAGAAATAGGATCAAAATACTGATTCTTTTACATATGGTACTGGTTTGCAAGCAGTTCATTTTTAGATTTAGTTTAGCCAGAATATTATGAATAAAAAAATTATAGTCATTTTTCATGTTTAAAAATATAATCTAAGAATTTGTCAGGATAACTTGGTTTAAATAAAGATCATACTGTCTTCTTTAATAGGAAGGAGGTCTCTTCAAATCTGCTTGAAAAATCAAGAGAATATCTAAAAGAAAACAAGGGGAACTTGGAAAATTAGAGTTTACAGGATCTCTGCAAAATGAAAACTACTATTTCTGGGAATGCATTTCGTAATTTTTAAAGAAAAACTCTTCACAACATTTAAGAATCCATTTGTTTAATTTGAAAGTACACAAACAACCTTCCCCAAAGTTATAGCTTCTGATTTAAGAAGAAATAAAGAATACTCTGTAACATGAATTGAATTAGTTTATTTAATTAAGTGTAAATTTAAATGAAATCAAATTATTTTTTAATGTAATGCTACCTTCTTTTGAGAATGTTATTTTTGGGTCATCAAAGGCTTTATATAGTTCTCAGCCAAGTAAATGATGTACCAGTATGTACATCCCCTTTTAGCTGAGTTTAATAAAACAAGATTATATGGGAAGCGTATGAGCAATCACAATGAAAATTCCAAAAGTCTTTTCTCTGGGTGGAGAGCTTCCACTGGTATTAAATATTTCTGGGAAATATCATTTATGAGAACCATAAATCATAAATATAATAGGATACCAAAATTTAGATTTCATTATCGCAATTCAGAAGCTGTGGCAAATATGAACTAGGATTCTGTGGAAGGATCAACTTCAATGGAGAGAACTTGTATCTGGAATGAAAAATAGCAGGCAGATGTGCCAAAAAGTCCAGCCACCAATAGAAAACCATGCTTGTTTGGAATTTTGGAAAAAGATACATCGTTCCCTAAGAAGATCTAGAAGTAGCAAATGAAAGTGAAAAGGGAAAGTTTGTTTTTTCTCACTCTCCTTCCTTATGGTAACAGTAGATGAATGAGAAATTGGAAAAACCCACTTTGGCATCAGCAGGTAATCAAACTGGAAAATTAAAGCCAAGGGGACAATAAAGATTTCTGAACATTGGGGAAAAAAAATTATGCTGTAAGTGGGAAGGGAGAGGATAAGAATTAAGATTAAGATTTGGCTGGAAGAGACTGCTTGGAATTTAAAAGACTAGAACAAAATAATAACAAGACTTCTAAAAGACACATTTTAATTGGAACTTTGTAACTGAATTACAACCCCAGGAAGAGAAAGTGAAAAAAAGAAGAAAGTGTTAAATGAAATAGACTGTGTATTTGGACTGTTTGGTGACTTTTGGAAATTCTTATTTGAATGATTAAAATCATTTGGGTTGTTTAAATTTTTTTTTTACAATGGCATTATTTGTGGATGAACTGAAAATGGAATTTATAAATTATAAAGAAGAGGAACAAGAAGGGAAGGGCTCTTTTCGCTCCGTTTTTCATTTTTTAGAAATGGTGATTTCTACATATGAGAAACTACAAGAACAAGAAGATTGGGATGAAGAAGAAGCCATCTTTAATGAACAAGCAACTTTATCTGGGGAAGAAAGGGGATAGGGAAGAAAGAGAATGGAGAATTTAAGACTTAAAAAAACAATAAAAAAAGGGAAAAATAAAGTGAAAAGTAGATATAACGTTAGAAAGCAACATAAAAGAGGAATACAGAAGAGGGAAATGAAGATGAAGAGACAAGGGGATAAAAAGGGTAGAGTGGAGAAGCAAGGGAGGAAGGAAGGGAAGAGAAGCTACAAAGGTTTGAAACAAGATGTAAAGAAATGGGATTTATTTAGAGATAATGAGTATAAATATAACTGAAAAAGAGATTCTGCAAAGGTACATAAGACTGTATTGTTGTATTTGTATTTGAAATAATGTTAGAAAATTGGAACAACATATGATTATAAAATGGGATAAAATATTTAATGTAATTTAGTGATTTTTTTGAATAAAATAAATGAAATGAAATATGAGAGAATTGAACTAAAAAGGAATGGGAACATTGTCATTACATAATATTTTAAAATGTAAGTGAAATGGGGGGGAAGTAACTAAGCAAAATTTATAAGTGTCCCCATAGAAGCATGATACTTACTTGAAAAGGAAGGTATAAAATGTTTAAGATTTAAATGAATATTAATTTTAACGATATGGTATGGATTGTTGTTGTAATTATATTATATATTTATAATTTTTTTTCTTTTTTTAAATATAGTGTTTAGCTTTAGAATGTACTAAGCAGAATCTGAATGAAAGTTATGTATTATTTTAAGTGTTAAATTTAGGGGAAAGATATAAAGGCGTCATACTCCAATCAGTGATTACAGGAGAAATTTTGTGTTAATGAGAAAACATAATAGACAGCTGAAACAGGACAGACAAAGGATATAACTATAATAATTTAAATTGAGATGAAATAAATAAAATAGAATTAAGAGAGTGAAAAGAGGGGAGAAACTATGTAGAAAATGTTGAATGGTAATAAGATATGGAATAGTATATAAAAGTGAGCATGAACTTGAATTTATGTCTGTATGAAGAGATGTAACCCGGGATCGAGCTGCTTTCAAAAAAGATGTTTTATGTTTTTATGTTATATGTTTTGTTTGTATATGTTTGTCTTTTAAAAATCAATAAAATTTTGGGGAAAAAATAAAATAAAACCATGCTTGTTTATCTCAACTGTTCATAATGGAGATTATATCAACAGAAAATGGTGAGAAATCGCTTTATGTAATTGCCTATAGTCTTCTACACTCCAAAGGTTTGCGGAATTTTATGTTCCAAAAGTTTTGGGGTATTTTAGAGGACACTGTAGAGTGGGTGGGACAATCAATTGAGATCAGCAGTTCCTCTCCTGCGCTGATAGAATTATTAACTGGACTGAAGAACATTCCATCAGCAGACAGACACCAATAAGTGGTTCTATAAGACGAGGAAAGAACTGCATTATTTTAGATGATAACCATTTAATCACATTTTTCAAATTATTTGCATCTCGATAGAACTTGAATTTAACAGTAATTTTAAGAATTGGTGGCTAGCCTTGTTCCCTTTCTATTCTCCTTTTTTGTTGTACTGATATTTGCTATCAGTACTTTCTTAGTCCTGATAATTGTTAGCTGTTCTATAATTTTGACTAAAAGTTTTTCTTAAATACTTATAAAGTGCATATCAAAACTGCCATGAGGTAGACAGAGTATGATAAACGTGTTCAGGATCTGGCTGAAATGTATGAATGTAATGATACAAAATATGAGGAATTTCTTTCTGTGTTTTATTTAAAAAGAGATACAGTAATATTGCAAAATTACATGGATTTGAATTTGTTGCTGGATTAGATTAAATGCAATTCTTTTGAATTTCACAGCTGGTGAAATGAAATTCATTTTTCACCAGTTTCATGATTCATTTTTACGTCATTCTCCCATCAATTTAGACTACAAGTTGTATGTTCAAAGTAATTCCTCATGAATCTTGGTTCTTTTCTGTCAATATTCGTATTAAAAATGATTATTTTTTAAGGAAGAAACAAATTCAATTGCAATTTATTGCCCGTTATGGTTATGAAATTCCAAACATTTATAAGCAGGAATTTTTTATTATGTTGACTTTTCAAAACCAATAGATTAAAAATATTGCTTAAGTGCTAAAAACTTTAATCATTCTTTAAGAGTGTTGAGGTAATTCCCCTCAATTAAGAGAATGATTGCATACAGGGAGACGTCGTGAAAGAAGTGTTTGAATAATACACACACAGCACACAGATACAGTGTACAGTAACTGTAGGCTTTTACTTCCAGAAACGTATAAGAAACATATAAGCAAAGTTCAAAATAAGTAGTCCAAAGTCATTCACAGGTAAATCAGTCAGTTTTTAGTCCAGGGATAATCCAATAACAAAGTGTCAAAAACAGTTCAGTATCAGATTTACATCAAATCCAAGAATATTAGTCAATTAGGAGGAACAGCAAAACTCTCCAACAGAAGGAAACAGAGACTCACTGAGACTTATTCTGAGACTAAGACGAAGACAGGTTTCTGGCTCCATCTTATGGCCGTTTGAGAAACCACACCCAATTACACTTTTTTTGCATTCTCTTAAAAATACAGTATGAAAATGTCTATCTTGGTTTATATATTTCCAAGCCAAATAACTGTTAGGTGACTTACACTCCTAACAAAGAGCTTTATTATTTTATGTCTATATTACCAAATAAGATGGTTTTTAGTATTTTTTAAACTTTATTTTTTGAATTTCTGTACTGTTTAATTTTTGTGATGTTGATGATGATGTTAAAGGGATTTAAAAATGGAGACATTAAAAATTACTTTTCCTGGTAGCTCCTTTATGTGTAAATAAAGTCGCTTTTGTTTATATATTTTGTTTCTTATCCCATCTAACCTATTCCAGTTGCTGCTCTGATAAGATTTTAAAAGTTAACATTGAGCAACTTAGCAGAGCTTCTAAAGCCATGGAGCCATATTTTCCTCTGAGAGACCTACAGTAATACACCCAAATTACTGTGTATCATTTGCAGTTCAAAGCAGTATCATCACATCGTGCAGACTATTGAAATGTTAATTTTCAAATGAGGACAAAGAAGTATTTTGGGATCCCTGTGCTTCTAAGCACATTCTATAGCTCATCATTCTTGATACAATTGAAAGCCCTTCAATCAATGAAACATATGCTTTTATTTTTTGTTTTTATATTATTTGGCTTTCTCAAATATCCCACATGTATCACTAATAACATCTCTTGTTTCTCAGCCTTTTTGTAATGCCAGCTTGAACATCTGGTATTTCTCTTTCCATACTGGATGATCCTCAGCAATATTTTTCTAGCATGTGAAATTAAGGATATTAACTAAGTATAGTTTGCCCATTCTGTTAAGTCTCTTTTTTTTGGCATTAGTATGTAGGCTGACCTCTTCCAATTTGTTGGCCAAATTTGCTGGCATAGTTTGGTTAGAACTTTTACTGAGTTTCCTACCACTTTCCATATTTCCATCTATTTCTGTAATCCGTAATGACTCTTGATGAATGTATCTTTTCTTTTATGTACACTGAGAGCATATATACCAAGACAAATTCCTTGTGTGTTCAATCACACTTGGCCAATAAAGAATTCTATTCTATTCTATTCTATTCTATTCTATTCTATTCTATTCTAT
>BLBF01000002.1:58602190-58629188 GCA_015471245.1 Laticauda colubrina
ATTCTATTCTATTCTATTCTATTCTATTCTATTCTATTCTATTCTATTCTATTCTATTCTATTCTAATTATTTCTATTTCTATCCAACATGAGCTGACCATCATTTGGCAATATATTATCAATATATTATGTCTCCATGTGGGGCTTGGGTTACTATACAGGACTGATTTTTCCACTGCCTTTTCCCAGACAGTATGGAACGATGACTTTGCCATTGTTATTAAAATAATCATCTGCTCTCACAACTTTCTATACATTGCTACCCAATATACTGTAGATAGCTCCACTTGCGTGCTCCACATTTTAAAAAGGCAAGCCAATACTTACCTTCAACTGCAGCCTCTGTGAAGAAAACAGCTGAGGCATGGCAAACCGCTCTGTCAGGCAAATCAGCTGTGCTTTAAACAAAGGACTAAAGCATAGGAAAGAGCAGGGGCAGGTGGGCAAGCCCACTTCCTCGTCACAGCGAACCAGTTCAGAGCGAGCTGAACACAGGAACAAGGAGTTCATCCAATCCAGTTCAAACCAGTAGAATCCCACCACTGCTTAGAATGGTTTTAATTATAATGATCTCAAGATCTGAGCTCACATGCTATAGAAGATCAAATAATATAATAGTTTAACAAGTCATGCAAAATAGTTTATTGGGTTTAAAAGTTATATAGGCTTTTGAGCTTACATTCCCCCAGAACTATTAGCTGCTGAAATAGCATGAGCTATAGAGCCTTGAAATTATTCTACCAAATGATAAACTTTGATCAACATAAACCTCTTGGACTACTTATCTTATTTCTTCCAAAAATACAAAAGTGTTAAGATATTAAATGTTAATTATCTGGAAGAAGTTTCATCCTTTGTCTTGATGAAATGGACAGCATTCTTGTAACTGTTAATTCAGCTATCCCTGTTTTAAATCCATGGTTAGCTAAGGATTCTTGCAAGGTGACACGTGACCAGGTCTTGGCAATGTTATATTCCCTCTGAGAAAAGTGGTGGTTTCACCAACTTTTAAAATAACAGTAGTTCACCCCCTTCTCCAGAGGCCTTTGTTGGACCTAACTATTCTGCACACTCTTTATCCAGTCTCTAACCTTCCCTTCTTGGAAAATGTTGTGAAACAACTGCACAGCAGCAACAGAGTATTTTGGAAGAAGCAGATTACCTTGATCTCTTAAAATTTGGGTTAAAACCTAGGTATGGGACCAAGACAGCATTGACTGGATTTCTCTTGCTGAAGCAGGGTGGATGGTATGCCCATCCTATTTCTTTTTGAGCTCTCAGCAGTTTTCAATATCATTGGTCATGTTATCATTCTGGGTCAAATTTTGATCATGTGGACCATGTGGATGCTACATTGGTTGTAAATGCAAGAACAGGCTGTAAGTCACTTTTTCCAGTGCCATTGTAACTTTGAAAGGTCACTAAAGAATGTCTGTAAGTTGAGGACTATCTATACAATATCAATCCACTTCTTTTATTATAACATAATTTTCTAAACTAGAACTTTATGATGTGATTTAATTAAGAAGCTGCAAAAGCATTCAATGGATAAGCATCACATTATTTCCGTACTGGAAGACTAAATATTACCATACAGTTTGGAGAAGATTAATCTTCCCTTCTCATTGCAATATCTAATATCAGAACTTTCTTGAATACATCAGCTATAATTAAAGATTAACTAACAGTGACATATGCACAAACAAGCATTTGCAGAAAGCTGCACAAAGGACTGCGGGAATAGACCCAATATAGAACAATCCTTTCTCTTTTGATGTAAGAAACAATGGGATGACTATATTTCTTATGTTTATTAGGTCAGGCAAGAACTGATAAATTCATGGCTTCTTCAAGTGCAAATCATATAATATGACATTATATATATCTATAACCTCAAATATGAAATCTCAAATTGTTTATCTATTTGTTCTGGCCTACTCTAATCATTAAACATAGAAACATCATTAAACACCAAAACGATTAAAAACTGTACTCTTGATAAGATATGGATAGATACTTCACACATACATATGCACACAGAGTTAAATTGCTTGCCTGCCACCAGAATCAACTGGAACAAACAACAAGTACAAGCAATGCTACCTTAATATGTTCATCTGGCCTGAAACTAGAGTGCAAGAGGTCTAGATAATTCACTTCTTGTAAGGGCCTGTGGAGTTGTAAAGGATAAAAAAGGCCTAAAAATGGAAGGTTGGAAACCAAATGAAAATTGTTCAGTTGGATCCAGAGATAGGTTCTTGAGGAAAGGGTAAACTAACTTTACCTTAACACAATCGCTCTGTCAAGGATTATTTATTACCACCATCCTGGAGTCTTTAACCAAAAAGGAACACAATGGATCTAAAGGCCCTGTCACACTGCCCAACGGATGCAAAACGGACACAACGGATGAGAAAAATGTTCCATCCGTTGTTATCCGCTCTCAGAAGGGGCAAAAATTTGCATAACCGGAGCGGATAACACGGACGCGGGGAGGACGCAGGGCAGATGGAAAGCGGATGCGGAATAGAAGCCCAGCGGATGGAAGCGGATGGGAGCATATGGCACATCCGCTAGGCTTCCGGGGGGCCTCAGCAAAGCAGACGCAGAACGGATACAGCGGGTGCAGAACGGACGCCAAACAGATGAAGCGGATGCACAGCAGATGCATAGTGGATGCACAGCGGAAGCCTAGTGGATGCCGAGCGTTAATTGCGCATGCGGGGAGGATGCATTGCGTCAGCCCCGCGGATATAACGGAAGCAGCTCGGAAGCAGGTTGCCATTCAGAGGAAAGACCTGCTTCCAGACACATTGACTGCCTTGCCTGTCCTGCCTCCATGTCTGCCTGCCAGCCTTGCTGCCAGCCTTGTTGCCAGCCTTGCTGTCTGCCTGTCTGCCAGCCTTGCTGTCAGCCTCCCTGCCAGCCTTGCTATCAGCCTGCCTGCCAGCCTTGCTGCCAGCCAGTCTGACTGCCAGCCTTGGTGCCTGCCTGCCTGCCAGCCTTGGTTCATGCCTGCCTGCCAGCCTTGGTGCCTGCCTGCTTGCCAGCCTTCCTGCCAGCCTTGGTGCCTGCCTGCCTGCCAGCCTGCCAGCCTGCCTGCCTGCCAGCCTGCCTGCCTGCCTGCCAGCCTTGGTGCCTCCCTGCCAGCCTTCCTGCCAGCCTTGGTGCCTGCCTCCCTGCCAGCCTTCCTACCAGCCTTGGTTCCTGCCAGCCTCCCTGCCAGCCAGCAACCCCACAACCATGCTGAAGCACAGCAAGCCTGAGCCATCTGCTGCCAACCCTTGCAAGAGGGACAGGGCTACTATCCCGCCCCCTGGCCCTCAATCTGGTTCTGCTGGGGCTTCTGCAGCACAGGCTCGCTCTTCTGGGGCTGGCGCTTCTGCTGCTTCTGTTTCTGGAGGAGCTGATGACAAGCACTTCAGCACCAGCTACCTCCACAGCACCTGGACCCTTCACCCCTGAGACTGAGTGACCAAGAGGAGTGCCAGAGACTCATTTTTGTTTCATAGCTTCTTGTTAATAAAGTCTATTTTTGATTCATACACTTGCTTCATTTCTTTTTTTAATAAAGTCTTGGTGGAAACTTTTAGAAATGGTTTAAGCCTTTGCATGCTTGTGGGATGGGTTAAGATAGCAGTGGGATGGGCAGGGATACCTTTGGGATGGGTAATAGCTGTGGGATAGATAAACCTCCAGTGCAAGCATAGTGGGACTGTATGGTCCACCCTCCCAGCTGCCACACATTTGGCCCTTTATTATCAATAACAATGTAATCAATCATCCACACATGTCAACATAAACACAACTCTTTATTAAATGCCCTGTTCATTGTAGGCCCACCCAACATACATGGCCCAATCTCATCAGTGTGATGAGACAGGCTGAAGGAAGCATCCATTAAGCATCTATCATCCTGTCTTGCCACTTTACCGCTCCAGCTGGGGAGTTGCACCAGTGTTTCAGGAGGTTGCGCTGCTTCTTCCCTTCACGTGAGGCTCTGTTGGGGCCTTGCACATCCTCAGTGTCTATCAGGTTTCGCCCTTACCTCCATTCCCCAGGCTCCATGTCCTCATTGCCTTGCTGGAGGTCCACGAGCCTGTTCTGCAAGACTGGGTAGCCGGTGCGCATGAGATTGTGCAGGATGCAGCAAGCTTCCATGATCCTCCTCACGTTCTCTGGGCGATGCTGCATGGTGATGAGAAGTACCTGGAACCTGTTGGCCAGGATGCCAAAGGTGTTTTCCACTGCCCGCCTTGCCCTGCATAGCCTGTAGTTGAAGATCCTCTCTTCACGGGTGAGGTATTTGGAGGTGTAGGGCTTCATGAGGTAGGTTGTGAGGGAGAAGGCGTCATCCCCCACGATGAAGTAGGGCACATCTTGTGTGTCATTGGGCAGGGGTTCTGGATCTGGGAAGCCCACGATGAGGTTGCGTTCCAGCTCCTCCTTGAGGTGACTGGCGTTGTATACCTGGGCATCTGAAGATGAGCCGTTGCCTGAAGCATCGATGTACATGAACTTGCAGTCAGCATCGACCATGCGAAGAGGATGATGCTGAAGAAGCCCTTGTAATTGAAATAAGTGGACCCCGACTTGGCTGAAGCTTTGCAGGCCACGTGCTTGCCATCTATGGCTCCAACGGTGTGGGGGAAGTTCCACTTCTGATACCACTGCTCTGCAACTTTCTTCCATCCTTCTTCAGTGGAGGGGCACTGGAGGAGCTCCTTCTTATATTCTTCGATGAGGGCCTGCACCACTTCTCTGACCACAATGCTGATGGTGTTGTGTGTCACCCTCCAGCCATACTGCATGCTCCTGTAGGTGGTCCCTGAGGCCAGGTAGTGCAGAGTGAGTGCCACCTTGAGCCCAGGTTCCAGGCTGGGCAGGAAGTTGGTGTTTGCCTTGGTCAACCTGGGTGTCAGCTGCTGCACAACTTCATCAAACATGGCTGGAGGCATCCTCATGAAGTTCTGGAATGCCCGAGTGTCTTCATTCCTGAGCTCCACCATCAGCTTGTTGTACAGTCCGTCCTCTGCTCTTCTCCCGATCCATCTTCATACCCAGACCCTTCTTGGCCGCCTCTTTTTCTTCCCGTAGTAGAGTTCACAGAGCCTGTAGATGGCTTTGCACTGTTGCAGAAGGATGGTGGCTGCCAAAAGGACTGTGTTACGATCCACAGTGGACATGACTGGATACTGTGGAAGAGGAAGAGTCAGATGAAGGCTGCAGAGGTCTGCAGCAAGGCTGCTGGTCTGAAAGTGAGATCCAGATGTGTTGCTCCCCCTTTTTATAGGCAGTATAGGTGTCCCTTTGCATCCTCTAGGCATCCTCTAGGCATCCTCTAGACATCCTTAATATCCGAGATAGGTCCCCTCAGCGGACGTTTTTTCCGTTTTACATGCTTTGTTTCCGTGCTGCATCTGCTAGGCATCCGTTCTGCATCCGTTCCGCTTCCTCCCTGCGTCTGAGCGGATGCGAGTTGCGCGGATGCACAGCGGATGCCTAGTGGATATAGCGGATGCGTAACGGATGCAGAACGGATGCGTAGCGGATGCAGAATGGACGAATTGGATACATTTTCCGCGCAAAAGTTTTGAGCAGCTCAAAACTTTCTGAGCAGATGAAACATCAATAAACGGATGCTGGACGGATAGAGAGGAAGCAAAACGGAGGCAGTGAGTACATCGCGTTAACTAACAGATGGCAAGCTTTTTTGTCTGTTTTACATCCTCTTTGCATCCGTTGGTGCAGTGTGACAGGGGCTTTACATACATAGTCATCCCAGCAGTGTCTTACTTATGAAAGTAAGTAAGTACTCTCTCATTTTTACCTTTACCATTGCACTTAAAATTCTTTGCCTTTTGATCATGTATAGTTTGGATGTATGAATGTGTATAGCCTGAAGAAGTAGTGAATTTTTCAGCAGACAAAGGATCTGATATCCAAATAAACCAAATACAATAGATAATAAATCAATTTAAGAAGCACAACAATAAATGAGAAGTACGAATGAACTTGCTTAACTTAAGGTTAAGTGAGATTAACATGCTAATTTGAGGGTTAGAAGACAGAATCAGTCGATGACATAGAAAGAGCAACTACAGAATTTAAATCCAAAGAGACATTGAGTTTACTTTTGTTTCATTGTCGACTTACACCCACAATTGAAAGCAGAATTTCTGTTGTTAAGCAAGGAAATTAAGGCAGTCTACAACTCTACAACCATTTTGCCATGTTTTTTAAGTGAATCACTGCACTTGTTAAATAAATCATGTGGTTAAGTGAATCTGGCTACCTCCATTGACTTTGCTTATCAGAAACTGGCTAGGAAGGTTACAAATGGCGATCACAAGTCCCCAAATTGCCATTACATGCTGGTTGCAAAGCACCCAAATTTTGATCATATGACTGTGGGGAGGCTTCGGCATGAGAGCTGATTGTAAGACACTTTTTTTCAATGCCACTGTAACTTTGAGCAGTCACTAAACAAATGGTTGTAAGTCAAGGACTACCTGCATGACACTAAGAGTATGTTTTTGGAAAATCTGTAATGTTCTACTGAGCTTGCAGGAAGAAATGGGAATGGAATGGTATTTATACCAACAGTTCTGAAAAGATATAATTTACAAGCCACTAAATTTGGAAGATCACTTTTCTTCCAATGCTATTCCAGTTTTGTTTGGAAATCTTGCAAAAGACATGGTTCAAAAGCCCTTTGCCCGAGTTCAATATCCATACAATTTACTGGAAATCCACTGGTTATTTTTTATTGCTTAATTTAAAAAGAAGCAATGTGAGTACCAGACTTCCCAAGCAGACAAAGAAATATGCTGACTTGTTACACTGACTCCTCAGTGGTGGTCAGCTCTGGCAGCCTGAGAACAATCAGAGTCAGAGCAGAAAGCATCAAAGATCTGCCAGATGTCCATCTCTCTAACAAAGAAGAAAACAAACAAACAAAATTAAGCCAGTAGGGAATGTATAATTTTCATACACCCAACAAAAGAGCTAGAAAACTGACACTACAAAGGCAGTCCTAAAGTTAATTATCACTTAGGCTTATACAAGTAAATAAGCAGGGAGACTATCATCTCCAAGAAGACAGAGCAGTTATAAATATTTCAGTTTTGATCCAGCAGTATGGTACAGCCAAAAGCTACATAGAACACTGTTAGCTCTATTGCTAGCTGAGATATGGCAGATGAGGCTTGTAAAGATTAATTATTTTTCTTCGCCTATCTGCTGATCACTTTGAGTTGCTCTCTAAAAGAAAGATGGTAGATTTCAATTAGAAGACTCATTCTAACTTCACTCACTTTGTTTTAGATGCTTTCCAGGGTGCAAATTAGACTGGAAAGTAAATTCCTTTTTTAAATTATTATTGAAAATATGTTTTGGAAATAGAATAAAATCCAAATAGTCCAGACCTCCATTCAAAGGTGTTTCAGATATAAGCAACATTTTATTTCAGAATTCCAAAGCTATCCAAATTTTAATTATTTAATTACACAAATTAGACAAATGTAAGTCAGTTGTGTAGAGGTAGTCCTTGATTTACAGCCATTTGGTTAAGTGACTATTCAAACTTACAATGGTGCTGAAAAACGTGACTTATGACCACTACTCGAACTTATAAATATTACAACATCCCCGTAGTCACGTGATCAAAATTTATGATGGTTGCAGCATCCTGGGTCACATAATCACCATCTGAGACTTCTTCAGCAGCTCCTTAAAAGCAAAGTCATGGGAGAAAGCCAGGTTCATTTAAGGACACGATTCACATAACAACAGTCTCTCCAGATTTTTTTATTTGAGCACTTGGTTTTACAAATAATCAAAATTCTTCCTTCCTTCACTATAACTGTAAAATTACCAGAATTAACCAAACTATAGCACACACAATAACAGAATGAAAAAAAAAAACATGTTGATTTTAAAGATACCTGATTTGAAATGTAATTTTAACATATATTTCCCAGTGTTCTATGCTGCTGTTGGGAATTGATGTTCAGCAATATTTGGAGGAGCCTGTGTTTTCCCTGATCCTGTTTAAAGTTTTAACTCCTCTCGTTTCTACTGTTCTTCCCCACTCACCACCTCAGCAGCTTTGTAACTGATCCTTATAACTACTACCCTGATTTTTGAAGCAATTGTTTCTAAAGTCGTGAATCTTAATTATTCTTGCTAGAAAAGAGTTTCCATTGTTTCCTTAGGTAGCGTATTCCAGTGCTGCTTGGTCTTCTTTCTATATTACATCAAAGTTCCTGCAGTTGTCCAGATAATAAGTACATCCACTTTTTATTTATTTTTTTGTTTTTGTAGGGCACAGATTCTCCCTCATCTGTAACATTTTCCAATATTTCCTATACTAGCTGGGGAATCTTAGCAATTGTCCCTGTGCAATTGGACAATGCTGGCCTGAGTAGAATAAGTCTAAATAATATGTCTTCTGGGCTTTAGAAGACTATTTCCCCCACAATTCATAATATATACTGCCTCTTTCTCATGAAGGAATAATTGGGGCAGGAGCTGTCCAGCAGCCTTCCTCCCAATATATCTAGAATGCATCAAAAGGACACACATACAGAGATTGAGAGAGAGGACGGGGGGGGGGGAGAGGGAGAGGGAGGGAGAGAGCACAATCTATTGAAGTAAAACTATGCTGAGGTTGAACATCATATGGAAGAGTTATACAAGTCTTCCCCATTTAACAAGCACAACTGGGACAGGTACAGTAACTTGGTCGTTAAGCAAAGTGATTGCTAAGTGAAACCATGCCTGTGCTTATGATCTTAATTCAGTTTTTGATTGCTTTACAGACCTGTGAAGATCACAAATGTGAAAAAGGTTATAAAATTATTTTTCACCACTCTTCTTAACTGTGAATGATCATTAAACAAGAGGGTAGCTAAACAAAAACTAAAGCCCCTGTCCCACTGCACCAACAGATGCAAAGAGGATGTAAAAAGTAAAAAAACGTTGGAAAATGCTATGCATCCGTTGTGTACTCATTGCGTACGTGTTTCATACGCTCTATCCTTTGAGCATCCGTCCACTGAGATTTCATCCGCTCAAGAAGTTTTGAGCTGCACAAAACTTTGTGAACGGATGAACTTTCCGCTGTGTACGATATACATCCGTGACATACGAGCAACTAACGTTCTACGTCCATTTATCATCCGTTAAACGTCTGCTGTATCCTCTCTGCATCCTCTGGGCATCCCCTCAACTCACATCCGCTGCAGCTGAAAACGGAAAGAGGGAGGAAACAAAAGGTACACGGAATGTCTACACAGCGTTAGTAGCACGGAAATAGAAAGGATGAGCAGTGAACGGTTTGCATCCTATATACATCCTCTAGGCTTCCTATGAACATCCGTTTAACATCCCCACTACACACTACCCACGTCCGTTCTTTTCCTTTCTTTTCCGTTCTGTTTATGTAAATTTTTGCCACTTTTTGGAGCGGATGACAATGGATGGAGCCACCCCCGAAATTTTGCTCGTCCGCTGTGTCCTTTTTGCATATGTTTTGCATCCGTCGGCCAGTGGAACCTAGCTTTTACCGTGTATGTGTACAGATACAGACCCTTTTCAATTAGTTCTAAACAATGTAAGGGTGGTAGATACTGGAATGGGATGCTTTTTCCTGCAGAGATAAAAGTTTTGTGAAACCCCTCATGTTTCCCTTTAGTGAATATTTTATTAATTTACATCTCATGTTTATTATACTTATATATAGCTCAGATGGTGAATACTCCTCATCCTATTTCCCCTGCAACAACAACCTTGTGAGGTGGATTGGGCTGAGAGAGAGAGAGAGACTGGCCCAAAGTCATTCAACCAGCTGCCATGCCGAAGGCAGGACCAGAGCTCACAGTCTCCTGGTTTCTAGCCTAAGACCTTAACCATTGCTAGAGGCTTTATGGAAATGTCCATAGTCTTTCCTTGGCAACAATACAAAGATATCTGCCACTGTCTTCATCCCAATTTCTTTTTAAAACTTCCTAAGGTAATCAAGCATTTAACCTTTAATGAGAACAGCCAAAGAGGCCAAGTACTCTATACACAGGAGATTGACATTCCTTCAGAACTCTGCTGAGAATCTCCCTATTGCCATCCTTTGTAATTTTTTCAGTAATTTTCCATATACAATAGAACAAGTTTATAGAAGATCATGCTTTGTGAAGTTTTCAGTAAGAATTATTCACCTTGTCTACTAAACAGAACATTTAAAATACAAACAGCATCAGGTTAGCCTGGCCAAAAAATGTAACATATATATTTTAAATGTAACATCATTGTGTAGCATTTCTGTGGAATGTTAATTGTAATAAGACAGAAATACAGGTAATCCTCAGCTTACAACCATAATGGAGCCCAACCTTTCTGTTGCTAAGTAAGACATTACTTAAGTGAATTTTGCCCCATTTTATGCCTTTTCTTACCACAGTTAAATGAATCACTGCAGTTCTTAAATTAGTAACACAATTGTTAAATGAATCTGGCACGGTCTTGGGACACTTCAACTGTCCCAAGACCATTCAACTGTAAATATGAGCCAGTTACCAAGCATCTGAATGTTGATCATGAGACCATGGGGATGTTGCAATGGTCGTAAGTCTGAGAAACGGTCATAACTCACTTTTTTCAAAAATGTAACTTTGAACAATCACTAAGTCAACTGATATAAGTCAAGCTCTATCTGTATAGTATCCCAAATTAAGGTATCCATTTGTGTTAATAATGAAAGTCAAAAATAACAACTGTCCATTCCTCTCAAAGCATGCGCTGACAGCACTGTTTAAAACACAAATTAATAAAAATATGTTTTGGGATTCTGAGAGCTCATTAGGAGTACGTAAAAAGCAGGAGGTGAAGCCAGCAATTCTTGGCCTGTTGACCCAGACATAGTAGAATAATTCTTATTTGCTGCAGCTCAGAGGGATATTCAGTTACAGTGGAGAAATCATAACAAAGACAGGAAACAGATCAGCACTCTCTGGATTTAACACTCTCTCCAGGGAATTTTTTTAAAAACTGCAGATGTTTTTAACCTTGTCTTAAATGTCATTGTATCATCTGCCCAATTTTGATGAACTTAAGAATAGTGTGTAAATTGAAGCAATTCAAGTCAGAGCAGAGAGGGAGGCTGGCTTATATGCCAATTGGAGCAAATAATATCCTCCATCACTTCAACTATACATTATTAAAGAAAATGTCCAAGATGCCAACATACACACTTTGCAATAATGGGGGAAAAAAACAACAACCCTTCAGCAACATTTTGCTTGGAAACAGCAACTGGTTGTTTTTTGTCATTTCTAAAGAAATAGTTTTCAAGTGAAGGAAACATTAGGCCCTTCTACCAACCACAACTGTTTCTATAACTTCAGCTTGTCTGTGCTCCATTGTACTTTGTTCTTCGGTTTTGCTGTCCTCAGCAGTATACACATTAAACACAGAACAGAAAAATAATACTTCATTCTGTTTTATTAAACCGCGTGTCAACAAAAACCGAATGCTAGTGATTGAGTTAAGCATATTTTAGCAGGGAGATATAGGCAGCCCTTTTATGAACTAGAATAACACCAAAGTTCTGGAAGCATTTACTTATAAATTTAGCCAACTTACATAAACATTTGTCAGATTCCATCAAAGAATTTGCATGTGAAATTTGCATTCCGTGGGGGATTTCTAGTGAAGCATGCCCTTTGCAAGCTCGATCCAACTCTCCTGGTTCCTACATAGAGCTGGCAAATCTGTGGTTTGTTAGATCCAGGAAGTTGTCAATGCTTCACTATGGAATGGATGATGCCAGCAGTTTTGAAGGAGGCTGAGGGTACTCACTCCTTTATATGTTCTCCTTGGATCCAGTTATGTTTGATAATTGTTGCCCTCTATTCCAATCTTTTGGGGAAGATCACTAAACATGTGCTAGAAACTGATTCATCTTCATAGCATTCTAAAAGAATTGGATTATCTTAACCTTTTCCATCAGGTTCAAGCCTGGGACTAAGGCCGGGGACCCCAAACTTAGCAACTTTAAGACTTGTGGACTTCAACTCTTCTGGAGAATTCTAGGAGTTGAAGTCCACAAGTCTTACAGTTGCCAAGTTTGGAGATCTCTGGACTAAGGTGAAAACAGCTTTGACTGCTATAGTTGATCATATTTATCAGGAACTTAATAGGATCTTATACTTGATCTAACTAGCCTCTCAAAGATTTGATACCATTTATTAGAGTCCCTGCAAGGCCTGCTATATTTTTGCAGCAGTTCTAATGTTAACTCAGTGGGTGATTTGAGATATTACTAATGAGAGAGAGTGTATCCAGTGTTTGCCTTCCTATGTAGTGGTTCTGTTTTCTCTCTCCTACTCTTTAATATCTTTATGAAGCTACTGGGAAAGTTCATATGGAAGTTCAGGCTCCAATACTATAAATACTGCCACTCTGAGCCCAGTTGAAGATCCCATCAAAGTCTTCTCTGGGTGTTTGGGGGAATGTTGGGGCCTAAATGGGAAGAAGAAAGCTAATGCTCAACCTATTTAAAATGGCATTATTTGTACAATGTGATTCTCTGCCAACTCTCAAAGGGGTTGCATTGCCTCCAAGGACATAGGCCTCAAACAGATGGTGCTAAATGGGAAAATAGAGGCTGCTGATGAACCATTTTTAAAGGTTTTTTTTTAACTTGCCTTATTGTTTTTATAAATAACTTAAGGCGGAAAATACATTTAATATTCCTTCCTCTTCCTCCTTTTCTCACAACAATCCTCTGAGATAGGTTGGGGCTCAAAAAAAAATGACTAGCATCCAGATGGCTTTCATGCCTTTGGCAGGACTAAAACTCAAGTTTTATATTTAGATTTTATATTTCCACTGGTCTAAGGACCTTGGTATGGTAACTCATTGCCTTACCACTACTGAGTAGAATTTTGTAATGCATTCAACCTGAGGCTGTGTTGGAGGACACCTGGGATCTACAATTGTTCAGAAAGCAGTGGCCTACTCGATGACTGGTACACAACATCATAATTACACTATATCTATCTTGTATGTCCTGCATTAATTACCAGCAGATTTCTGGATACAAATCAAAGTTCCAGTGATAACTAGATACAGGGGTGGGATTCTACTGGTTCGGCCTGGTTTGGTCAAACTGGTAGTTCCGAAGATAATCCGGGAGAGAACCAGTTCATTTCAATGATCAGTTGCTGGACCCACCTGCCTGCCCCAGCTCTATACTGACCTTTATTTCCTGCTTTTGAAACTCAGCTGCATTGCGCGGCACAGCAGATTGCCGTGCACCAGTTGTTGAAGAAACAAGGAGAATGCAGGAGTGCAGGAGAAGGTCATTAGGAAAGCCTCTGTGTGTGCGCAAAGCATGCCCACCAAGCCAACGCCCACCGAACTGGTGGTAAAACAATTTGAATCCCACCACTGATTATGTATCCTTATTTTGCCTGGTACCAAAATAACTTCAGGTCTGGCTTTGGCACTGTGAATCAACATGCCCAAGGTGATTATTTTGGGATCATCTGCTGTGGATAGTTCAATTCCAAGAATTGGAATGAGCTAAGGACATAAAACCCTGCTTCACTGTCAATGCACTTACTGTATATTGCATAATAATTCTTGAAGATAGGTTAGCCTGTTTAGCATTGTCTTACCTGAAGTTGATGAAAATTGACCACTAACAATTACTTTATCTTTATTCTCTTTGTTGCTTGAATATTGTTACATTATGTCATTTCTATTGTTATAGATATTACATTATTTTTCTCTTGTGTATTGGCGATTTATATACCATGGAGTTTTTATTGTATTGTATGAATGTTGTAAGCCACCATGAATCCAAAGGGGTTTAGCTGCCCACACATTTAATAAATAATAATTTCACAAAACTAATTAAAATCACTACTGGCTATTTTATTTATTATTAGTTGTTAAATGTATACCATGCCATATCTTTATGAACTTAAAACAACATTTGGAGCAGTGATGGGATTCAAAAATTTTTACTACTGGTTCTGTGGATGTGGCTTGGTGGGCGTGGCAGGGGGAAGGATAATGTAAAATCTCCAGTCAGAGGTGGTATTTGCTGGTTCTCTGAACTACTCAAAATTTCTGCTACCGATCTCCAGAACCGGTCAGAACCTGATGAATACCACCTCTGATTTAGAGATCTCTTCATAACAAGTCTGTGAAAAAGGTTGGGCTGAGAGGATATTATTGGCTCACAGACACTCAGTGGGCTTTCTTAGTTAAGAGTGAATTCAAATGTAGTTTTATGTAGGTCTAAATCTATTCTTAATTATCATGCCATAGCTACAACTTATTGATATTGCAAATACCTAGTTAAAGAGGAATCTATTTTCCTAATATTGCAGCAGAAAAAACGGAGTTTTATCATCTCTAATATTACCTAGCCTGAATCAAATGTGCTACAATGTTGTTTAAGGCCACAATGCTTATGCTCAATAAGCATATTATAACAAATCCAGAGTTCAGTTGCGGGAACTTTCATATTATATACTTCAGTAATCTAGATATCTAATGAGCTTACTCTAGATATCTATTGAGCTTAATCATATTATGGTTTCTGCTCAGCTATTGCAGTTTGCTGCCCTTTACCTCCATAAATGAAACCAAATATAGAAAAGACCATTATAACAGCTATTTGTACATTGACTTCACTGTATATGATTCAAAGAACCTGAGTAGTTGTAAACTCTAATAAAAAGAACAAATAAAATATAATATAACACTGAAATACTAAAGAGCTGTGGAATTATGTTCTGTTTTTCAATATAGTTTGGATTCTTTTACAAGAGGACTAAATCCAGCAACCAGCAGCGAAGGGGGTGTTCCAATACTTTTAAGGACCACAGCAAATCCCACTCCACATTGTCAATGCAGAATGCCGGACAACATCCACAGCAAAAATGCTGTTGGAAAAAAAGAGGGAAACATTACTTTAAGGTAGGACAGCTAAAGATGATTTTAGGTTGTTTCTGCTCTTAGCTGGGAATGAAACAAATGCATGAGGATTAATTTAAAAATGTTCAGAAGAATATGTTTGGGAGATGTGAGCATGAACCCTAAGCTTTTCATATTTACAAAAAGAAAAAAAATAAAAAGAAAGGGTGAAATTCAGTTTAATTGGTTTAAAAAAAAACAAAATTAAACACACCTAAGCTTGCTAGGTAGACATATGCATATAGCTAGCTTTTGTATTTAATTTTAAATGCAATCAGAATTTTAAAAATGTAGCTACAATTAAGGTGTTAAATCTTTAATTAAGGCATTGACTGGCAGTAAAGAGTCTCTTAATCAAATTTTGTGTTAGAGGGAAGTGTTTGTAATAATCAATAATTAATATATAGGTTACATCAAGGCAAGCTGGAGCTATAGATGTTGTAGTCTTGGATAGATTAGCTATTAGGATTGTACTGAACTTTGTTGTGTCAGAGCTTGGAATCACCATAGTAATAAAATAGCAACAAATAACCGTAAATCTGAAAACTTTTCTTAATTTTGAAATGTGAACAAATCTCTGTTTGCTCACAGCTGTAAGAAATCATGTTCAAATTATGTATCCAAATCAAATTCTGTTGGACTAATCTGTAACTTTCTATGATGAAGAAAAGCAAGTTTTCAAAAGGAAAAGTATTTTATTTAAAAAGGAGAATTGAAAAGAAACAAACATTAATTTAAAAGATGCTAGCCACATTTCTATCATGTAACACATTTGAGCTTGTATAGGCAGACTGCCACATATTTAAAAGAGCATTGTGTACATTAGACATTCTTTTGTGACAACTAGAGTGGCAAAACCCATATATTTTTCCACTCTTACTGCATCTGCAGAGACTTGGCTAGTGGTCCTTTTTAACATGATCCATTCCTGGCTAATGAGAAAGGAGCTGCAAGAAGATGTATAGGGCCTTTTTGAAGAATATTCTTCGTGTCTGATAGATAACATTCCAAGCACTTTGAGTTGGGTTCAGAATGAGTGGATCCAGTAAAGAGGGACGTAGGCATATCTTGTATGGTTATCTGGGAAGAGTTTGATCCTGTAACAGTTGTGGAAGTGTACAAAAACCTTGGATCTGCTCATCTGCCTATTTATTGTTTGTTAAAAATGCATGTCCATCTTTATTAGTGAAGAAAGTACTGTATATGCTGTACCAAAGTAGTGTTAACTTACTCTCTAAGGAATGGGATGATTCAGGCTGCCTTAAAGATGGTGATTATGTACCCTCTATTCAAGAAATTATTGCAGAGCCCAACAGCCAGAAACAACTTTTACCCAGCCTCCAACTCCTTTCTTGGGAAGCTGGTTGAGAAGATGGTCAGGCTGCAACTTCAGATGGCCCTAGAAATGAATTATCTAGATCCACTTTTGTCATATTTCAAGCCAAAGAATAGCGCTAAAATGGTATGGACACATTTGTTGATGGCCTCTGATGTAATTCTGATGAGGTGGTATCACAATTATGACTTTCATTAATCTCTTGGCAATCTTCAACACCATCAATCATGTAGCCTTGTAGACTGAATACAAGAATGGGGTTGTCATTCTTCATTCTCCATGGTAGCTCCAGTTGCTGTTGGCAGGAATAGAGAGAACAAAGTCCTTAAGTTGCAGAGTGCAAAAAGACCTGACACTTACACCTCTTCTCTTTAACCTCTAAATAAAATTGCTGGACAAGGTCATCCATCAGATTCTGATGATTCTCAGCTTATATCTCAACTCTTTGAGATGATGCTGTCAAGATTTTTCCTAGTGATAGAAGACTGTGGGTTCTGGATGAGGAGAAACAAACTCATTCGAGTAGCTATAAATAAGTGGATCTTCAAATCTGGGATCTGAATCTCTAATCGCATTTCCCCTGCCCTGATGGAACTGATAGGAAACCCTGGGAGTCTGTAGAGAACCACAGAGATGACCTTTGGAAATCTAGGCAGGACCAGGGCCAGTTACATAAACAAGAACATATGTTAAGCCTTGGAAACAGTGAAAGTGTGAGAAAGAAGTTTAGATGGACTCCTTCCTCATCTATTAGAGTATAAGAGGAAGAAAGGAAAACTCAAGATTTTATTAGTAGCCTGTATCAATAAAGTGTCGTTCTAGTCAGATCCATGGAGTCCGTTTCATAATCTGGTCTCTCTCAAAAGGCTGACTGCATCTTCCTGGACTCTCATTTCTCATTCAGAACAGATAGCAATTGTACCTTGGAAGATCCTCACACCAATTATACCTATTTCTATAATAGCAAGCTACTCTCCGATCATTCATGCCTTAGTAATCTTATATGTGGACCAATACAATGTGCTCCACGTAGGGTTGCCTTTAAAGACCCTTCAGAAACTTCAGTTAGTCCAGAATATGGTGGCACAAGCAGTTACACACACGTTTTGGAATGCCAAAATTTGGTGGCATTCATACAAGAATGGTGCTTGTAACACCATTGCTTCACAAACTGCACAGGTTACTGGTAGCCTTCTCAGTGTAATTCAAGCACTGATTACCACTAACAAAGCTCTGTATGGCACAGGGCTGAGTTATTTGAGAAAAGCTCTCTTGCCTATGATTTCTGCACATCCTGTGACCATCAGACAGAGTGTTTAATGAATGAGATCTGGCCATGCACAAAGTCAACTGATGGGACTCATAAATCATGCTTTTGTCACAGTACCTACCTCTGCAAGAAAATCCACCCTGAGATATGAAAGTCCCAATCCTGCTCTTCTTAAAATGTACCATTGAAACCTGGGTCTTTCTCCAGGTTTGCACTAAGGTAGACTGTGAATCCTTTGTGAAAGGTTTTAATGTCAATTTCAATGTGTTAACTGTCTTTCTCCTTCAGTTTTCTGATGCTGTTCTATTTCTCTGGTTTTTACTTTGTATGCTACCTACTGCTGTTAAGAAGTTGGAAGTTTTCAGAAATGTGAATGATAAATAAAGACTTCAACAGTAGTTTACCGTTAAAGGAGTATTGGCAAAAAATTCAGACGTGGTTGGAAGAGTTATGCAGGCTGGTTCTTGAAAGTTTTTGTTTATGATTCTGACTGGTTTTTGAAGTGTAGATTCTCAATTTCCTGCTTCTTAGTTTGCATTAGGTTCCGCTTGACTTATATGAAACCTTAGGTGAAGCTTGCAAATGTACCAAAACTCATTTAGTTAGGATGGCAATAAACTGACAAAATTTCAAAGCAAGGAACAGAAACTGTTGGGGAAAAAATGGAATAAGAAGGTCAGGAACTGATCTGACGCAGGCTTAACACTCTCTCAGCAAAGAAGATATCTGACATCTTGTCAGTCTTCCATTATTTTATCCTCCTAGATTTCAGACTCAGGTTATCATTTATTGAGTTATTTAGTTGTGATTCTGGACTGCACTGGAATAAGCATTTTTGATTCTGAAAGGCTACTTTGGTGGTGGAATGCATAGGTATGTTATAAATGTACAATTCTGAAGCTAATGGTCTTTTAACTTCTAACATTATCTTTTCCACTGATTGTTGAAAATCTAACAGTCTACTCAGTAGGCAAAAAGCATATGTGAATATGCAATTCAGCTTCCTTCGGGTATTATCCCACGTCATTGTAGTGCTTTTAAAGTTGTAGCAATGTTTCAGCAGAATCTCATCTGCCATCATCAGGCTTCTGTATTGAGTTTGTATGTGGGTCAGGCTATCACAATCTTTGGTTTTAAATTTGAGGCTAGCCTATTGCTGTGCCAGGATGTTTTTTCCTTCATCCTGATTGGTTGGGAGTCTTGGTCTGTGTTTATTGGACCTGGAGTTTGTTTGATTGGTGTTTCTGGTTTCTTCTGTCTGTTTTGTGGCTTTGATTGACTGGCAACACTCTGTTCCTGTATTGGAGGCTTTCAGTGCAGCTTGGCTTCGCATGAAAGGACGGCTATTATCTATTAGGAAGCTAGGTTTCATCTGGGTGCCTGGTGGGGGTGTGTTTGAGCTGGAGGCATCAGAGGGAGTCTGTTTGTGCCCAGGTGTTTGCCTGGCTTGTTGTGTGGAGATCTTTCTATTTGAGAGTGCAGGCTTCCAAATGATTGACAGTCTGGTGGAATCATCTCTTCTATTCATGCTTTCAGGTCTTTTTTCAATCTCTATGGCTTCTCTGATGATTCTGTGGCTGGGGTTTTCTATAGTGGCTAGGGTTTTGGTGCCATTGAAGTTGATGTTGTGACCTGTGGTTTTCATGTGTTGGACTAGTGAGGAGGTGTGTTCCAGCTTTTTTACTGCATTTTTGTGTTCATCCAGGCGGGTACTTATTCTTCTATTGGTCTGTCCAATGTATGTGGCTGGGCATGATGCACAGAGAACTTCGTATATGCCTTGGTTTTCCAGGTCAATTTTGTCTTTGGGGTTTTTAAGGATGGCTGCTATTTTTTTGTCTGTTTTGAAGGCAGTCTTGATGTGATGCCTGTGCAGTATCTTACTGATTTTATCTGTGGTACCTCTTATGTAGGGCAGGACAGCTGTTCCATGGATCTGTTGATCTTCTAGGTCTCTGTTATGTCTTGGTGTGTTTTTGTGGATCAAGCTGGTGATTTTGTTTTTGTAGAAGCCATTGACTGTCAATACTTTAGTCAGGGTGCATAGTTCAGTCTTGTTTGCCAGGCGTTTGGTTCTGGTAATTAGTGTTTTGGCCACGGAATTTGAGGCTAGCCACGGCTAGCCTCAAATTTAAAACCAACGGCTGTGAGACCCTGATCCACATACAAACTTAATACAGAAGCCTGATGATGGCAGATGAGATTCTGCTGAAACGTTGCTACAACTTTAAAAGCACTACAATGACGTGGGATAATACCCGAAGGAAGCTGAACAGCACACATGTAAGTACCCGTGATAACTTAAAAATACACACACACACACACACACACACACACACATTTATATAATCTAAAAAGCAATTTTTCTGTCCACATTACCAAATTAAGACATAAAATATAATGTAAGATACAGTTAACATGAAGACTATTGATACAAAATATAAAAATAATTACATGATTAAGATTAATTGTATGAAAAATTGTATGTCACTAGGTGATTCTGCAAATACTATAGCATAATTCCATATTTGAAAAAAAAATGCCTATCTCAAGCAGCTACATGTTTTATCAAAGTTTGTTATGAAGAAAAAAGATCTGGAATAATTGACCCTTCCAGCTTTAGGCAACTTGAACTGTGAACCTTCGTTTCATTTTATGAGAGCAAACAGCTGTGTATTACCAAGGATCTTGAATCCTGGCTCTGAAAAGATGGAAGCTGAAAAAAGAAACTACTTTTACTTAATTGCCTAATTCTAGAATTTTCACAGATTAATCTTACCTACCACATTTCTGGTTTTTGTTAACTCTTTCTTCAAGGGTATGTGGGAGTATATAGTCATCCTAGCTAGCACATTCATGTATCAAGGTGTCACAAATCTCCCTAGTTCAGTTAGAAATCATATAGAAGCATGAAGCTAATGATTATTTCAATCTTATCTTTATTCTGGAAACATTTATTTCCTTCATGCCATAAGAACAATGAGATTTCCTCCAAATACCTGTTTTTTATTACATAGTCTTCCAAAAAATCTTCCAAGATGCTATTCTTGTTAATCCAGAAATGTCACATTCCTAACGTACATCAATTTGGGATGTCTCAAAACAAAGCAGAGAAAATTCCAAAATGTAGGCTATTTACATACCAAATGTACAGTACTGAAGAACAAACCACTGCAGTTTCTTTGAATGATTCAATACACTTTTACATCAAAGAACAACAAGCAGCATTTCTGAATTTTATACCTAATATTTTTTCATGGCAGCATTAGCTCAATCTTTTAACTCTAGCGAGACCACTGAAAATTGAGAGGTTTTACAAAGTGGAATGTATCTGCTCTCTATTCATTGTTTGTTATGTTAGTCTTATTCCAGCTAATATGTAACTCTGGGATTGTACCTGGGATTGCTTGGCAATTTAAAATAAAACAAAATTGCCACCTGCGTTTTCATATATAATATATATAAGGCAACAAGATTCAGTGTGATTTTCAGAGGCAAATCTCGGAGTAATCATTTTTACAGTTTGTTCAAGAAGTATTTCTCAACAGGAAATGCCTGCCTGACAGAATGATTCGCGCTGGTGGCAGTTTCCTGAAGAAAAACAATGCACATAAATTTCTAGTTTGTTATCTAGGGAAGATGACTTCAAAGAGGCTGCTCTGTGACTAATGACTATCTGAGAGTGAGAAGAAAACATGCTTTCTCAAGCACTTCATTAACCTCACAAACCAGAGAAAGGATCATTCGAGTCAGCAAATAGTTTGGTTTTGCCAACACTCTGTAGCACCACTGGGATATGCATCCCATTTTGTCACTAGAACAGGAGACCCTTAGAAGCAACAGAACTATTCCCAAGCAGATAAAAAACACCAGATCAAATCAAGTCAGTCATCTAAATAGCTCTGCATTCTTCCATCTGCTAGCAAAGCCCAGCTTTCACAGGCAAACGGCTTCAAAGGAAGATACATTTCTCCAGTTGTTTTCTTTTTAATCTTTTGGTTAGAAGAATGCACTGGGAAAAAAAAAAAAACAGTGATTGTTGTCCTAGCTATCATGAGAACAATAAATTGTATTAGAGTTGTACAAACTATTTGGAGGAGTATTTTACAAAATTACCAAAGTGTCTTTGAAGCTAGTGCTCAAGATACCAAGGCACTGCACTTTATCAGAGGTTTGTCAGAAAGTATAAGGCCCAGTCCATGATTTCTGGATATGTGATCCCGTACATACCGCTGAACTTAATCACTGACAGGAATGTGGTTAAGGCACCAGGGTAGAAACCAGGACACTGAATTGTAGTCCTGCCTTAGGCATGAAAGCCAGCTAGGTGATTTTAGGCCAGTCAATCTCTTATATCTCTGTCTCTTGATTTCTAGTCTGGTGACTCAACCACGAGATCAGAGCTATCAAACACTCGGCCCGTGGACCAGATGTGTCACACGCACACGCCCAGTTTAGCAAAAGAAGGAAAGGTTCCAATTCATCACATGACATCACCATAATGATGTAAGTTTGTCTCTGCTCTAGATCAAACTGGCACAATTGCCATCTAATTTTAGGATAAATTTGAAGATTTTTGCAACAAAAAAAGTGGTATCTGCTAAGATTAGCAACATTTCTGTATCTCAGTTCAGTTCATTCCAAGTTGTCTTCTATTTTAAAAGTCACTTAGGTGAGAAAAGTGACATACAAAGTTGATAAATTAAAAAAAAACATATTCAAGCATATCTATTCTAAAGAGAAGTGTTATTCAGAATGCAAAAATTCTACTGTATTCATAGTAGAAATATATGAACAGTAGAAATATAACATTTTAAAAATAAAATATATAAATTCTATCAGAGATCTTAATAAATCATGCTATATCAAACATTCTTTTATTTTTCTCAGGTAGTAACTTAGAAATAAAAATCTGAAAACCAGGGATTTTATTACCAGGGATCATTAAGGAATGGGTCTTTTACAGGAAAATCAATATACAGCCTGGTACTGTCCAATTGCTCTGAAACACTCAGTAGCAATAAAAAGTAAAGGCTGCAATTCTACTCAGATAGTTAAGATTAATCTTGTTGAAGTTATTTATTTCAGAATTCACATTTTTACTAATGTTCACTTATACATTCTGTCCTTCGGATAAAATAATTCCAAGATATAAAAATATAAAACATACTGTGCATCATTGCTAAATACACACAGAGGTTTTTTTAAACAAAAAAGAAACCACATAAAAGACAAAACAGATATAATCTGAAGAAGACTCAGAGTCACATTACAATTCAAACAATTGTAAAAAAGAGTTGCTTTTATCTCAAAATATTGCCTAGTGGGGCCTATCTCAAGTTTTCTCATTATGTAACATTTCCACTGGAAAGAATCATAAGTAGGGTCCAATCAGTCTCAAAACTCGAGTTTAACATTACTAGGGAAAGCATTCATTATACATTCATTTTTCTCAAATTGTGTAATGATTTACATGGAAATAATACATTGGATTTATAGGCAACCAGTGCAATACTTTGAGGATCAGTATCATCTAGCCCCCTTTTATTTAAGAGCTGCCATTCCTGCTCAATGTTCAGCATGCATACAGAACAAATGTATTAGACTGCATTATAATTATCACTGAAATGCATCTTAAATGTTAGATTATATTCTCAGGATATGGCTTTTGTTTATACATATGCAGCAATCTTTCTGCATGCTATTCAACTGGGATAATTAGCACAAATATGGACATGACATGCTATTATTTTAAGAGCTGACAAATTTCAAAATATATAGGCCCCAAAACTTGAGACTGATAATCTGACAAAAAGGATATACATATTTAATGTATTGCAGTTGTACATCTATATCTGAGAACCAGCAATATGATTCATTTCCAAGCAGACTTGTATATACACATTGATAGGTGTTCCATGGATAACAATGCTGTCAACAAATAGCCACAGTTGGCAACATCCAGAACTGTCTGCCAAAATATGTAAAATTGCTCATGTGGAACCAGCAATATACAGCTGGTTGTATACCAGCAATATGCAGCTTTTCAAACTGGCAGCTTGCAGGCCAGATACGGCCACACAGGCCATGCCCACCCTGGCTCTATGAAGGAAAAAAACACTACAATACATCACAATATGGATCACGATCCAAATGAGTTTGACACCCCTAATATACATTACCACTTTCCCAATCTTTATTAACTAGCGAGCTTTGCATTTTGAAAAATCACTGGACACATGTTTCATTACAGATATAGTGATTTTCCAGAATAATGGAAAATTAATATTAATTAGGAAGTTGAATAATGCTTGAATGATATTTTACAATGAATGGTTTGGGCATTACAGGAGCCAATACGTTCTTGGAAATGCAGTATGTTGTTTTTCCTGCAGCCTAAGTCAAAAGGCCCATAAAGAGCCATGATAAGTGACCAGTGGTGAAGGACTGTGCCAGCAGCAAATTCAACTGGCCAATAAGGGATCATGAATGGGGTGTCATAGTCTGGCTAGACACTAAATCATATCCAGAAAAAAAACAAAAAAATATTCTTAAAATTGGAAGAGTGAAATGTATCTGTGTTGGTCAAATTTATTCTATAATTGTCAACATTTGAAATTTATTTTCCACAGACAGACTCATAGCTGGAAAACAGCTTTGTTACGATTAGATTTTTCAAATAAACAACCTAATATCTTTTTCAGTTATAATTCCAGGAGTGACACATGGCCAATTAGTATCATGTTGCATTTTAATTATTACATGTGGACTGAGCAGATCTAAAATAATGCAAAATATTAGATTTTTATTGCTATGTTCTTAAGTGTAATTTTCATAGTAACTTCACTATAGTCTAGTAACAACAATGTAAAAAGTATAAAATATGATGCTCAGCTACTGAATATATGGTATATTAATAGTTAATAAGTAAATCCTCAATAATATCATAACAAACTTTACAAATGAACCCCAGAATTTAGCTAACTTGTCATTTGGGCTGCTGATAGAAAAACAGAAATATTATCTGAATGATTAGAAAGAGACATAAAAAAATAAAATATACTTTCTATCTTCATAAATATCTCTATACAAATTTTATATAAGAAAAAAATGAGCAAGAATTTCAACAGATTCAATATCAAAAAGACAAATATATTAACTAAAAAGTGTGTCTAGTCAGATATAACTGAATCAGATGTAAGAGCATTAAAAGATGCCTTTGAAATTATCTACAATAGTTGGTGGACATGATTTAAGTGGTATAAAAACATAGTGATTTTCACCTAGGATTCAGTTTCCAGAATTTCAAAGTTTTGGATTATAACTTCATTTATGCCCATTTATTAACAATGAAACAACACAGAACATTTTAGCATGTTAATCTACAGAAGTGCAAAACGAATGCGTCTTAAAAAAATTCTGCTGACTAGCAATTCCTTTTTGCCCAATGTAAGCAAAACCCTTCAAGTTAATTTAAATGTTCCTATTGTGATTGGGTAATGAATTTATTTGTCATTAGCCCAGGAAAAACCACTTTTACCCAATTGTGGGCAATTTATACCAGCTTAGCAAGCACTGTGCTAAACTTTCACACCACATATTTACATGGGGAAGATAAGATTCTCGTAATAATTACTGATTGGTGCACTATTGAACATCAAGTCAAAAGGCTATATTTTTTATGTTTAATGGAAATGCAAATCATTTAATTAGGCATTTTTTAATGATATGGCAACTCAACCTGCTATTCAGAAAATGATATTTATAAATGTTGGGTGATAGTTACTAAGTATCATAGTATATTAGTTTTGAACAGCAAAAACAATAAAAGATTTTACATAAATAAATGCTCAAAAACAAATCCTTCTCAAAAGTACATTTTGTGCAATCACCAGTGAAGTAACCAATGTTCTTTATCAATCTCCCACTACATATTCCTTGCCTCTACCGGCAAGTAATGTTTTAACGTTTTAACCATGTTTCATGTAACAAATAGAATTTGTTCTATTTGTTAAGAATCTGGGAAATTGTCTTGTTTATATTGTGAAAATTTGAAGGCATCGTCTAACTCACCAAACCTCTTATAACCAAAGGACTGAACTTCTTCCTCTTCGGCAAAGTCGTCTGTTGAACAAAAAAAAAGTTATGAACCTCAGTACTGTATAAATGTCAATATGAGAGAGATTAGGACACATAATTTATATATTGTTATGTATTACAAACATATATAAAATATATCCAGAGCTACTGAAAATTTCACATAGAATCTGTATTTAAATGTAACATTTGATACAAAGTAGTATGAAAAATATCATTGTTTATCCCCTCTCAATGCTATTTATTTCCTGACTGGTTGTTTTAATCATGAAGCTCTGTTTGTCTGATACACAAATATATCATCTGGTCATAGTCAGCAGTCTGCGTATAGAAATTATTGGGTGGTCCAATACGTAGTGTAAAAGAACAGTCCAGTTTTTCTTACAAAACAATATTTTAAAAAGAAAACTACATTTGGCTTAAAATATATTGGTGTTGCCAACTACAGTAACACTAACAAAAAAAAATATTTAACCCCATCCTGATTTGGAAAAGGAGAAAAGGAACCCAGATGAACAACAGAGAAGACCTCCTAGTAAGCTATTGGAAAGTGTCTCATTCATTCACAGACATTCTTCTATAGATTTAAAAAAAAATAGGTGCAAATAAAATTGTGGTCAATAAAATTGCCAAGTTTCCATTTTGCTGCTTTTGCCATCATTTATTAATATCTACATCTGATAGGCATTATGCAAGATTCATGACTCTGTTTGGAGATTTGCATGGGAAGTTTGGAGAAAACTTGTAAAATGATCTGAAAAATGGCCTTAAAATACAGAACCAAAAATGTAAACTAACATAATTACAAAGAAGGAAAACCTACCTACAGCAAAGCCAAACTAAAAGAAAAATGTTTGGGGTCTTATTTCATTTAATAATTTGTTCATACATGTATGAATGAATCCATATTAATACTGATATGCTATTCTTTACTTGAATCACCCCAAAAAGATTGCATTGATTTAAAACTCCTTTAACTAACGTGTTCCCTTCCAGATGCATTGGGGCACAATTCTTATAAATGCAGTTACTGTGAGAAGGCACAATTGGGAATTCTAAGGGCTACAATCTCAACACACGTGGACATGTATGAAATTGAGTTGATTGGTAGTTTGGTTTCTACGGACCCCAAGCTGCTTCATAAATTAAATGGGTGAGCTGCCATAAGAGAAGTGGGGGGAAGAAGGGCAAAGGGAGAAGGGGAGGAAAAGAAAGGAAAGGAAAGGAGAGGAGAGGAGAGGAGAGGAGAGGAGAGGAGAGGAGAGGAAAGGAAAGGAAAGGAAAGGAAAGGAAAGGAAAGGAAAGGAAAG